>SJXQ01008735.1:433016-584026 GCA_006408695.1 Aepyceros melampus
GCAGAGACATTACTTTGCCGACTAAGGTCCATCTAGTCAAGGCTTTGGTTTTTCCAGTAGTCATGTATGGATGTGAGAGTTGGACTGTGAAGAAGGCTGAGCGCTGAAGAATTGATGCTTTTGAACTGTGGTGTTGGAGAAGACTCTTCAGAGTCTCTTGGACTTCAAGGAGATCCAACCAGTCCATTCTAAAGGAGATCGGTGCTGGGATTTCTTTGGAAGAACTGATGCTAAAGCTGAAGCTCCAGTACTTTGGCCACCTCATGCGAAGAGTTGACTCACTGGGAAAGACTCTGATGCTGGGAGGGATTGGGGGTAGGAGGAGAAGGGGACTACACAGGATGAGATGGCTGGATGGCATCACCGACTTGATGCACATGAGTTTGAGTGAACTCCGGGGGTTGGTGATGGACAGGGAGGCCTGGCGTGCTGCAATCCATGGGGTTGCAAAGAGTCTGACATGACTGTGTGACTGAACTGAATTGAACTGAACTGATGGAGACAGGCTGTGCCTTTCAAATGCATGCAGCTCACTTATTTCATCTTCAAGTTCCCACACAGTGCTCACCATAGGTATGTTAGAAAAGCCTGGTAGAAGGCAGATATTCCTGCAAAGTGAGCAGCCACAAGGTGGGTCAAGAAGATTGAAGCCAAAAAAGAAATCCAAGATGGCAGATTTCAATTGTTAAAAAGTCACAAAGGCAAGACTCATCAAGCTTGGAGTTAAGAAACTTAAAAGGCAGCTCTCCTGAAAGCTTCTCCCAAGAAAGCACCTACTGCTAAGGGGACAGCTGCAGAAGCTGTTGCCACTGCCAATGTTCCATCAGGGGAAAAAAATTAAAAATGACCATTGTGGGTAAGAAGGCATCAGCCCAGGAGGTTCCTGCCCAGAAAGCTGCAGGTCAGAATGTAGCACCTTCTCCAAAAGTTCAGAAGGGTCAGAAAACTCCAGCCCAGAAAGTACCTTCTCCAAAGGCATCTGGCAAGAAAGCATGAGAACATGAGCCTATTCTAAGCAGAATAAAGGTGCTTTTTGACATGCTGGCAAATTAAAATAAATAAGTGGTTCACATTCTTTTATATTGAGGCATCATTAGCCAACCCCTTGTGGTACACCTTGACTGAATTACCCTGGGATGTTGTGATATGGTGACTGAATCTGAATTCTTGGACACAAACTAGGGATTCAGGCACTTGATTTCTTTTCTAGGTCTTGTTGTCTATGTTTGTGTATCCTTCTGGAAGGATGAAATGTTTGCCGTTTTCTCAAATTTTTACTTAAGTTTTATTCTAGATCACTTTGGAAAAAAGGGTGCTTTCTCTTGGTTCTTTAATGCACTCACCATGCGAACAATTATAAGGCTGCATGAAAAGTTACCTGAACATGTCTCCTTCACCACAAGCTTCTAAATCTAAGACTTAGAGACTATTCATTCTTTTATCTTTGTGACCCTAAGGAAGAAAGAGAATCATCTTCAAGCTGTTTCCTTAGAGCTGTACTTTGAAGACCGGCTAATTGAAAACAATATCTCACTCAGATTTGCCTTGGAAAATTTTAAAGCAGATTATTTCCATCCCTTCTGTCCTATGGAAAACACTCCCTTCTTGTGCAAACCTGTGGGTTCTTTTGGTTGTTTTGTCCTTGTTGCTACTCTATATAATTAGAGGATTTCTGAGTTTGCAAAAAGCATGTGAGTTGTCTAATCTAGTCTCTATACATTAGCTATATCCTCTGCTACCGTTGGAGAACTTACTATTTGGTGTCAGTGTAGTCTATTGTTGGGTGATATTTAAGGCTTTAAAAGTTCTTAGTCTATAGTGATAAGAAGACTGCTTTCCTAGAACTTCTATTCTGGATCCTATTTTTGACCTTGAGACATCATCATAGAAATCTACTTAACCAAACCATAGTATTTTTTCTCTAAATGTGTGAGATACTGATTTTATTGATCTCACTAGAAAGCCCATCACTTCATGGCAAATAGATGGGAAAACAGTGGCTGACTTTATTTTTGGGGGCTCCAAAATCACTGCAGATGGTGATTGCAGCCATGAAATTAAAAGACACTTATTCCTTGGAAGGAAAGTTATGACCAACCTAGATAGCATATTCAAAAGCAGAGACATTACTTTGCCAACTAAGGTCCGTTTAGTCAAGGCTATGGTTTTTCCTGTGGTCTGTATGGATGTAAAATTTGGACTGTGAAGAAGGCTGTGTGCCAAAGAATTGATGCTTTTAAACTGTGGTGTTGGAGAAGACTCTTGAGAGTCCCTTGGGCTGCAAGGAGATCCAACCAGTTCATCCTAAAGGAGATCAGTGCTGGGTGTTCATTGGAAGGACTGGTTTTGAAGCTGAAATCCCAATACTTTGGCCACCTGATGCAAAGAGCTGACTCATTTGAAAAGACCCTGAAGCTGGGAAAGATTGAGGGCAGGAGGAGAGGGGACAACAGAGGATGAGATGATTGGATGGCATCACTGACTCAATGGACATGGGTTTGGGTGGACTCTGGTAGTTGGTGATGGACAGAGAGGCCTGGTGTGCTGCAATTCATGGGGTCACAAAGAGTCAGACATGACTGAGCAACTGAACTGAGAATGACTTATCCCTATACAGAGCCATAATATGCAATTAACTAATTTATTAATAATTCTCCAAAGCTTATAAGGTATATATAACTGTTTCCCTTTTATAGGTGAGCAAACACATTGAGATTTAGCTATCCTATGAACATGTGTTTATAACATATTGATGTTTTTGAACTGTGATGTTGGAGAAGACTCCTGAGAGTCCCTTGCACTGCTAGGAGATCAAACCAGTCAACCCTAAAGGAAATCAGTCATGAATATTCATTGGAAGGACCGATGCTGAAGCTGAAGATCCAATATTTTGGCCACCTGATATGAAGAGCTGACTCATTGGAAAAGACCCTGATACTGGGAACGATTGCAGGCAGGATGAGAAGGGGAAGGCGAAGGATGAGATGGTTGGATGGCATTATTGACTCTATGGACATGTGTTTGAACAAGCTCTGGGAGTTGGTGATGAACAGGGAAGCCTGGCGTGCTGCAGTCCATGGGGTCGCAAAAAGTCAGACACAACTGAGCAACTGAACTAATCTGAATGTGAAGGCATGGTGATAAGAGGGTATAGAATGTTATAGGTAACAAACGTGGTCTCTTATCTGTGTAGAGATTGCACCTAGTCAAAACTCAAAAGAAGTATGTCTACATGTATAGACAAATGCTAGGGAAATAAAAAGGGCAAAGTGCCCCAAGAGAATTTCCAGCGTTTGGGAGCAATGGCTGCAAGCTGGGTGTTCAGGGAAAGGAAGTTCTCTTTTAAAATACATTCAAGAGTGACATGAGAGACAGGGGAAGTATGAGTCAAAGACTCACCTGAAGAGTTAGACCTGCAAGTAGGAAGATCTAGAGTGAAAGAGTTTCATGTGGTGAAGGAACTTCAGGAAGGCCAAAGTGATAGAGTCCAGTGATCAGAGAGGAGAGCTGGACAAGAAGAGTTTCGAGTAGTAGGCATGTAGAGTGTGTTGTTGTCCAGGCACTAAGTCACATCTGACTCTTTGCAATCCCATGGACTGCAGCATGCCATGCTCCTCTGTCCTCCGCTTTCTCATGGAGATAAATAAATCCAACTTCATGTCCATGGGATCAGTGATTCTATGTAGAATATGATTAGGTATTTAAGTCAATGTTTATTTTAAACCAATGGAAATAGAGTTTTATGCAGGGGAATGACATGATCTGATATACATTTGGAAAGAAATCTATCTTGCTACACTGTGTAGTATGGATTAGGGTGGGGAGTGAATAATGTTTGGAAGGAGAAACTTTATGAAGCAAGTGCAGCAATGAAGAAAAGAGATAATAGCAGATACAGCAATGTTGAAAATGGAAATGGAGAAAAGTTAATGAATAAAAGTGTTATTTGCAATGTAAATTATATGCAGTTTGATAATGAATTAGAGATGAGTAAACAAGAAGTGAAGGGCTGAATCCTAAGTTTCTGGCCTAAGCAGCTTCTTCAATTAAATCACTTATTGTAATGGAGGAAGACCAAAGTGGGAACAGATGTTAAGGATGAAGGCAAGATTTTACCTTTTCAGAATGCATACATTTCTTTTCGAAATATAGTTAATTTACAATATTGTATTAGTTTCCAATGTATAGTAAAGTGATTGTTATACATTTTTTTTCAGATTCTTTCATTATAGGTTATTGCTGTACCTATTTCATATATAGCGGCACATATCTGTTAATCCCTTCCTACCAATTTATCCCTTCATTTTCCCCTTTGGAAACCATAAGTATGCATTTTATAGAATACCTATCTTTTTAGTGAAATCAATTTTTTAATGAAATCCATCCATCTAGACCCAGATGAATTTGCAACTCATTGATTTGTTCATTTTGACTAATATTTTTGAGCAACTTCTTAGATCTGAAAACTATGTTGGCCAATGGAAACAGAATATATAAGATAGGACCCTTGTGTACAAGAGGCTCACTATCCAGTATGGAGGAAAAAATGGTAAATCAATGATTAAGCATTTTAAATGTTGTGATAAAGATATACAGAAGGTGCCGTGGACACGGAGAACATAGGTAACTCTAACATAGGTAAAGGAATATGTATTTTTTACCATTCTGACTACCCAGTTTGGGGCTATCATGAATGTCTAAACAGGAGAGGCCTGGAAACATGTATCTTTGATATTTAAAAGTAATTATTCTAGTGTTGCTGGTCAGCACTAATAAAAATAATTTGATAACAATAATTCTAGCCCATTTTTTTTTGCCATCTATTTTTTTGGCAAGAGTTATTGTGGTAGGAGGATATTACATGAGATTTGAAGTAGATGACCAGAACTGCCTCTTGCTAGGTGTATCATCTGAACAAGACGTATACTTGCTTGAACCTTATTTTTGTCATCTGTAGAGTGGGTGGGACCATGGTATTGCTGCAATGTCCTAAAAATGGGGGTCAAAGTCACCATCATTCTTTCCTTACATAGCTGTTTCGTGAATCCTTAAATTTTAAATGTAATATTAGTAGCTTATGAATCATTTAAACTGAGGTGCCATGAGTAGTTAGTGAAGGCCTGGTGTTTGGTTGAAAGAGTAAATGCCTTTGATTCAAGGTTCAACCCTGATTTCAGCCTCTCAAACTATGTCTTTAGACAGGTACCTAATTTCTCTAGTTTAATTTCTATTGCATGTTATCAAATACTAATTTTACTAGATTATGAAGTTTAAAAAGTAGTCAATATATGTTTAGGGAACCCTCTTTCCTGATTAAATCCTCTTTCTGATCAATATATTTTTCAATCTAATAGAGAGATATAGGGTGTGTGTTTTAAACAATTTTTATGAAAGAACATTTATTGGGCTATAAAAAAAGCAATGTTAACATTTTTACCCACTTGTTGGGACATAGAGTTCTACAATTTCTTTTTATGGGTAAGCTTGTTTTCCTTCATCTTTTTTTTTCCCTCTCCTGTACTCAAAGCCAGCTCAAATAGGGTAACAGTAAATCATTCCGATTGGGTTAATACATGTTGCTATAGGTGTAGGTACCTCTCAGTCTCCTTGCTCATCTCTGAGACAGAGAGGGAATTAGCCAGACCTTCATTAGAATCCTCGCTGTGTACATTAAACCCTTGAGTACCCTGTAATATGATCTCTGTTTTCCTTACCTTTCAAAGCTCTGGCTCTGGAGAAACCACAGCTCTGTTGGTTTTTGTGGAACAGACCACAATGATGTTTTTTAACTTTGCTTAATTTTCCTTCCATCTGTTTTTCCTTCAAAAGGCACTTGTTGCTTTTCCCTCTCTCTTTGCTGAATGCCAGGTTTGGTAGGTTTGTTTCTTTCCTTCTTCAGTTGGGCCAAAGTCCCTCCTCTGCTTGTAGCATTGACTCACCTTGTGGACTCATCTTCCTGGACTCCAGGCCATGATTCTCTCAGGATCACTGAAATTTTATAATTTTATTTATGGTCATATGATGGTCTCCCAAATGATGAAAAATTATTTTAAAAATAAACTTTGAAGATGTTCCATCTTGAGGTATATTTTTTAAAAGGCTGAAATCTCAGTTGCCTAATCTTTCTCTGTTATGCTGTGTAGCCTGTGGTCTACCCAGACATGAGGGGATACATTAGACCCTGTTCAGAATGGCTCCTTTAAAGGAGGTAACAGCTGCATGCTCTCTGGGTACCATGATCTTGAATACAAATGAGGGTTGGATCAAATTGAGAGAAATTTCAAAGTGTGGATATTTCAGTTAATAGAAGTAGTGTGGTAAAGTTCAGTGGTCTCCTGACCATGGCACATTTGATGCCAATAGCATATAGAATTGCTTCAGATAATTCTCAGCAGTAAATAACATTGAATCACACAGTGAGAAAATAATTTCTTTTTCTTTTCTCTTTAAATAATGATCAGGGACCATCTTTCTGTTATGTAACTGGTCCTCCTCTTTAGAATTTCCTAATTCCTCTCTTTAACTCAGAAAGAGAAAAGGTATCAAGTTCAGAACCTCAACAGAAAAGAGCAGCATATAGCTAGAATTTAGTAATGTTGCTTTGTCTAACCGTATGTTTGCATTTTGCCTTTTATGACTGCCTTTGTGCTGCACTGATTTTCTATTCATGGTCCTTATAAAACTTCTTTATGTGACTAAAAAATGAGTCAGTTCAAAGTAAAATATCTTTTAAAATACTAGTATAAGTGTTACATATATGGAGTAAAGATATTGAAAATTACATACAAATGATTGAAGTCAGGAAAGTGTCACTATGGTTGAATGAATGTGAATTTTGGCAGGCAGCCAAAGACTTGATTTTAAATCCTACCTTTCCTGCTTGTTACCCATATTTGTAATATATTAGTATTTATAGTATTTATAAATAGCTTACTTATTTAGTCAAAGCCTTTGTTTCCTCGTCTTTAAATTAGAGAGAAAGATCTAATCTATAGGATCATTTAAAAATAAAATATAATAATATCTGTAATATGTGCCTAGCATAGTACTTGATGCAGAGTAGAAATTCAATAACTGGTATCTTCCTTTTCCCTTTTATTTTTGTGTTGTACTTGTAACTTTAAAAAAAAATGATAAAGATTGGCTAAGGATAACATAACTATGCATCCTTTCATAGACAGTTAATATATGTTTTAGTGAGTTACAAAAATATGTAGCTGTCAGTGCAGCATGGACCTACTATTGACTACCAAGTACAACTCAAAAAAGCATTGGGAAAATTATTGAGCAGAGTCACTGAAGAAAAGACTGTGTCAAGTTTCCCATTGGAGTCATGTAACTCACTTCCACTGCTAAGTGTTTCCTTCTGCAACTTCTCGCTTTATATTCAAAAGGTGCCTCTGGAGCACTTCCTGTCTCAGAGTGGCACTATTAATCACGCAGATCTGCTAGCCAGAAAGCTGAGGGAGAGGCTTGTCCTGCTCCCCTCCATTCTCTTTCTCTTCCTCTTTCTCTGTCTCTCCACCTCTTTCTCCCTCTCTCTGTCTCTTTCTATGCCTCTATCTCCCTCCATCCTCTATAATCCTAGGTATATTTCAACATTAAACTCTGTCTCATAAACCTTTTTAATGCCCTTCACACTGACTGTATGTGTATATATATATATATATATATATATCTACCACCTTCTCCCTAATGTATGTTTCACCCATAGCAGTAACTACCTAGAAGACCTACCATATTTCAGCTTCTTCATCTCATCCCATCTTCCTCCATCCAGGGCCACCCAATTCTTCAAATGTTTCATAAGATATGTTCCCTGCCTTTTCAGGCCTTATCATAAACCACCTTCTCCTCTTTCACTGTCATCCACTTTTTACACACACCTTGCCTTCCTCCTGGAAAGTTCAATGTCCTTCCCATCTCCCTGCCCTACTTCCCATTAAGCTACTATTCATCAGATCAGTGGTTCCTTTCTCTGGAAATCTTTCTTGATCTTCACCCAAAACATTCAGTTAGGCCAAGGCTTTTGATTATGCATTTTCTTTCCTTGATAACACTTATCTGTAGTTAAACTTTAAAGAATTATTTGTTACTTTTCTCTCCCTGTAGTAAAATGCATATAACATGATTCATCATTAGTAACATTTAATCCATTACACTTTTGTGCAACCATCACCACTATCTAGTTCCAGAAAAGTGTTATCACACCGAAAGGAAACCCCATACCCATCAAGCAGCCAGTCCCTATTTCCTCTGTCCATAGACCCTGGCAACCACTAATCCACTTCCTGTCTTTATGAATTTGCTGCACTGGATATTTCGTATAAATAGGATCATCACGTCATTGTTTTACAACTGCCAATGGGAGTCTCTCTCTCCCAGTCTAGATTTGCCTTTATTATTTTCAAACCCTATCTTTCAGTACAATTCTTTTCATGCAAACAGTATGGAAAAAATGCTTCTTGAAATGAGTGTTTTTCCTTTTTAATTTATCATCCTATACACACACACACACACACACACACACACACACACACATATACATACAAAATATATTTTTAGTTTTGAAAGTAAAGATTTTGCTGTATTTTCCCAGGAGGAAACTGAACTGAAGATGTATAGTACATTTAATGCATTAATTTCTATTATTGTATACCCAGTTCACTTTCAAAAACAGTTTTGAAACTAACAGACAATATGATTCTGGGAAATCAAATAAGATATTAAAATGGAAATAGATTATCAAAAACTATTAAGCCAAAAGGGAAAACAAATCTATCAACCACTTATGCTGATAGATAACCACAATTAAGGACATCACTAAGCTTCCTACAAATGAATTTAAGAAAAGATACTATTATATGAAGTTGAAAATAATCATATCTATTTTAAATGTTGATAATTTTCCTTTAATGATTCCAAAAAAATGTGTGATTTTTCATTCCTAAATATTTATAGCTAATGAACTTGGATTAGAAACTACTTTGCAGAATGGATCTGAAGATAAATAGTTTTTAGCACTACTTTCTAGGGGTTAAAGTTAGTATCTCTTTTATATGACATTTATGGTGATATATCCACTAGTGCTAAAAAAAAAAAAAGTCAAGCTTAAGAGTCTGTGCATGAACCTGGTGGAGTTATTTACTTACTTAGATACCAAATCCCTATTCTATAAGCTTGTCAGTCAAGCTACAATTCAAAGTAATTCCAGAACAACAAGTTTGCTGAGCTGAGCAATTTTGAAAATACCCACTTTCAATCATAGCAGTGGGTGTAGTTTGGAAATGGGTTTCTATGAAGGCTGGTTTGAACTGCAGGTCAAGCAGAGTGCCTGTGATCATTTATACATAGGCACTATGATCATTTGTCATTATTTTGCACCACCTGGCAAAGATTGAGTCCAAAATAGCCCACCTGTTAGACATTATGTTTTGATCAAAAATCAGATCACATAGACTGGTGCTTGATTGGAAAATTCACCATGAGTCTGCAAAAATAAAGTATAGTTAAAGCTATTTTCTGTATTTGCAAAACCTTCCTTTTCTGTAGCTTGGCAAAGCACAACATTAATGGAAGGTTCTCGTGGGAAACTTTTGGATTTGTTAAGCATTTGATGCTAGCTAAAAGCACTCTGAGTCAATTGAGAGAAGCCAAAACTGCCCAAATTAGAGTTTCTGGTGTACTTAGGAACAATTGCAAGGTTATTTTAGGGAAGCTGGTCTGTAAGGTTTCCTGATTTTTTTGTCAGCACATCACCCCAGCCTCAGGGTTGGATTAATTAAGGCCACACCATGCACACTCCTCTTCCTATTCTGAGAATCATGGTAAAGGTCATAGCCACTAAAACCACAGAGGCCTCAATGACATCCCTTTTAGTGTTAGAATTCCAAGATGATTTTTGTTAAACATCAAGTGATTTTAAATAAACTAAACTGATTATTAGCTGACATTGTTTTCTCCCCACTTAAGAATGATCCACTGAAACTCAAGTCAAATTCATCCATTCATTCAATAAGTATTACTTGAGCAGACCTACAAAGTGGCACTAGAAATTCAATGATAAAGATTTACATGTTTAGGACACTTAAAGAAACTTACATCCTAGATGAATCATGCATTCACGCAGTCATTCAAAACATATTTTTTGAATGTCTACTATGTTCTAGGCACTATTAAGTACATTAGAAAATATCACTGAACAAAATAGAACAAGCCTGCATTCCAGTAGGGATGAAAAGACAATAAATAATAAGTTTAATTAATAATTAAGCTATGTATTATGATGAAAATGTAAATACTATGCAATCAAGAACTAATTAGCAACCAGGGGAACAATATTAAATAAGGTGGTCAGGTAGGGCTTAGAGAGGAGCTGCCGTCTAAGCAGAGACTTGAAGTAGTTGGAGAAGTGGGTCATACTGACAAGAAATAAAGAGTATTCTAGGCAGTGGAAACTGCCAACGGAAAGGCTCTGTGACAGAGGCAAGCCAGATATATTTGAGAAACTGCAAAAGAGACCAAGATGACTCCAGAGGAGTGAACAAGGTGGAAATGAGATTAGAAAATAAGCAGAGTTGAGTAAGAAACTGAAGGAGCAGACGGTAGTTCATATAAAGCCTTGTAAGCCATTTAAAGGACTCGGGCTTTTATTCTTAATGAGATGGAAATCAGGGGAGGGTTTGATCTGATTTGTATTTTTAAAGGGTAAGTCTAGCTTCCACATTGGGAATATATGTTAGGGACTCTCAAGGATCAAAGCACAGAGAACTATTAGGAAGCTACTAGAGGAATCTTGGCTAGGGGCCAGCATGGTTTAGACCAATGATAGCATTGAAGGTGGTGGGAAATAATCAGATTCTGGAAATAGTTTAAAGGTAGAGCCAACAGATTTCCTGATGGATTGAATGTGAGACCACAGTAGGTAACTGTTTCACCTAAATTCATAGAAGCAGAGAAAGTTAAGCAAAATTAAAAGGCAGAGGAACTAATCTGAAGTGAAAGAGCAAGAGAAGATTCCTTAAAAAAAAACATAAAACAGAAATGAACAATTTGTCATAATATAAAAATGATCATTAGGGAAAAGAATTGATCTATCTAAACACAAATTATTTCAAAAAGGAACTAGAAAACATAATAGAGACCCTGTCAGAAATGAACAATTGAAAAGTTGAAATTAAAAAAAACAACAACAGCAACAAATACTAGAAGGAATGAACAGCAAACTAAGTGACACAGAAAAAAAATGCACAGATGATTTGGAAGATAGAACAAAAGAAATCATCTGATTAGAACAGGCAGAAAGGAAAAAAAATATTGCAATGAAAGCAATTTAATAGATCTGTATGATAACATTAAGCATTACAACATCAGCATCTAGGGGATTCAGAAAGAGGAGAGAGGGAAGCAGACAAAAAATGTATATGAGGACATTATGGCTAAAAAATTCACAAACCTGAAGAAGGAAACACATATCCAGCTTACAGGAAGCACAGAAAGTCCTAAACAAAATGAGCCCAAACAGACCCACATCAACACATAGACTAATTAAAATGGCAAAAGTTAAAGATAAAAGGAGAGTACTAAAGGCAGCAAGAGAAAAACTAAGAGTCATTTACAAAGGAATCCCCATAAGGCTACCAATTTTCTCTGTAGAAACTTTGCAGGCCAGGAGGGAATGGCATAATATATTCAAAATGCTGAAAGGGAAAATCCTACAAACTAAGGTATTCTGCCCAGCAAGATTATCGTTTAGAATAGAAGAAGAGATAAAGTACTTCTCAGACAAGCTGAAACTAAAAGAATTCATCATATTAAACCGTCTGTTAAAAAAAATGTTGAAAGGTCTTCTCTAAATGGGAAAGAAGTAAGAATCTACAGGAAAGAGAAAATCCCACTAAGAAAGGCAAATATATAGTAAGAATTTAAAATCAGGCAACTAAATAAACCAGTATATAGATTAAAATAGAAACATTATAACTACAATCCATAGTTAAGGAAAAAGAATGAAGGTATAAAATAGAACATCAAAAAAAAAAAAAAGTGGGGTAATGGAGTAAAAAAAAGTAGAATTTTTTTTAACTTAAATGACTACCAATTTAAAATAGGTACATCTAATTATCAGTCCACAGATCAAAAGCCTACAATAGATACAGAAAAACTAAAAAGAAAGGAAAAAATCATACTATTAAAGAAAAACTAATCACAAAACCACAAGGGAAGAAACAAACAGAGAAGAACTACAAAAGCAACCATAAAACAAGTAATAAGTGGCAATAAGTACAGATCTATCAATAATTACTTTAAATTTCAATAGAATAAATGCTCTTATCAAGATATTCAGTTAAAAAAAAAAAACAAGGGCTTTCTATATGCTGCATACAGGAGACTTACTTCAGGGTAAAGACACACACAGACTAAAACTGAGGGGTGGAAAAATATATATCATGAAAAGAGAAATGACAAGAAAACACAGGTAGTAATACTCCTATCAGACAAAATAGATTTTGAAACAAAAGCTATAACAAAAGACAAAGGAATGCATTGCATAATGATAAAGGGATCAGTACAAAAAGGATACTAAAATCATTATTTTATATACACCCAATACAAGAGCCTCTATATATAATACATTAAAAAAAATACTAACAGACAAAAAAGGAGAAATTGACAATAGTACAATAATTGTAAGGGACTTTAACTTACTCACATCACTCACATCAACGGACAAGTAGATTGTACAAGTAAATCCAGGTAGAAAAATCAGTAAGAAAACAGTGGTTTTAAGTGACACAATAGGCCAGTTAGACTTAACAGGTATCTATAGACATTACATCCAAAAGGAGCAGAATAAACATTCTTTTCAAGTGCACATGGAACATTCCCCAGGATAGATTATATGCTAGGCCATAAAACAAGTTACACCAAATTTAAAAGGATACAAATTATATCAAGCATTATATCAAGTATAAAACTAAAAATCTACAACAGAGAGAAAAATGAGTAAAGAACAAACATGTGGAGACTAAACAATAAGTCACAAGAAAGGGTCAGTGAAGACAAAGAAGACATAAGAAAATACCTTGAGACAAATGAAGATGGGAACACAACACTGTAAAATTTATGGGATGGAACAAACAATTCTGAGAGGGATCTATAGCAATATAAGCTTTCCTCAACAATCACGAAAATCTCAAGTAAACAACCTAATCTATCATCTAAAACAATGAGAAAAAGAGAACAAATAAAGCCCAATGTCATCAGAAGGAAGGAAATAATAAAAAATCAGGGAGGAATTAATTTGAGATTTTTTAAAATAAAAATATCAATTATAAAGAACTTTTCTCAAAAAAAATTAAAATTTATAAGCCTTTAGCCAGGTTCACCAAAAACAAACAAACAAACCAAAAAAAAAAAAAAAAACAAAACAGAGAGAGAGAAAGAGTAAACCCAAATTAAATTTAAAAATGAAAGAAGCAAAATAACAACTGATACCACAGAGATACAAAAATTCATAAGAATACTATGAAAAGTTAAATGTCAACAAATTGGACAACTTAGAAGAAATGGAAAAATTTCTAAAATCATACAACTTGTCAAGGTTGAGTCAAGAAATAGACAATTTGAACAGACAGATCATGGTAGTGAAATTAATTTTTAAGTAAAAAAAATTCATAGTTAAGTCCAGAACCAGATAGCTTCACAGGAAATACTACCAAACACATAAAGAAGTATTAATATCTATCTTCTCAACTATTTCAAAAAATTCTAGAAGACAAAGAACACTTCCAAATTTATTCTGCAATACCAGCATTACCTTGATACGAAAACCAGCAAAGACACTATCAAAAAAAAAAAAAAAAAAACACCCCAAAATAGAGTATTACAGGCCAATACCTTTGATGAATATAGATGTTAAAATCCTCAACAAAATATTAGCAAGCTGCACACAGGAATATATAAAAAGACCTTTATCAACATGGACTTTTTCCAGAGTCATAAAGATGGTTCAACATTCACAAACCACTCAAAGTGATACACCACAATAACAAAAGGAAAGGTGAAAATTACATGATCATCTCAATTGATGCAGAAAAAGCTTTGACAAAATTCCATATCAATTTGTGATAAGAAAAAACTCTCATCAAAGTGGGTATAGAGGTGATGTATTTCAGCATAATAAAGGTCACTTATGACAAACCCACAGCTAATGCCGAAGATCCAATAGTTTGGCCACCTGATGTGAAGTGCTAACTCATTGGAAAAGACCCTGATGCTGCGAAAGATTGAAGGCAGGAGGAGAAGGGGATGACAGAGGACATGCTGGTTGGATGGCATCACTGACTCAATGGACATGAGTTTGAGCAAGCTGCGGGAGATAGCGAAGGGCAGAGAAGCTTGGCATGCTGCAGCCCATGTGTTCACAAAGACCAAGTGACTGAGTAAAAACAAACAAATGGTAGACCCACAGCTAGCATATCAGTTCAGTTCAGTTCAGTCGCTGACATACTAATAGTAAAAAGCTGAAAGCTTTTTCTCTAAATTCAGGAATAAGACGAGGATGCACATTCTTGCCACTTCTATGCCAACGTAGTACTGGAAATCCTAGCCACAATAATCAGATAAGAAAAGGCAATAAAAGGCATCCAAATTGGGGAAAGAAGTAAAACTGTCACTATTTCCAGATGACATAATACCTAACACTGATTAGGATATTAAAGTGATAGAAAGAAATAGAGCAATAGCTTGTGCTCTCAGATTGGATGCATTAATATTGTTAAAATGGCCACACTACTCAGAGCAATTTACAATTTTAATACAAACCCTATCAAATACCCATGACATTTCCCCCAGAATACAACATACAATCCTAAAATTCACATGGAACCACAAAAGACCTCAAATGGCCAAAACAATCTTGAGAAAAAAGAACAAAGGGGGAAAAAAAGGGAAAAAGAACAAACACCAACTTTGTTGATGTCACCTCCAACTCCCCATACTACAAAGCTACAGTAATCAAAACAGCATGATGGTGGCACAAAACAGACTTATAGGTCAATGGAGCAGAGCAGAGAGCACCAAAATAAACCCACAGATTCTAGTCTATGGTCAATTAGTCTGTGCCAAAGGAGGCAAAAATATATACTGGAGAAAAGACAGCCTTTTCAGCAAGAGGTGTGGGGAAAACTGAATAACTACATATAAAATAATGAGTTTAAGAATACTGTCTCATAACATATATAAAAAATAAACTCAAATGGAATAAAGACCTAAATGTAAGACCTAATATCCATGAAACTCCTAGAAGAGAACTTTGACACAAATCTAAGCAATATTTTTTTTTTTAGATCTGTCTCCTAAGGTAAAATAAATGAAAGCAAAAAATTTTTAAAGGGACCTAATTAAAAAAAAAAAAAAAAAAAAAAAACCCAACCTTTTTAACAGCAATGGAAACTATCAACAAAATGGAAAGGCAAACTATGGAATGGGAAAAAATATTTGCAAATGATATGATTGATAAGAGGTTAATATCTGAAATTTATAAACAGCTAATACAACTCAATATAAACAAAAAATCACAACCAAGAAATGGTTAGAAGACATGTATATTTTTCTAAGGAAACCATACAGAGAGCCAACAGGCACATGAAAAGAGGTTCAACACTGCTGATTATTAAAGAAATGCAAATCAAAACCAAAATGAGATATCATCTCACACTTGTCAAAATGGCTGTCATCAAAAAGTCCACAAGTAACAAAGGTAGGAGAGGACGCAAAGATAAGGGAACGCTTGTACACTGCTGATGAAAACGTAACTTTGTGCAACCAACTATGGAAAACTATGGAATGGCCTCAAAAACTAAAAATAGAACTTTCAATGGTCTAGTAAGTCCACTCCTGGGTATACATACAGAAAGATGCTAATTCAACAGATTTGTGTGCCCCAATGTACAATGCAGCATTATTTATAATAGCCAAGGTTAGAAAACAATCTGAATGCTCATCAACTTACCAATGGGTAAAGAAGTGGCACACACACACACCACACACACACACACATATATATATGTTGTACACATGAAACACATATATGCTGCTGTTAAGTCGATTCAGTCGTGTCCGACTCTGTGTGACCCCACAGACGGCAGCCCACCAGGCTCCCCCGTCCCTGGGATTCTCCAGCCAAAAACACTGGAGTGGGTTGCCATTTCCTTCTCCAATGCATGAAAGTGAAAAGTGAAACTGAAGTTGCTCAGTCGTGTCCGAATCTTTGCGACCCCATGGACTGTAGCCCACCAGGCTCCTCCATCCATGGGATTTGCCAGGCAAGAATACTGGAGTGGAGTGCCATTGCCTTCTCCAAACACATATGTATATATGTATACAAACACACATACATATACATACAATGGAATATTACTCAACCACAAAATGAATTAAATTCTACCATTTGTGGAAACGTGGATAGACCTAAATAATGTTATGCTTGGTAAAATAAGTGAAACAGAGAAAGACATACTGTATGATATCACTTGTATGTAGAATCTAAGATATAATACAAATGAATGTATATGAAAAAACAGAAGAATAATTACAGATATAGAAAACAAATTGGTGGTTACCAAGTGGGAGAGGGAAGAGGGGAGAGGCAAATTAAAGGTACAGGATAAGGGGGCAGCAGGACAAGATGGGAGAGTAGGACGTGAGCTCACTTTTTCTTATGAAAACACCAAAATCACAACTAACTCCTGAATAACCACCAAAAAAAAAAAAAGATTAGAACCTACAAAAAAGATACCTTACATCCAAAAACCAAGAAGAAAGTATAAGATGGTAGGAGGGATACAATAACAATAAAATCAAATCCCATACACACTAAGTGAGTGACCCACAAACTGGAAACAATTACACCCATAGAAGTGAAAGTCCTGGGCCCCACATCAGGTTCCCCAGCCTGGGGGTCTGGCAATGGAAGGAGGAGCCTCCAGAGTATCTGGGTATGAAAGCCAGAGAGGGTTGATCACAGGAACTCCACAGGACTGGAGGAAACAGACACTCCAGTCTTGGAGGTCACACACAGGGTCTCATGCACACCAAAATGCAGCGTGTGATCTCATAAAAGATTGTAACAGATTTACCTGCAAGGAGTATCAATTAAGAAATACAAACCACTATGTATACAATAGATAAGCAAAAAACATAGATTGTACAACACAAGGAATTATAGTCATTATTTTGTATCAATAATAATTTTCAATGGATTATAATCTATATAAATACTGAATCACTATGTTGTACGCATGAAACTAATATAATATTGTAAATCAAGTATATTTCAATTGAAGAGCAAAAAACAAACAAACAAAAGATCAACTTGAACACTCCTTAAATATCTATTGGTCAGAACTGAGATCAAACTTCGTCATGGGTTTGATGATTTAGGGATTGGAAATGAAGAAATGGGTGATAAGGTATTCCAAACAGGCTATCACAATGAACAAAGGCATGGCAGAGGAATAGGGGTGTGTGTGCGGAGAAAAAATTGCAGAAAGATGATGTCTGATAGTGCGTGGTCAGGGTGCAGCATATATAACTGAGTGGGCTATGAGATAAAGGTTGGCAGAAGTATTGGTTAAGTTGTTTTACTCTGCATACAATGATCATCTGTTGGGAAGTTGGATAAAGGGAAGGCAAGATCAAAGCTGTGTTTGGAGAGCGAGTGGAAGTAGGGAGATGAGTTTCAGAAAAACTGCTCAAGCAGAAATGAAACACCTGTTAAAGTTTGTCCACATCAGCTTACAAATTAGCTGGCCCTGACTCAAAGACTATTGCAAGACCAATAAATGAAGAAAGAGAATGTTTCTTGGAGCCTCATTTATTTTGTTTCATCATGTTTCGCAATTGTCACTGTTGATTGTCTTTAAAAACAACCAGGGCAGGATGGATGAAACCATTGGAATTTTTCTTATTCTGTTTTGTAATTTTTTGCCATGTAATCTTGAGACTACATCTGAGAATCTGGAAATTACTCAGGTGATTTTCTTATTCTCTTTTGAAAAAACAAAGATAATAGTCTCTTTTAATTCATCAGATAAAGCCCTGATGCTATTAGTCTGTGCAAACCATTTATTGAAGCTTGGAATTTAGCACTCAGGGAATGTTTAAATTATCCTGGAGTATCATATCCTCCCCTGATGTCTTGCCAAAAGAAAGAATTCAAGAGATATTTATTGAAAGAATAATAATTTGCTGCAACATTTGTTGCAATAGTTTCTACCTGGATTTTGACTTCACAGATTTTGTCCTACATAGGGTATATCACCTGGCCCCTCAGGCTTCTTGTCCAGTATTGGACCTTGAAACTATTTCTTTCATATTTTGTGCTGAGTCAGAAAGGAGGGGGTGGGACTACATCTAGACAGTTTTACACATGGAGGTAATGCATAGGAAGGTGGAATGGGTATTAGGATTGCCAAGACTGCTATTTGTAATTGACATCAGGAAGTATCATTTACAATGAAACCTATGTAAATATATGGGAACAATGGTTGGATCATCCTTCCAGTATTTGATAGATCTACCAGTATCTTATAGGTCAAAGTAACAAAAATAAATAAGGATAAAGAAGATATGAGCAACATTAGCAAGGTATTCCTTATAAATAGTGGATCAGTCCAACAAATTTTAAAATTCACCTTCTGTTCACAAGAAGCATTAAGAAAACATAGCAAGCAAAAGATCATAAACCATTTCACAACAAATGTCATCAAATAAACATTTGTATCACTTAAAATATTTTCTAACTACAATGCAATTAAATTAAATATTAACAAAAATTCTATATGCCAATATAACAAAATAGTACAGACTAATTACAGATTGAGAGGAGGAATTTGTAATACAGATCTTCAGTTTATATCCTGATAAACCCATGGTAAGTTGAAATACTGTAAGTCAAAAATTATTTAATACACCTAACCTAGAGAACATCATAGCTTAGCCTTGCCTACCTTAACACTTACATTACCTTACAGTTGAGCAAAATCATCTCACACAAGACCTATAAGGTAATAAGGTATTGAACAACTCATGTAATTTATAGAATAATGTACTGAAAGTAAAAACAGAATGGTTGCCTGGGTATAGTATGTTGGTGAGTATAGCAGTTTTTTTTAATCTTTGTGATCATGTGGCCAACCGGAAGCAGAAGCTTGCTGTCACTGTCTAATACCAAGAGAAAGTATTATACTATATATTGCTAGCCAAGGAAAAGATCAAAATTCAAAATGCAAAATATGGTTTTGACTGAATGTCTATTGCTTTCACATCACTGTAAAACTGAAATACAGTAAGTGGAATCATTGTAAGTCAAGGACTGTCTATGTATAAAATTAAGATGACCAGAACGTCTACCTTTGACTATGAGGAACTGATAGTTTCCAGAATTACTCTTCTACTGTAAACAGAGAATGATCACAATATATAGAAATAACTATCTTCAGACAAACATCTGTAAACCCTGACAGAAGAGAAATAAATTAAGTGAGACCTAGTCTCACTCCTGCTTTCAGCCAAGAGGAAATTTCTGGACCAGGCAATAGGGAAGGGAACCAAAACAGAGCCCAACATTAATGTGTTAAAGAGGCCAAGATTTCTATTCAGGGAATCTTTGGAAACTTGGTTTTGCGGGCAAAAAATCAGAGAAAGCAGAGCTAGGCAGAGAAAGAGCTTCAGAAATCTGCATATGGGTCCTTCTATGTCTTTGACTAAATACTAATCAACATGCATAGGGCAAAACTCTAAGAAGCTAGGCAAAGAACATCTCAGGATAAAGCAGAATTACTGGGGACCTGGAAGCCAAACAAAAGTTTTCAGCAGCCAGAGTGAATACACAGGTCATTCAACAGTGATCCCAAAAGAGTCACGTGCTATTACTGGTACTAAACTAACCATAGAGGAAACGTATCTGGGTTTGTCCTAAAATAAAAGAACAGAAACTTAAAATAAGCTTCAAACTTATCAAACTACTTAATAATTAACACTCTGCCAGAAAAAAGTCTAGCATTCTTTCAAGAAATATAGCAAAATAGCATTTAACAAAGTAAAATTCAAAGTATCCAGCATCCAAATAAGGTAAATAGATAGCCAATAAGGAAAAAAAAAAGTACTCATAATCCATAGAAAATTCTTTCAATAGAAATAAGCCAATAAATAACAAAAGTGATGGAACTGGCAAACATGAATATTAAATGTGTTCTTATAAACATGTTCAATGATTTAAAGAAAAACATGAATACTATGAGAAAACATAATTTTAAAAGAACCAAATGTAATTTCTAGAGGTTAAAAAATATAATATCTGAAATATAATTTTCATTAGATGGGCTTAGTAGAAAATAAAATTTCTTCCTTAGTGGAAGAAAAACATTATTGATTCTCAACATTATTAACCATCATGAGATAATACTACACAAGTTAAAATTAAAAGATCAACAGTATCAAATGTTGAGGATGTGTAGTAACTAGGGCTCTCATAAATCACTGCTATTAATATAAAATCTACAATATTAAAAAAAAAAACCTTTTGGTGGTTCCTTAAATAACTAAACATATAGTTACTGTACAACCTAACAATTAAATCCTTGAGTGTTTATCAATGAAAAATGAATATATCTGCCATAAAGACTTGTACAAAATTATTTTCAGAAGCATTATTAATAATCTCAAATCTGGAAACAATAGAAAATTTGATTCAGAGGCAATAGATAAACTGCTATGTCTGTGAAGTGAAGTATTACTTAGAAATAAAAAGCAATGAACTATGATACAGGTAATAAGATGGCTAAATCTCACAAAGATTATGCTGAGCAAAAGAAGCCAGACAATAATATATATGACTTCATTTATACAAAACTCTAGGAAAAAACATACATATTATAGTGATAGGAAACAGATCATTCTTGCTAGGGTCAGGTGAGGTTGAGAAATGAATAGGAAGAGACACAAAGGGTGATGGAAATATTTTATATCTCAGTTTTTGTGATGGTCAGTTACATAAGTATACATGTCAAAACTCATTGAATTGTACACTAAGAGTGGGTTCACTTTTGTATGTAACTTGCTCCTCACAAAGTTCATTTTAAACAATAAAAATTATGTTTCTATGTATCCAAGTTTGTTTAAAAATGATCCTAATGTACTATTAAGATTATAACCCTATATATAAATGACAAAGGACTTATCAGTTGAGTTTACTCACTCAGTTGTGTCAGGCTCTTTGCAACCCCTCAGACGGCAGCACACCAGGCTTCCTTGTCCATCAGCAACTCCCAGGGCTTATAGATATAATAAGTCAACAAATAGAAAAATAAGAAGGACACTCAAATAGGTATTTCACAGAGAGAACATCAAGTGGTCACCAAATACATAAAACAATAATCAAGGAAATGTTAATTAATACCTCATTTTCATCAAATACCTATCAATATGACTAAAATTAAAAATATTGATTATGCCCGTTGTTGCCAAACTCATGAAACAAGTAGAATCCTCAATTCCTGCCTGTAAATTAGTAAATTGATGTGACTATTGAGAAAACCAGGAACTGTCTATTAATGTAAACATATCCTATGACTCATGACTTCCATCATAATTATATATAAATCTGAAATGCACGGGTGCACTAAAGTATCTGTGTAAGAATGTTTGTTGTTGTTGCTAAGTGGTGTCCAACTCTTTTGTGATTCCATGAACTGTAACCCACCAGGCTCTCCTGTCCAAGAGATTTCCCAGACAAAAATATTAGAGAATGTTGCCATTTCCTTCTCCAGGGGATCTTCCTGAACTAGGCATTGAACCTGCATCTCCGGCATTGCAGGCAGGATCTTTACTGTTGAGGTACCAGGAATGCCCGTAAGAAAGTTTATAGGACCATTAATCATCACTATATCAAACTGGAAGCAACCAAAAGCCTATAAACTATATAACGGATAAATAACTTGTAGTTTATCACATAGAATATTTTATTCAGTAATGGTACAGGAAAGCAGGAAAGTGATTACTTTTAAAGAAGCGAGAAACAGTAATTGGGAGAAGGGGACTTCTGGGATAGATACAATAGTACTCGCTTTTTCACCTGGGCCTTACTTACATGAATATCTTCAATTTATAATAATTAGCTGAGCATTATACTTAAGTTTATGTACCTTATTCTTGTAAATTTTATACTCACATATTTAGAAATTAGAGATTAAAGATTATCACCAACATCTCTTATTTCTATCTAGTTGGTTTTTTTTTTTTTTTACTTTCAGTGTCTGTACTTCTAGATCACATAATAAAATAATTCTCTTTAGAAAAACTCTTATCTAAACTACTTTTTGTTTCTGACATCATGTTAGGTTACCTGGAACAATCTTTCTGACAAAAACAATGTACAAAGTTGAATTAAATATGAATAAATGTATTCTTGATACATCTAGATATGTATAGAATTAAATTACTTGTAGCATACACATGTTTTAAATAATAATTATAAAAGCTAAATATAAAATTTAAATAGCTCTTAAAAAGGTATCAGAAAACCACTAAGGATATGAAGACTTTGGTGGCCAAACTTATGGGAAAGGAGAACCACAGAGAGGTGGGGTGATATTCTGCATCTGCTCTTTCTTTGGGGACATTTCCCAATTCTGACTTGAGAGTAAGAGGCTGAGAATATACATATAGCAGATCATTGTTAAGGGTCAGAAAATTCAGCAAAATTTTATGGGAAAATACATGGCCAGTTTTCCTTTTTAGACATTTGCCAAGTTCTCAGACAAAGCAAAAAAGCCCCTGGAAGGCAGACTGGAGTTTTTTGCACTTTTTCCATGCTGAAAAGACCAAGAATTTAGTACCCATTAGAAGGAAGAACATTGGTGAACACACTAGGATTTTAGTTGAAAGTCCTAAGGAGCTATTCCCTAGGAAAACAGTCCAAGCAGGGTAGATGTGTACTTGCCACAATAACAACCCAGCTTTTGACTCAGATAATTAGTTAGATTGATATGCTCACTTCTCACTTTTCATGGGGATCCTCTAAAAGGTAACCTATCTCTAGAGAAAAAATGCCATAATTTGCATAGTTTGTTACACACAATGTCTTACATTTAGTAAAAACTTACCAGATATGGTATCAAAGAGGCCACTACATATAAAAAACCCAAAGTGAAAACAAAACGAAAAACCAAAATCAGATGCATAGATCATTTAGACGTTAATCAGGCAATGATATTAACTCTGCTCCACATCTCCTAAAGTTATAGCAAAAGATAGGTAAAATAGTTACGTGATAGTTTCACCAAGAATTGAACTCTAAAAATGGATTGCTGAGCTGCCAAAAATGAAGCAACATGAAAGCGTTGAATATGAAGGTAAAGCAGAAATTGCCAGATACTATATGCACGCTATACAATTTTTATCATGGATAAAGAGTTTATGCAACATTTTGGTGGCTTTAGATATGTTTGTTTTTGGTAATTGTGCAATGTAGAGGACTCAGGAGATGAAAGTTTAGGGTGTACTATGTTCTGAATTGTGATCCGCCCCCCTAAGATTTTTATGTTGAAGTTCTACCTCCCAATGTGACTGTGTTTGAAGATACAGCTTTTAGGAGGTAATTAAGGTTAAATAAAGTCATAAGGGTCCCAATTCAATAGCACTGTGAGCTTTACAAGAAAAGAGAGAGAGAGGTTAACCTTGCCTCTTTGCTGTGTGAGAACACAATGAGAAGGCACCCATCGGTAAGCCAGGAAGAAAATTCTCACCAGAACCCAACCATACTGGCACTCTGACCTGACTTTCAGCTCTCAAAATGTGAGGAAATAAAATTTCTATTGTTTAAGCCATCTTTTCTATGGCATTCGGTCATGGCAGCTTGAGAAGACTAATATGGTTATAGGCAAATTTAGAAATTTAATAGGAAGTTGAGTATACACATAAATCTGAGCAAAAAATTGCATTCTCAGTTGAAGGGTAAATGAAGAACAAATAAACTTCTTCACAGAGAAGAGAAAGGGAACATGCCTGTGATTTGATTCATATACCAAAGGAAAATGAAAATCTTTCCATAGAACGTTAATATAAGTCAATTCTCAGATGGATTTTTCAGTCNCTTAACATATTTAATATAAACTTTTTAATAGTAGGAATTATTAAGATTTTGAAAATCAGATGAACAAGATGAAATGGTAAAATGTTTCCATAAGTTTTGAGGATCTTTTCCAGTGCTTTAGCTAAAATGACACCCTTCAACAATATAAATGCACATATTTGTGAAGAATGTTTTATTACACTAAATAAGATATAATATTTAGTTGGAAAATAGCAGATATAATAAGATCAATTTTTTTGATGGTTAAAAAAGAATATAAGCTGGAATTACAATTCTCAAGATTGTGAACCTTCATTTTATGTTCCAGTGTGTATGTTAGTCTCTCAGTTGTGTCTGACTCTTTACAACCCTTGGATTTTAGGCCCCCAGGCTCCTCTGTCCATGGAATTCTCCAGGCAAGAGTACTGGAGCCAGTTGCCATTTCCTTCTCTGGACTATCTTCCTGACCCAAGGGTTGAACTCAGGTCTCCTGCATTGCAGAAAGATTCTTTATCATCTGAGCAAGGGCTAAAGCAATCTACATTCCATCGACATTATAAAGCATTCCCTCTTCTCCACATTCTCACAAAACTTTCTGTTCTTGGCTGTAGTCTTTGTAACAGAGGTGTGATAATAATTTACTGTGATTTTGAAATACATTTCCCTGATAATTAGTGACTGAGTATCTTTACATATACTTAGTGAGCATCTGGAAGTCTTCTTTGGAAAATGTCTATTTTCCAAATGTCTATTTTTTGTTCTGCCCATTCTTTAATTGAATTTTGTTGTATGAGTTCTATATGAATTCTGTATATTTATCCTGTATTCTGTACATTAATGCAAACTTTTCCATTCTGTAGGTTGCATTTTCATGTTGTTGATTATTTCTTTTACTGTGCAAAAGCAAAAATTTGATGTAATCCCACTTGTGGAATTTTTTCTTTTGTTGTGGTTATGATGTCATATCAAAAAAATCATTTTTAAGACCAATGGCTTACATTGTCTTTTAGTAATATTATGGTATATTTGGAATTATTTTTATGAGGGATGTGAGGCAAGGGTCTCATTTCATTTCTGGTGTAGCAGTTGAGTTCAGTCGTTCAGTCGTGTCCGACTCTTTGCAACCCCATGAATCACAGCACACCAGGCCTCCCTGTCCATCACAAACTCCCGTATGGTATATTTGGAATTATTTTTATGAGGGATGTGAGGCAAGGGTCTCATTTCATTTCTGGTGTAGCAGTTGAGTTCAGTCGTTCAGTCGTGTCCGACTCTTTGCAACCCCATGAATCACAGCACACCAGGCCTCCCTGTCCATCACAAACTCCCGGAGTTCACTCAGACTCACATCCATCGAGTCGGTGATGTCATCCAGCCATCTCATCCTCTGTTGTCCCCTTCTCCTCCTGTCCCCAATCCCTCCCAGCATCAGAGTTTTTTCCAGTGAGTCAACTTTCACATGAGGTGGCCAAAGTACTGGAGTTTCAGCTATAGCATCATTCCTTCCAAAGAAAGCCCAAGGCTGATCTCCTTCAGAATGGACTGGTTGGATATCCTTGCAGTCCAAGGGACTCTCAAGAGTCTTCCCCAACACCACAGTTCAAAAGCATCAATTCTTCAGCACTTAGCCTTCTTCACAGTCCAACTCTCACATCTATACATGACCACAAGAAAAACCATAGCCTTGACTAGACGGACCTACTTATCCAATTTTCTACGAAAAGAAAGAAGTGACTATTCTTTCCCCATGAGGTGTCCTTGTCTCCCTTGTTGAATATTGGTTGGCTATATATTCAGGGATTTAATTCTAAACTCTGTATGCGGTTCCCATTGATCCCTGCATCTATTTGGGGGCCAGTACACTACTGTTTGAAACATTGCAGCTTTAGTATAATTTAAAATTGGGAGGTATGATACTTTTGGTAGTGTGAACATTTTAACAATACTAAGTCTTCTGATCCATGAACTCAGGATGACATTCCATTTTTTGTGTTTTCTTCTATTTCTTACAATTTATTCTTGTAGTTATCACTGTATAGATCTTTCAGTTCATTGACTAAATTTATTTCTAGTTATTTTCTTCTTTTGATGTTATTGTGAATGGAATACTTTCATTAGATGTTTAATTATTTGTACATCAAAATTGAATTGATTTCTGTATGTTTATTTTATACCCTGCAACCTTATTAAATTTGTTTTTAGTTGAGGTTTTTGGTTGAGTCTGTGAGATTTCTGTGTAGAAAATCATGTATTTGGCAAAAGAAAAAAATTGTCTCTTCCTCTTTATCTAGGATGCCTCTTATACTTTGTCTCAGCGAATTGTGCTAGCTAGAACTTCCAGTACTATGCCTAATCACTGTTTGAGTACTCATCCTTGTTTTGCTCCTAATCTTAGAGAAAAAGTTTTCAAAGTCTGGCTGCTGAGTATAATGTTAGCTTTGAGTTTATCATATATGTTCTTTTTTTAATAAATTTATTATTTTAATTGGAGACTAATTACTTTAAAATATTGTATTGGTTTTGCCATATATCAACATGAATGCGCTAGGGGTATGCACGTGTTCCCCATCCTGGACCCCCCTCCCATCTCCCTCCCCGTACCATCCCTCTGGGTCATCCCAGTGCACCAGCTGCAAGCATCCTGTATTAGGCATCAAACCTGGACTGGTGATTCATTTCATATATGATATTATACATGTTTCAATGCCATTCTCTCAAATCATCCCATCCTCTCCCTGTCCCGCAGAGTCCAACAGACTGTTCTATACATCTGTGTCTCTTTTGCTGTCTTGCAAACTGGGTTACTGTTACCATCTTTATAAATTCCATATATATCCATTAATATACCATATTGGTGTTTATCTTTCTGGCTTACTTCACTCTTTATAAGAGGCTCCAGTTGCATCCACCTCATTAGAACTGATTCAAATGTATTCTTTTTAGTGGCTGAGTAATACTCCATTGTGTATATGTACCACAGATTTCTTATCCATTCATCTGCTGATGGACATCTAGGTTGCTTCCATGTCCTGGTTATTATAAACAGTGCTACAATGAACATTGGGGTACACGTGTATGTTCTTTACTACATTGAGGTATGTTTCTTCTATACCCAATATGTTTATTTTTTTTTATCATGAAAGAGTGCTCAGTTCAATTCAATTCAGTCACTCAGTCATGTCCAACTCTCTGTGACCCCATGAATCACAGCACACCAGGCTTCCCTGTCCATCACCATCTCCCGGAGTTCACTCAAACTAATGTCTATTGAGTTGGTGATGCAGTCCAGCCATCTCATCCTCTGTTGTGCCCTTCTCCTCCTGTCCCCAATCCCTCCCAGCATCAGAGTCTTTTCCAATGAGTCAACTCTTCTCATGAGGTGGCCAAAGTACTGGAGCTTCAGCTTTAGCATCATTCCCTCCAAAGAAATCCCAGGGCTGATGTCCTTCAGAATGGACTGGTTGGATCTCCTTGCAGTCCAAGGGACTCTCAAGAGTCCCTCCAACACCGTAGTTCAAAAGCATCAATTCTTCAGAGCTCAGCCTTCTTCACAGTCCAACTCTCACATCCATACTTAACCATTGGAAAAACCACAGCCTTGACTAGACGGACCTTTGTTGGCAAAATAATGTCTCTGCTTTTGAACATGCTATCTAGGTTGGTCATAACTTTTCTCCCAAGGAGTAAGCGTCTTTTAATTTCATGGCTGCAGTCATCATCTGCAGTGATTTTGGAGCCCCCCAAAATAAAATCTGCCACTGTTTTCACTGTTTCCCCATCTATTTCCCATGAAGTGACCACTTCTTGCATTCTCCCAGCTCCTCAGCAATCACTGTGGGGGCTGGCAGCATCCACTGGATCTCAGTTTGGGGAGCTCTCATTCACATTGGAGGCCAGAAATTGCTGATGGCTATGACATTTCTTCTTCATTAATATGGCAGGAGATATTTTCATTTCACATTTCAGTGCTTTGAAAAAGCCCATTTCTCATTTTATTGTAAAGGTTATAATTAATAATTTTACTGAAATTCATTCATTCCTAGGTCCCCAAAACCAAAGCCTTTGTAACTCATGGTGGAAGCACCAGCATTTATGAGGCCATCTACCACAGGATCCCTATAGTGGCCGTCCTTTGTTTGCAGATCAACCTCATAACAACATTCATATGAAGGCCAAGGAAGCTGCTGTCAGATTGGACTTGGAAACAATGTCAACAAGAGATTTGCTCAATGCATTGAAGGAAGTCATTAATAATCCTTTATGAGTATGTTGTGTTTTTTTTTAACTAGATATTCTTTCTAGAGAAGTTCTCATCTGAAAGCCAGAGAGGCAGCCATGAGTCTCACAGAAGTACAATGAGAAGTAAGTTTGGCTCAATTCTTTGAAAACAGTCACCAATAATCTATTGTGATTGTCACATTAATATTTTTTCACGGTTTTATAGGAAAGGTTTGTCAGTGGTTTAAAGATAGTGGAGAAATTTTGAAAGAACTAATCATTAAAAGGGGATGACAGAAGATAGATGATTGGATGGCATCACTGACTCAATGGACATGAGTTTGAGCAAACTCTAGGGGATGGTAAAGGACAGAAAAGCCTGGCCTGCTGCAGTCTATGGGGTCACAAATAGTCGGACATGGGGACTGACAGAATGAAAGAATCACTGAAATGGTAATAGAAGGATTAAGAAGCATTGAGAACAAAGTTATAGTAGGGAACAATGAATGCTATGAATGTTTGTCTGCCCACTTTACTTTCTTTCAGCATATGAACTACTCAGATGTCTTAAACTCTTCAAAGATGGCTATTTTCAGGAAACCACCTTGACATAATCAATCTCAAATTCCCATTACATTTAATATTTTCCAGGGTTTCTAATATTTTGAAATATTAGAAAATATTATGCCAATATTTTTATTCCATCACTGATAAGTGGTAAACAGAATTTTCCAATTACCCAATTTCAACTATGTATATACTATGTATAAATGTAGGTATATTCTTGGGTTTTTTGATTGTGATAGTTTTGTCTTCTTTGGAGGAATTACAAAATCTAAATGTGGTTGACTTGGAAGGGATATGCTGGATATTCCTTTTATAAAAGATTTTACATAATTTTTAGGTAATTTTCCATTCAAAACCAAATATTGGTTATATTCCTAATGTTGTACAATACAATTTTGTACTTATATTTTTCCCAGTAGTTTTTGCCTCTTACCCATATATTTCTATTCCCCTAAATGCAGTAACCAACAGATTGTTCTCTATCTGCAAGTCTTTAATACTTTGAACCCATCACTCACAAATGGTAAACAAATAGAACTTTTGAACTTAATTACAACTATGTCAATGCTGCTTACAAATATTAGTATATTTTGAGTTATTTTGGTTGTGTTTGTTCTTATCTTATTTGGAAGAGATATGTTGTGCTATTACTATCTAAAAGCCAAATTTTCTAAAAGCAAAAATATTTGATTTCCAAATCACTTCAGGATATACATGAATTTCAGTAACACAATTATATTAATATCACAAATATGATTGCATATGCATAAACAGTGGAAACAGTTGCTGACTTTATTTTTCTGGGCTCAGAAATCACTGCAGATGGTGATTGCAGCCATGAAATTAAAAGATGCTTACTTTTTGGAAGGAAAGTTATGACCAACCTAGACAGCATATTAAAAAAACAGAGACATTACTTTGTCAACAAAGGTCCATTTAGTCAAGGTTATGGTTTTTCCAGTGGTCATGTATGGATGTGAGTGATGCACTTTAAAGAAAGCTGAGCACAGAAGAATTGATGCTTTTGAACTGTGGTGTTGGAGGAGGCTCTTGAGAGTCCCTTGGACTGCAAGGAGATCCAACCCGTCCATCCTAAAGATCAGTCCTGGGTGTTCATTGGAAGGACTGAAGTTGAAGCTGAAACTCCAATACTTTGGCCACCTGAAGCAAAGAACTAACTCATTTGAAAAGACCCTGATGCTGGGAAAGATTGAGGGCAGGAGAAGGGGATGATGGAATATGAGATGGTTGGATGGCATCACCAACACAATGGAAATGGGTTTGGGTGGACTCCAGGAGTTGGCGATGGACAGGGAGGCCTGGCATGCTGCAGTTAATGGGGTCACAAAGAGTTGGACACAACTGAGCAACTGAACTGAACTGAACTCATATATATGTATACTTCCCTCTATTGTTTCATAATGTCTTTTGAAATTAAACTTTTAGAGAATGTGTCAATAATAGTAGCACAGTGTCCATTTATGTTTTATAAGTTGTGTTATTTAATTTTAGTGCAGCTATTTACCTAAATAAGCAGTATAAAAAGCAAATTTTCTTTTTCTTAAGAAATAGATCTTTCATTTGCTGATTTTCTATATGTATATCTTTCTAGTATATTTATGTTTTTAATTTCATTTTTTTTTTTACTTTACAATATTGTATTGGTTTTGCCATACATCAACATGAATCTGACACAGGTATACACGTGTTCCCCATCCTGAACCCCCTTCCTATCTCCCTCCCCATACCATCCCTCTGGATCATCCCAATGCACCAGCCCAAGCATCCTGTATCCTGCATCGAACCTGGACTGGCAATTCATTTCTTACATGATATTATTCATGTTTCAATGCCATTCTCCCAAATAATCCCACCCTCTCCCTTTCCCACAGAGTTCAAAAGACTGTTCTACACATCTATGTCTTTTGCTCTCTCACATACAAGGTTATCGTTGGTGTCAGAAAATCAAGATGATTTGTTAGCTGCTATGTACTGAAGACTATGATATAATGCATATTTTATTCAGTAACATAGTGTTGTGCATGCAAGCTAGGTCCTTTCAGTCGTATCTGACTCTTTGCAACCCCATGGACTGTAGCCCACCAGGCTCTTCTGTCCATGGGGATTCTCCAGGCAATAATACTGGACTTTACACACATTAAATAACTTTTTTATTGTATTCTTTTGCTATAGTATTACAAAAAATGTTTCCAGATTGTCACAGTCCTCTCAAAAACTAAGTGATCCCACATGTTTTTGACAGAAAAGAGAAAGAAGTTACCTCCGTTTTCATTGCTACAATGCCATGTTATAGTACTTTGTGATTTAGAGTTCATGAACCATATTTCTTTATTCTTCCTACTTTTTTGTCTATTAGTCCATCATCCCTGTGTCAAGAAGATTCCTTGGAAAAGAAAATGGCTACCCTCTCCAATATCCCAGCCTGGAGAATTCCATGGACAAAGAAGCATGGCCAACTACAGTCCATGGAGTCTCACACAATCAGACCTGACTAAGCAACTAACACACCACACACACACACAGAGTCCATCATCATTTCAACAGTAGAAACAAATATAACTGCAATGTTTGAAAGTGAAATTTTGAGTCTTTTCCAAATTCTTTCAGAACAAGAACTAAAGCAACAACATGAGCAAACATTTTCTGAGAGAATACTACCTGTTAGGAAGGTCTCTAAGAATCAATACATTATTCTCAAAATGATCAGATAAGGTACTATTCCTATCCAATTTATATAGCAATTGGGCCCTCCAATTATAAAATGCATAGTTTGAAAATAAAAGGTTTTAAAAATTTAATAAAATTATATTAAAAAGCAAAAAATAAAACAGAAGAACAAAAAAAAAAAAAAAAAAAAAAAAAAAAGCAGCCAGCAAGTGTCAGAGTCAGTCAGGAATCAAACCGAGTCAATCCACTTCCACACTTTCAGCCACTACTTCACTAATGTAAGATCAGCTCTGTTTGGACATGCCTCTGAACCTCATTATAGACTTATGTGCTATCTCTGGATTATGACTGCATTTTAAAACATATCTACCAGGTTTATTAACAATTCTTTACTAGAGAATTCAAACTTTGAACAAACATATTATGAATTCCTTTCCTTTCTTTCACCTTTGGGACTTAACTCATTCCATTCTTTAGACATTCTTTCTCTTTAGTATAACTTTTGAATTAAAATAATACATTTCACTATATATGCACATAATTTTATTTTTATTTAATTTTTAACCAGTATTTTTCCTTTGCAAAACATAATTCTAAGTCAGGTAGACAATCCCTTGAAAGTGAATCCCTCATCCTCTCCCATTTTCTTTCTATTCTTTGGCTCTTGAAATCCTAGGCATTTAAGATATCCTAACCCACAAGTTAAGGTCTCAATAATCACCTTGGAGTAAAATTATCTATTTTTCTTCCATTCTGTGTTGCTTTCTCTGTTACCATCTGAAAGAAAATGTCACACACTTGATCTATTAGAGCTCATTCTATAAATAGATGTCTGTTTGATTTTCTCTCAGCTACAAAGGGAATGTCATGAGGTTATCAGCCATCAACATGATCAGCCTATGAAACTCTTGGACAGAGCAGTCTTCTGGATCGAGTCATGTGCCACAAATGAGCCAATCACCTGTGACCAGCTATCCACAACCTCAACTGATTCCAGTAAAACTCTCTGTATGTGATTGGGTTCCTGCTGACCTGGTGGCGACTGCTGCATTTGTCATCACAAAGTGTTTTCTGTTTTGTTGCCAGAAGTTTGCTGACACAGGAAAGAAGGGGAAAAGAGACTAGCTGTTTCTGAATATCAAGCTTGTTTGCCACATAAATAGAACTCCTCATGCTTATTCCAGTAGGAGGAATTATGGTAAAGTTCCTCTCCTTTTGTGACAAAATATAAATTTCACTTTCAAGGGATTGCCTACCTGACTTAGAATTATATCTTGCAAAGGAAAAATACTGGTTAAAAATTAAATAAAAATAAAATTACTTGCATATATAGTGAAATGTATTATTTTAATTCAAAAGTTATACTAAACAGAAATTATTAAATGTAATTGTTTTTCACATGTTGAGTGCAGAAACAAGAACAATAACCAGTCTACTCAACCATATTATTTTGTAGATATTCAGAATTTTAAACTTCATTTGATATAGAATTTTTCCTTGCTGTAGAAATTGTTCAATAATTGGAATTTTGTAAAAAGATTCAACCCTTAATTTTATTTGTGAGACTATTAATAGTTCTTTGTTTTCACTGTGCATCCAGCCTCAACAGCACTTCTTACCTAAAGCCATGGCAAGACATTCACTTTCATCCAATTAAACTATTTCCCAGAAGAGTGTTTGTGGGATTAGAAACACAGCAAAGATCACATAATCGTTTCAATAGGCACAAAATAGTATTTGATATAATCCAACAAGGAGATCCAACCAGTCCATTCTGAAGGAGATCAGCCCCTGGATTTCTTTGGAAGGAATGATGCTAAAGCTGAAACTCCAGTACTTTGGCCACCTCATGCGAAGAACTGACTCATTGGAAAAGACTTTGATTCTGGGAGGGATTGTGGGCAGGAGGAGAAGGGGACGACAGAGGATGAGATGGCTGAATGGCATCACTGACTCGATGGACATGAGTCTGAGTGAACTCCGGGAGTTGGTGATGGACAGGGAGGCCTGGCGTGCTGCCATTCATGGGGTCGCAAAGAGTCAGACACGACTGAGTAACTGAACTGAACTGAACATCCATTCATTAAAAAAAAAAAAAACTCTCATCAAACTGAATATAGAAGGAATATATCTCAACATAATAAAGGCCATTTATTATAAAACACAGTCAATATAATACTCAAAATTGAAAACTTGATCAGAATCGAGGAAAAGTTGTCCACCTTCACTTCCTGTTTAATGCAGTATGAGAATTCATACCCACAGCAATCAGACTAGAAAAAATAGAATAAAATTATCCAAATTGGAAAGGAAGAGGTAAAATTGCCACCACTTGCAGATGACACGATACTCTATGTAGAAAACCCTAATTATCTTCATAAACATTATTAAAATAATTTAGCAAAGTTGAAGGACACAAGATTAATACACAGAAGTCTGTTACATTTCTATACACTAATACTGAAATATCAAAATACTAAATGCCAAAGAAAATGTGAAGAAAAGGGAACCCTCATACAGTGTTGCTGGGAATGTAAATTGGTGCAATTGCTATGAAAAACATTATGTAAATCACTGAAATACCAAAAATAAAACTACCACATGATCCAGCAATCCCAATTTAGGTATATAGCTGAAAAAATTAAAAACTCTAGTTTCAAAAGATACGTGCACCCCAATGTTCATAGCAGCACCACTTAAAATAGCTAAAACATGAATGGGACTTCCCTATAGCCCAGACAGTAAAGAATCTGCCTGCAATGCAGGAGACCCAGGTTCAATCCGTGGGTCAAGAAGATCCCCTTGAGAAGGAAATGGCCACCCACTCAAGTATTCTTGCATGGAGAATTCCATGGACAGACAAGCCTGGCAGGCTACAGTCCATGGGGTTACAAAGAGTCATACATGACTAAGCAACCAAAACACACAAAGCATGGAAGCCACCTAATTCCCATTAACAGATAATTATCTTAAGAAGGTGTGGCATATGTGTACTAAGGAATATTACTCACCCTTGGAAAGAATAAAATATTGCCATCTGTAATAACTTGGTTGGAACTAGAGATCACTATTCTTAGTGAAATATGTCACAAAGAGAAAAATACTATGTCACTTAATATAGAAACTAAAAAAATAATACAAATGAATCTATATACAACAGATTGACAGACATAGACAATAACTTATGCTTACCAAACAGCAGGGGAGACAGCAACCAATTAAGAGTATGGAATAAGAGATGCAAACTACAATACATAAAATAAGCAACAAGAATCTACAAGACAGCACAGGGAATTATTACCCAATATATTGTAACAAGTATAATGGAATGTAATTTTTGAAAAATACTAATTATTATACTATACCCCTGAAATTACACAAAATTGTAAATCAACTACACATCAACGTAGATAGATAGATATAGATAGAAAATTTTGCACCTTGACTTCCCACTTCTTTTTCTTTTAATTTGTAGCTGTGCTGGGTCTTCTTGCTGCACAGGCTTTCTTCTAGCTGCAGAGAGTGAGGGCTACTCTCTAGTTGTGGGACACAGGCTCCTCACTGAGGTGGCTTTTCTTGTTGCAGATCAGTGGCCCTAGAATGCATGGGCTTCAGCAGTTGGAATGCCTGGGCTCAGTAGATGCAGTTCCCCAGCACTCGAGTGCAGGCTGATAGCTGTGATGCACTGGCTTAGTTGCCCTGCAATATATAGGCTCTTCCTGAACCGGGGATCAAACCTGTGGTCTCCTGCTTTGGCAGATTGATTCCATACCTCTAAGCCATAGTTGAAGCCCCAACACTCTCATTTCTGAAATGGCAACATGATATATTCCATGAACAATTCTTACATGAAGTAAGAATAACTACTGAACGTTATATTTTAAAACAACTATTTAGTGTCTAGAAAGTTCCTTAAACATATATTAAGCAAGTAAAGACACATTTATTTCAGAAAAATACATTAATAGAAAAATCACTGAAAGCCTTTGCCATTTAAACCCAAAACATCTCCCTCTCTCATCATCCTTATTCAGAAAACTAGACTCTACTCTGGGTAGGTTCAGAAAGAACATTAGGCTCTCACTATCCACAGCTCCCTTTTGAGTGTTATTGTATCATCTTAGAAGGGTTTAGCCACTTGACTTTCTCACACATACACACATTTACCCCTTAGTGATGAGTTACAGTGGCTAATTTCCATTAAGTATGGCCATCAAAGTTCCTCCTTCTTCCACCAGCTCCACTAATAGGGCCAAGTTTCTATTCAGGCGCAGAATATTGAGAATACTGAATCCCAAAAGGTGTTTTCCCAGCTCATTCATAGAATGGAAGTTCCATGATGAAAAGGAAAACTAAAAACTGATACTACTGTTTACATACAAAAGAGGGATTTCACAGAGAAAGACATGTGCCACAATGTTCCTATTTCCAGCTCTGAAGAGAAAGTTCAGAAAGTTTGACCAGAGGGAGACTTAGGATATAAAAGCTATTCTTAAGGGGCTCACTTAATAGAATAAGGCTGTGAAAAGGTCAAGCCTATGAACACCCACAAACTATGAAGGATCTGTTGGTAAACAGTGAAGAGGAAGGTAATTGTTGAATGACAGATACAAGCTAAACATTGACAAACTAGTTTACCAGGGAAAATCAGAGAAAGACACAGCTACAAAGAGCATTCCTGAAGTCAGAACACATCTCACACACTGACTTTTAAAACTATCCAGCAAGAGGTCAGATTTTGGAGCAATTTATGCCCCCAAGATGTTATCAACAGCTATAACACAATCACTCAACAACTGATGAAATCTAACACTATGAAGTTCTGTTCAGTTCAGTTCAGTTCTCAGTCATGTGTGACTCTTTGCGACCCTGTGAACTGTAGTATGTCAGGCCTTCCTATCCATTATCAATTCCCAGAGCCTACCTAAATTCATGTTCATTGAGTCAGTTATGGCATCCAACAATGTCATCCTCAGTCGTCTGCTTCTCCTCTTGCCCTCAATCTTTCCCAACATCAGAGTCTTTTCAAATGAATCAGCTCTTCATATCAGGTGGCCAAAGTATTGGAGTTTCAGCTTCAACATCAGTCCTTCCAATGAACATCCAGAACTGATTTCCTTTAGGATGGACTGGTTGGATCTCCTTGCAGTCCAAGGGACTCTCAAGAGTCTTCTCCAACACCACAGTACAAAAGCATCAATTCTGCAGTGCTCAGCCTTCTTCCAGTCCAACTCTCACATCCATACATGACTACTGGAAAAACTATGGCCTTGACTAGACGGACCTTTGTGGACAAAGTAATGTCTCGACTTTTTAATATGCTGTCTAGGTTGATCATAACTTTGCTTCCAAGGAGTAAGTGTCTTTTAATTTCATGCCTATAATCACCATCTGCACTGATTTTGGAGCCCCCAAAAATAAAGTCATTTATCTTCTCCTTTTCTTTCTTAACAAATATAAAAAGCAGGCATTAAAACATTTATATAGTTGTATTTCTAGACATATGAAATATTGTTAATATATTTTAGAGGTAAGGGGAATGCAGCAGAGGTAAAGGCCCTGAAATGACAGGGTTGTGCAGCAGCTTAGGCCCAGGTGTAGGTGCTGTACCTGGGATACACAGTCTGGGGATGATGAGTCAAAATTCCACTTCTGGCCACAGAGGAAGTCAGAGACCATTAGCAGTATATTCGTAGTAATAACCTATCAAAGCTACATGTTGGGACCCAAGGGTGAGGTACAGAAGCAGTGGTGTGAACACGGTAATTGTGGATCAGAACTCTGACTAGATCCCATGGTGAGGCACAGAGTATCTGCACTGTTGCCCCAGCAATGATAAGCTAAAGCCATGACTCAGGACCCAGGAATGGCATGTGAAACAGCAGCAGCTCAGTCTAAATAATGGCCAGTCAAAACCAAGACTAGGATTAACAGGATGAGACCCAAATAAACAGCAGCATAACCACAGTTATTATAAGACAAACCTAGGAGCAAGGCGCAGATCAGAAACTCCAGTTGCACAGATGGTAAGGCACTGTGACACCTCAATCAGGGAAAGCAGGGTATAGAGTGATGAGGAGACTCCTTGACCCCAAGATCAGGTCTCACCACAGTGAAATTTCAGCCTCAGGAAGGACACATCTGAAGGGACCCTGGGCAGCTCTGTCGTTGACTCAGTGGAGGAGCATACTGTGGACGTGCTCAGGAGCAAGGCTGCAAAGGTCATGATGATGAGGTTGCTGGAGTCCCCTGCATTATTTTTCCCCATGGGCTTAAATCCCTCTGAGGGGATCTCTGCCAGTGCCAAGCTCCTCTGAGCTGGAGGAAGGGGTGGGAGATGTAAACTCTTTCCCACACTTTTCTATATAGTGATCCTCAGACTTTGCAATATGCAGGGTTTCTGCTGCTTCTTCATTGTAGTCCAGAAATTTCCCAAAGTAATTTGTAGATGTTCATTTATTGTTTTTGCTATTTTTGTGAAAGATAAAGGCATTGGGACCTCCTAACCATGCATCTTGTTGATGTCACTTGAGTTCAGTCACTCAGTTGTGTCCGACTCTCTCCGACCCCATGAATCGCATCACATCAGGCCTCCCTGTCCATCACCATCTCCTGGAGTTCACTCAACCTCACGTCCATCGAGTAGGTAATGCAATCCAGCCATCTCATCCTGCTGTCTCCTTTTTCTCTTGCCCCCAATCGCTCCCAGAGTCAAAGTCTTTTCCAATGAGTCAACTCTTCACATGAGGTGGCCAAAGTACTGGAATTTTAGCTTTAGCATCATTCCTTCCAATGAATACCCAGGGCTGATCTTCAGAATGGACTGGTTGGATCTCCTTGCAGTTCAAGGACTCTCAAGAGTCTTCTCCAACACCATAGTTAAAAAGCATCAATTCTTTGGTGCTCAGTCTTCTTCACCGTCCACCTCTCACATCCATACATGACTACTGGAAAAACCATAGCCTTGACTAGATGGATCTTTGTTGGCAAAGTAATGTCTCTGCTTTTGAATATGCTATCTAGGTTGGTCATAACTTTTCTTCCAAGGAGTAAACATCTTTTAATATCATGATTGCAGTCACCATCTGCAGTGATTTTGGAGCCCAAAAAAATAAAGTCTGACACTGTTTCCCCTGTTTCCCCAACTATTTCCCATGAAGTGATGGGACCAGATGCCATGATCTTCATTTTCTGAATGTTGAGCTTTAAGCAAACTTTTCCACTCTCCTCTTTCACTTTCATCAAGAGGCTTTTTAGTTCCTCTTCATNTAACTTTTCTTCCAAGGAGTAAGCATCTTTTAATATCATGATTGCAGTCACCATCTGCAGTGATTTTGGAGCCCAAAAAAATAAAGTCTGACACTGTTTCCCCTGTTTCCCCAACTATTTCCCATGAAGTGATGGGACCAGATGCCATGATCTTCATTTTCTGAATGTTGAGCTTTAAGCAAACTTTTCCACTCTCCTCTTTCACTTTCATCAAGAGGCTTTTTAGTTCCTCTTCATTTTCTGCCATAAGGATGGTGTCATCTGCATATCTGAGGTTACTGATATTTCTCCCGGCAATCTTGATTTCAGCTTGTGCTTCATCCAGCCCAGCATTTCTCATGATGTACTCTGCATATAAGTTAAATAAGCAGGGTGACAATATACAGCCTTGACATACTCTTTTTCCCATTTGGAAACAGCCTGTTTTTCCATGTCCAGTTCTGACTGTTGCTTCCTGACCTGCATACAGATTTCTCAAGAGGCAGGTCAGGTGGTCCAGTATTCCCATCTCTTTCAGAATTTTCCACAATTTATTGTGATCCACACAATCAAAGGCTTTGGCATAGTCAATAAAGCAGAAATAGACGTTTTTCTGGAACTCTCTTGCTTTTTCAATGATCCAGCGGATGTTAGCAATTTGATCTCTGGTTCCTCTGCCTTTTCTAAAACCAGCATGAACATCAGGAAGTTCACGGTTCACATATTGCTGAAGTCTGGCTTGGAGAATTTTGAGCATTACTTTATAGCGTGTGAGATGAGTGCAATTGTGCAGTAGTTTGAGCATTCTTTGGAATTACCTTTCTTTGGGACTGGAATGAAAACTGACCTTTCCAGTCCTGTGGCCACTGCTGAGTCACTGCTGAGTTTTCCAAATTTGCTGGCATATTGAGTGCAGCACTTTCACAGCATCATCTTTCAGGATTTGAAAGAGCTCAACTGGAATTCCATCACCTCCACTAGCTTTGTTCCTAGTGATACTTTCTAAGGCCCACTTGACTTCACATTCCAGGATGTCTGGCTCTAGGTGAGTGATCACACCATCGTGATTATCTGGGTCATGAAGATGTTTTTTGTGCAGTTCTTCTGTGTATTCTTGCCACCTCTTCTTAATATCTTCTGCTTCTGTTAGGTCCCTACCAGTTCTGTCCTTTATCGAACCCATCTTTGCATGAAATGTTCCCTTGGCATCTCTAATTTTCTTGAAAAGATCTCTAGTCTTTCCTATTCTGTTATTTGCCTCTATTTTTTGCATTGATCACTAAAGAAGGCTTTCTTATCTCTTCTTGCTATTCTTTGGAACTCTGCATTCAGATGCTTATATCTTTCCTTTTTCCTTTGCTTTTCGCCTCTCTTCTTTTCACAGCTATCTGTAAGGCTTCCCCAGACAGCCATTTTGCTTTTTTGCATTTCTTTTCCATGGGATGGTCTTGATCCCTCTCTCCTGTACAACGTCACAAGCCTCATTCCATAGTTCATCAGGCACTCTATCTATCAGATCTAGGCCCTTAAATCTATTTCTCACTTCCACTGTATAACCATAAGGTATTTGATTTAGGTCATATCTGAATGGTCTAGTGGTTTTCCCTACTTTCTTAAGTCTGAATTTGGTAATAAGGAGCTCATGATCTGAGCCACAGTCAGCTCCTGGTCTTGTTTTTGCTGACTGTATAGAGCTTCTCCATCTTTGGCTGAAAATATAATCAATCTGAATTTGGTGTTGACCATCTGGTGATGTCCATGTATAGAGTCCTCTCTTGTGTTGTTGGAAGAGGGTGTTTGCTATGACCAGTGTGTTCTCTTGGCAAAACTCTATTAGCCTTTGCCCTGCTTCATTCCGCATTCCAAGGCCAAATTTGTTGGTGTCACCCTTCTCTAATTCTCTGTCAATGAAACAGCAGACACATGAGCCTCTCATTTGCAGTGATTTACACTAACCTTATCTCTTAGATAATATAATTGATTTGCATGTAAAAGTTCATCGACTTTTAGATTGTGACAGTGGTGATAAAGCAGTAATAAACACACTTCATAATCTCGAAGTGTTATATACTTTTCCTTTCACCTGATTTCCACATCTGCTGACTATGTGTGTAATCTATTTACTTTAGGTGTAGGAGTTATAATTTAACTTCTGATTGATGTCTTCTGGATATAAGCCTGAGCAATAGAAAAAGTCTTCAGTGATTGCTTAAAGTACTGCATATGAACAAGATGTCTAAGAAATGGCTCTCACTTCTGCTGCTGCTACAACTGGCTTGCTACTTTAGTTCTGGATGTTGTGGAAAGGTGCTGGTGTGGCCAATGGAATATAGTCATTGGATGAATATGAAGACAATTCTGGATGAACTTGTCGCAAGGGGTCATGAGGTGACTGTTTTGACACCTTCAGTTACCACTTTCATTGATCCCAAAAAACCATCTTCTTTCAAATTGGTGACTTTCCTTCATCTTTAATGAAAGAAGAAAATGAGAATTTTATCAAACATTTCATTGAGAAATGGAAGCATGCAGTGAGAGACTCCTTTTGGAACCATCTTTCAACAGTGAAAAGTTTATCTTGGGGATATTCTGATATTTTAATGAAGACCTGTAGAGAAGTTGTTTCAAATAAGAAACTTATGAGAAAACTGCATGAAGAAAGGTTTGATGTCATTTTTGCAGATGCTGTTGGACCCTGTGGTGAGCTGCTGGCTGAGATATTTACAATACCATTCATGTACAGTCTCTACTCCTCACCTGGATCTTCAATTGAAAAGAAGAGTGGAAGGCTTCCATTCCCACCATCCTATGTACCTGTTATGTTGTCAGAATTAAGTGATCACATGACATTCATGGAGAGGGTCAATAATATGATATATGCACTCTATTTTGACTTCTGGTTCCAGGCATACAATGAGAAGAAGTGGAATCAGTTTTACAGTGAAGTATTAGGTAAGTCATGTCTTTGGTTGGTAACATTAAGTCTTATCTTTATAGAGTCTTGGAAAGTGAGTTTGTATAAATATAAATTCACTGAAATTTGTCTCAAATAAGTGAAACATTCAAATAAAAATATAAAATAGCCATCAATCTTATAAATATCATGAAATGAAAACACTTAAATTATAGAGTGAGGTATAACCTTGTAGTCCTTTACTAGTACTGGATACCAAGAAGTCATATATCATAATTTGAAGCACGTAAGACCTTGGCTAGTGGCTATCTATCAACTTACCAAACTTCTTTTTTTTAACTTAAAAATTTAAGTCACTAAAAATCTCATAAAATATCTTGGCAAATGACATGTACACTGAGAATTAAACACATATTTGTAGCTCAAGTATCTAGGTAGCATTTAGAAATTGTTTCTACTTGTGTACCTCATTTTCCAAATAGTGTTATATTATATCATATCATCCTATCTAATGTTGTATATTTGTCAAAGAACAGTTACATTGAAACATATTTGGTCACATCATCCCAAGTCTTTATAAAACTTACCTAATGTATATACATGGGTTTCCCTGGTGGCTCAGATGGTAAAGAATCCACCTGCGATGTGGGAGACCTGAGTTCCATCCCTGAGTTGGGAAGATCCCCTGAAGGAGGGCATGGCAACCCACTCCAGTATTCTTGCCTGGAGAATCCCCGTAGACAAAGGAGCCTGGAGGGCTGCAGTCCATGGGGTCCCAAAGAGTCAGACACAACTGAGTGACTAAGCATAATATATATACACACACAGCAATATTCTCACTTGATCCAACATTCGTTGTTTTTTGTTTTCATTTTCACTTTCAGGAAGGCCCACTACATTAGTTGAGACAATGGGGAAAGCTGAAATGTGGCTCATTCGAAACTATTGGGATTTTTCATTTCCTCGCCCATGGCTACCAAATTTTGAATTTGTTGGAGGCCTCCACTGCAAACCTGCCAAATCCCTGCCTAAGGTGACCTACTCCTCATTGTTATTCTTTGTTAACTTTGTGTTTTCAATAGGAATCATTCTGCATTCTTTATTTAGAATGTTTGATTGCAATGAGTCAGATATGGGAAGCTGGACACAGTGAACTTCCAGTTAGGAATTGATATATTTCTATGTCAACACAAGTATCTGAAATTTATTAACATCACAGAATAAACAGAATATGCTAGAGACTTTGAGAGTATATTAAATTATAACTTCACTATTCAACACATAATGAAGTATCAGACATTTATAGTTATATTATTATGTAAAAATATAGTAAATATATAATCCATATTTTAATATTAGCATAATATTAGTTACAATTATAGTAGCATAATTATCCTACTATAGGATAATTATATATATAACTTATTTGGGGAGTGCTAATATAGAGAAATGGTGTAGACAGTTTCTGCCACCTGACACTCCACCTAGAAAAACAGAATACAAGGAAGTCATAAAAAGTGTGTAAAAGTATTATAAGAAAAGACCACTGTACTAAAGAAACATCCAGCATGAATCATAGGAAAATCTGAAAGAGTTCATGAATAAACAGAAGGGATAGGGCTGGGATAGAAGAAGATAGAAAAGAAAAGCAGGTAGAGTGATAATGACAGTTCCCAAGAAGTACAAGTTCAATCTAAACAAGAAGAGGCTAAGTAAAGAGGCTGGTAATGCTGTTGATGTGAATTGAAAACAGATAATTATTAACATAAATTACACTAAATCAGCTATAATGCGATATTCAGATGTAAAATAAGAAATATTAAAAAGTTACAATTTTCCTGAAGGTTAAAAAAGAATGTAAGCTAGAATTACAATTTTCATGATATATGTCATAATTCATATTTCATTATAGAAGTAGATAAAGATTAGAATTAAAGCACAAATTTTAGCATCATGTCTTCAAGGTCCATCTATGTTATTGAAATAGGTAGGATTTCCTTCTTTCTCATGGCTTAATAACATTCCATTCTGAGTGTGTGTGTGTGTGTGCGAAATCTCTTTTTTAAGATTTACCCATTGATGGGCACATAAGTTGTTTCTTAGCTATTGTGAATAATGCTACAATAAAAATGGGAGCATATATATCTCTTTGCTATCCTGTTTTTATTTTTATTTTTTGGCTGCATACCCAGAAATGGGATAACTAGGTCATACAGCAGATCTATTTTTAATTATTTTAGGAACTTTTATTTTGTGTTCTAGTTGGTGATGGACAGGGAGGCCTGGCGTGCTGCGATTCATGAGGTCGCAAAGAGTCAGACACGACTGAGCGACTGAACTGAACTGAACTGAACTGAAAAGCTAAACAGTTTACATTCCCACTGACAGTGGGACACTTTTCTCTACCTTCTCACAACACATCTCTTCTTAGTTATAGACTTTCTAACAGGTATGAGGTAATATCTCATTGTGGTTTTGAAATACATTTCCCTGATGATTAGTGTTATTGAGCATCTTTTCGTATATCTGGTGGTCATTTGGACATTTTCTTTGGAAAATGCCAATTTGTTAATCTGCCCATTCTTTAATTGAATTTTATAGTATGAGTTCTGTATTATTCTGGATATTACCTTTCTCACTCAACGTGTGGTTACAAAACCATTTTTGTTCCTTTCTTCAGGTTGCATTTTTGTCTTGTTTGTTTCTTTTGTTATGAAGAAACTTTTAAGTTTGACATAGTCCAATCTGTTGTTTCTTTTTTCTTTTATTGTGGTTGTGATAGCATATCAAAAAATCATTTTTAAAATCAAACATAGGGAGATTCATCCCTATGGTTTCTTGTAGGTAGGAGTGTCATAGTATCTGGTCTTATGTTTACATCTTTGATTGCTTTTGAGTTATTTTTGTGAGTGGTGTAAAATAAGGGGCTCATTTCATTTTTTTTGCTTATGTTTATTCAGTTTTCTCAGAAAGTAAAGAAGTGACTGTTATCTACCCATTGGGTATTCTTGTTTCCCTTATTGAATGTTGGTTGATTATATTCTCAAGATTTTGATGCTAAATCTTGAATGCTGTTCCATTGGTCAACATGTCTATTTTTTGCCAATACAATATGATTTGAAATACTGCAGTTTTGTAATAAAATTTAAAATTGGAAGTGCCTTTGAAATTGCCTTTGGCTCTGGGTAGCGTGAACATTTTAACAATACATTCTGATCCATGAACACAGGACAACTTTCTATTTATCTGTGTTTTCTTGTATTTCTAAAAGAAATGCTTGTAATAACTCTACAGATTTTTCACATCATTCATTTTCATTACATTTATTCCCATTCATTTTCTTCTTTTGATACTGTTGTGACTGGGATAGCTTTTTTTCAGAAGTTACATTGTTAGTACATAAAAACAGAACTAATTTCTGTATGTTGATATCATCAACATATAACCTTAATGTAGTTTTATTGAATTTATTAATTAATTCAGGTTTTTAGTTGAATCTGTGAGATTTTTTGCACAAAAAAAAATGTCTTCTGCAAAAAAAGTTAAAAATTTTATTCCTTCCTTTCTATTTAGAATGCCTTTCATTTCATTGTCTTGCCTAGTTGCTCTAGCTAGGACTATGTTGAATCAATATGACTTTGGCATCCTTGTCTTGTTCCTGATCTTTGAGAAAAAGCTTTCAAACTTTCACTGTTGAGTATAATGTTAGGTCTGGGTTTGTCATGCATCTCTTTTATTACATTGTAACTCTTTTATTACATTTTTACAATGTAACTTTATTACATTGAGTTATGTTCTTTCTTCCCTATGTTGAGGGCTTTTATTATGAGAATGTTGTATCTTATCAAATGATTTTTGTACATCTATTGAGGTAATAAAGTTATTTTATATTTCATTCTATGCATGCAGTTCAGTTCAGTTCAGTTCAGTTGCTCAGTCGTGTCCAACTCTTTGCGACCCCACGAATTGCAGCACGCCAGGCCTCCCTGTCCATCACCAACTCCCGGAGTTCACTCAGACTCATGTCCATTGAGTCCATGATGCCATCCAGCCATCTCATCCTTGGTCGTCCCCTTCTCCGCCTGCCCCCAATCCCTCCCAGCATCAGGGTCTTTTCCAATGAGTCAGCTCTTCGCATGAGGTGGCCAAAGTACTGGAGCTTCAGTTTTAGCATCATTCCTTCCAAAGAAATCCCAGGGTTGATCTTCTTCAGAATGGACTGGTTGGATCTCCTTGCAGTCCAAGGGACTCTCAAGAGTCTTCTCCAACACCACAGTTCAAAAGCATCAATTCTTCTGTGCTCAGCCTTCTTCAGAGTCCAACTCTCACATGCATACATGACCACTGGAAAAACCATAGCCTTGACTAGATGGACCTTAGTCAGCAAAGTAATGTCTCTGTTTATCACAATTATTATTTGGATACACTGAAGCATCCTTACATGTTAGAGATAATTCTCACTTGGTCTTGGTATATAATTCTTTTAATGTGTTCTTGAATTTAATTGCTGATACTTTGTTGATAATTTTTGCATCTTTACTATAATCTGGACATTGGCCTGTAGTTTTTACTTTTGTACTATTCTTATCTATTTGGTATAAGTGTAATGCTGGCCTTGTAGAATGAGTTTGGAAATGTTCCCATCCTCTTTTTTAATTTTAAGATTTTCTGAAGAACTGGATTAATTATTCTATACTATTGTATAGAATTCCTCAGTGAAGCCATCCAGTCCTGGTGTTTTATGTGTTGGTTAGTAGCTAGTTCATTCATTCAGTCATGTCTGACTCTCTGTGACCCCATGGACTGCAGTACGCCAGGCTTCCTTGTCCATCATCAGCTCCTGGGGCTTGCTCAAATTCATGTCCATTGAGTCAGTGATGTCATCCAACCATCTTACATGTTGGTAGGCTTTTGATTACTGATTTGACTTCTTTACTTATTATGATTATTCAGATTTTCTGTTTCTTCCTTACTCAGTTCTGGTATATTGTGTTTTAAAAAGTTATCCATTCTTCTTGGGTATATAGTTTGTTAGCATATAATTATTCATAGTAGTCCCTTTGGAGCTTATATATTTTTGCAGTATCAACTTTAATGTATCCTGTTTCATTTATAATTGTATTTATTTGAGTCCTCTTTTTCTTGGTAAGTCTAGTTAAAGGTTTTAAATTTTGTTTACTTGTTTGAAAAGACAGAGAAAGACAAATATTGTGTAATATCACTTACATGTGCAATCCAAAATTGCTGACTCATAATAATAGAGCATAATATGTTGGTTTCCAGGGGCTGCTGCTGCTGCTAAGTCACTTCAGTCATGTCCGACTCTGTGCCACCCCATAGCCAGCAGTCCACCAGGCTGCCTCGTCCCTGGTTGCCATTTCCTACTCCTTCCAGGACCTGGTTGGTGGGAAATAGGAGAGATATTTAAAGATACAAACTTGTAAGTTTTCTTAATAAATAAGCCCTAGATATATAAGGTACAAAATAGTGAATATAAACTAAAATATTTTATTATAAACATCATACTTGCTAAGAGGCCAGATGTTAATTTATCCAGCCAGGAAAAAAAAGAAAAAAAGAAAGAAAGAAAGAAATCATAATGATGGAAGTTTGAACCATCATTAAAATGGCAATTGTATTACAATAATAGATGCATCAATCATCATGTTTTACATCTCAGCTACATAATGTAATATGTCAAATACATTTTCAACATTTTCTAAAAATATATGAATTTGAAATTAAGAATATCCCTGGATAGAGAGTTTTAGTAAATCTTACTCCCTTTTAAATAATTTTTCATACTTTTGTATATTTTCTTGCCATGAACTTATATTATTTTTATAGATATCAAAGACTGAGATGAACCAGTCCATATCAGTAATTAATTTGTAAAGATAAGATGTATTACAATAACACCAATTAGATGCATTTTTCACAAAATAGATGAAAAGTTTTGGGTAGCAAGCCAATGAAACAAAACATTGAAAATGAGTAACTTTAAATGTTAATACAGCTCACTGGAAATACAATCATTACCTGGGTATACTATAAGAATCTTAAGAGTTCAGTGTCTTAATATTAAGACTGATATCACCAGGGTGAAATTATACTTTTGAAAAAGCTCATCAAATACAGTCTTCAAGGTTAAGTTTTAAAAATTCCTTCTTTTCTTTTTTAGGTTATAAAATAGTTTTGCAAAGAAGTTTTACAAAATAGTATCAGAAAGTATATATTTTATGATGGAAGAATTGGTTCATTATTTTCCAGATAGAAATGGATGAATCTAAAATAGAAGAAAGAACTAAGAAAATATGAATATGTGATTTTGATCAAATATCTAGAAAAAAATTGCTCCTCTACATTTTAAAACTAAAGAACATTGACCACAGTAGACTTACTCTAGTATAGAAAGTAAGTTTTTAATTAGAAAGGATCAAGGATCACAAGACAAAATAATTCAGAAACAATTCCAGGCAAATTCAGATTCAACAGGAACTTTATTTAGTTTGAAATGAACTACTCAAAAAGTGACCTCATCTCTGCTGCAGAAAGCCCTGAGGCACGTTTCCCACTGTGGGGTAGGTGCATCCTGGGGGGACTAATGTAGGTGATACTGAGGGTCCTTCAGCACAGTTGGACATGGCACATCCTACCATGACATCAATTATACAATATAGTGTAGACAAAGGGTGCCATATGTAACAAACCCAGAAATATGGTGGCTCAAATAAATAACTATGCAAGTGCATCTCTGGGTTATAAATAGGACTTACAGAACTGTTTCACAGAATTTCCAAAATACAATGGCAGACTCCTCCATGTCTCTGATTAGAAATTTAGATAAAGAGCTTGTGAAATTATGACAAAGTTGAAGGTAAGGGATAAGGATTACAGAGCTGAGTGAATGATAAAGATAAAGTGATTCAAATAACAAATTTTTCATGTACTAATAAGGAAATGAAGTACTAAGGATGAACGTAAAATAATTCTCAAAAAATCTGCCTGGAATAAATAAATGATTTAGTAGACCTAGAATAATAAGGAACTACAGGTGAATTAAATCCTGCAGTGTAGCCTCTAAAAATTTATGTTAGTAATTAACAACAGAAATGGTCTTGACCTAACAGAAGCAGAAGATATTAAGAAGAGGTGGCAAGAATACACAAAAGAACTGTACAAAAAAGATCTTCATGACCCAGATAATCATGATGATGTGATGACTAATCTAGAGCCAGACATCTTGGAATGTGAAGTCAAGTGGGCCTTAGAAAGCATCACTACAAACAAAGCTAGTGGAAGTGATGGAATTCCAGTTGAGCTCTTTCAAATCCCAAAAGATGATGCTGTGAAAGTGCTGCACTCAATATGCCAGCAAATTTGGAAAACTCAGCAGTGGCCACAGGACTGGAAAAGGTCAGTTTTCATTCCAATCTCAAAGAAAGGCAATACCAAAGAATGCTCAAACTACTGCACAATTACACTCATCTCACATGCTAGTAAAGTAAGGCTCAAAATTCTCCAAGCCAGACTTCAGCAATACGTGAACTGTGAACTTTCTGATGTTCAAGCTGGTTTTCGAAAAGGCAGAGAATCCAGAGATCAAATTGCCAACATCCGCTGGATCATGGTAAAAGCAAGTGAGTTCCAGAAAAACATCTATTTCTGCTTTACTGACTATGCCAAAGCCTTTGACTGTGTGGATCACAATAAATTGTGGAAAATCTGAAAGAGATGGGTGGTCTGGGAATACCAGACCAGCTAACCTGCCTCTTGAGAAATCTGTATGCAGGTCAGGAAGCAACAGTTAGAACTGGACATGGAACAACAGACTGGTTCCAAATAGGAAAGGGAGTATGTCAAGGCTGTATATTGTCACCCTGCTTATTTAACTTATATGCAGAGTACATCATGAGAAATGCTGGACTGGAAGAAACACAAGCTGGAATCAAGATTGCCGGGAGAAATATCAATAACCTCAGATATGCAGATGACACCACCCTTATGGCAGAAAGTGAAGAGGAGCTAAGAAGCCTCTTGATGAAAGTGAAAGAGGAGAGTGAAAAAGTTGGCTTAAAGCTCAACATTCAGAAAAGGAAGATCATGACATCTGGCCCCATCACTTCATGGGAAATAGATGGGGAAACAATAGAAACAGTGGCAGACTTTATTTTGGGGGGCTCCAAAATCACTGCAGATGGTGACTGCAGCCATGAAATTAAAAGACGCTTACTCCTTGGAAGAAAAGTTATGACCAACCTAGATAGTATATTCAAAAGCAGAGACATTACTTTGCCGACTAAGGTCCATCTAGTCAAGACTATAGTTTTTCCTGTGGTCATATATGGATATGAGAGTTGGACTGTGCAGAAGGCTGAGCTCCGAAGAATTGATGCTTTTGGATTGTGGTGTTGGAGAAGACTCTTGAGAGTCCCTTGGACTGCAAGGAGATCCAACCAGTCCATTCTGAAGGAGATCAACTCTGGGTATTCATTGGAAGGAATGATGCTAAAGCTGAAGCTCCAGTACTTTGGCCACCTCATGTGAAGAGTTGACTCATTGGAAAAGACTCTGATGCTGGGAAGGATTGGGGGCAGGAGGAGAAGGGGACGACCGAGAATGAGATGGCTGGATGGCATCAGGGACTCAATGGACATGAGTCTGAGTGAACTCCGGGAGTTGGTGATGGACAGGGAGGCCTGGCGTGCTGCCATTCATGGGGTCGCAAAGAGTCGGACACGACTGAGGACTGAACTGAACTGAATTAACAACATAACTGATGCAGAGGCTGAGTATAATACTGTTTAACAGTACTTCCTTGTCACTACCGTGTACTGGCTCTATCTCATTTCCTGCTTATATGCAAACACCTTTGCACAATTATACATAGTAAAAGAAATGACCTCATATGACCCATATCCCTCCAAGTACCTCCAAGGGATGAAGTCTGTTTAAAAAAAAAAAAAAAGTCATTACTGAAAACAATATACAGTTTACTCAAAATATTTTTTAGTATTAAATATTTATTAGCACATGTGACCAAAGCCCAAGATGTGAAGTTAGCATGTTCAAGAATATAGTGGGGTGCAGGGAAAGGGAATCAGTCTATAAACTAGCTATTTAGCATGCAGTAAGAATAATGTACACTTTCTAGCATAAAACTTGTCTATCTATACAGCTCAGCAATTCCTCTGGGTGAGATATTTGCACAACAGGTAAGTAAAAGCTGTATTCACAGGACCCCAGAAATTGGGCAACCCAAGTGTCCATCAAGAGACAAAACAATAAACAAAATGTCATATGCACAATGATGAAATATTGCTTATCTTTAAAAGGAAATTCTGACATGTCACAACATAAATGAACCTTACGCTGAGTGAAATAAACCAATCAGAAAAAGACAAATACTGTAGGATTTAACCTATAAGAAGTAACTAGACTAGTTACATTTGTAGAAACACAGGGTAGTATGAAACTTGCCAGAGGCTAGAGAAAGAAGAAACAGAGTTTCTTAATGAGCATAGACTTCCAGTTTTTCTCCAGAAAAAGTTCTGGAGTTTGGTTACACGGTGTGAATATACTTTACACTACAATACTATACATTTAGGAATGATTAAGAAAGTAAATTTTCTGTTATGTGTATCCTTCCATAATATTTTTTAAGAAGCCTCTACTCTACTCTAGTATCTTCACACTATATCTTATTCTCTCCCTTTAGTTGCTTGCATCAATCACTTCAATAATGTCTGCTATGCTGCTGCTCTTTTGTATGGGGCAAATTTTTTCTTCACAGGAAATGGAAGAGTTTGTGCAGAGCTCTGGAGAAAATGGTATTGTGGTGTTTTCGTTGGGGTCAATGGTCAGTAACATGTCAGAAGAAAGAGCCAATGTGATTGCATCAGCTCTTGCCCAGATTCCACAAAAGGTACACACAGTAACTTAATAGAGGATAACTATTTAATGAGTCTGTTAAACTTTATAAAACGTCTGATTTTTCTTCAAGAAAGGTAACTAATATGATAGCTCCAATTTATCTCATATATATATATATATATACACACACCCACATACATACACACACCAGAATATACATGCCAGGTGCTATAGCCATGCAGGGACTGTCTTTGATAGATAATAATTTTAGATTATTACCTTTACCTTAACAGGTTATATGGAGATATGATGGCAAAAGACCAGACACCCTAGGACCCAATACTCAGCTGTATAAGTGGATCCCCCAAAATGACCTTCTTGGTAAGACTTGGCAGAAAAAAAAATATTGAGAACATGAATAACAGCTGAGCAGAGTGATAGTACTTCAAAGGGAAACAAATATATAGAGAATTATTGAAACAGTCAGAAAGAAAACTTTACTGCTTCATTTCTATTTACTATGCTAGGAGGAAAATGGGGACAGCTGGCAGGGCTTCCCCATCTGCTCAGTGGTAAAGAATCAGCCTGCCAGTGCAAGAGATACAGGAGAAATGGGTCCTATCCATGGGTCCCCAAGATCCTCTGGAGAAGGAAATGGCCTCCCACTTCAATATTTTTTTCTGAAAAATCACATGAACAAAGGAGCCTGGCGAGCTTCTGTTCATGGAGTCATAAAGGGTTGGAGAAGACTGAGCAACTGAGCATACACACTCATAACAAGTGGCATTTTTACTATATATGGTCATATCCCTTATGACCAGAATCTTTATTTTAGCTGTAATTATTTCTGACTGTGAACTTTTCAATAACTTCTTGGATTGTTGTTCTGTCTCTGAATTCTTTCGTTACATCTATCTTTCCCCTCTGTAGGGGTATACTAAATGCTACTGAAAATAAGAACTCTCCTTTTATTACCAGTGACTCTTCACTTTCTGTAAGAAAAAAAATTCAGAATCATTTTTATGAGGCAATAAAACACTCGAAGATAAAAGGTTACTTTTTCTTCCTCTGTGCCTCTACCATTACCCTTCTCCCCCGACACCATTCTTAATCAGACTAAATGACTCCACTATGTCTTTAAGAGAATAATTTCTGACATGCCCTCCTCTTTTTTTTTGCACATATGGTTTCTTTTACCCAGAATGATCTTTCAAGTTGTTCACCTGCCAATCCTGGATTCATTTGTGAAGTCCAAGTGACAGCACTTCTTTCATGAAGTCTTCATTTACCCCTTCAGCAGATACAGAAGTTACTTCTCTGAGTTCTCAAAGCAATTTAAAAGGACTTTCATATGTGTAATAACCTGTTATTGAAGACACTGTTTCCTTCAGTTACCTTACAATGCACTTTTCTCAATTTATTTCTAAGACTTAAAATTAATAATTTTATTGAAATTCACTCAATCCTAGGTCATCCAAAAACCAAAGCCTTTGTAACTCATGGTGGAAGCAATGGCATTTATGAGGCCATCTACCATGGAATCCCTATGGTGGGCCTTCCTTTGTTTGCTGATCAACCTCATAACATTGTTCACATGAAGGCCAAGGGAGCTGCTGTCAGATTGGACTTAGAAACAATGTCAACAGGAGATTTGCTCAATGCATTGAAGGAAGTCATTAATAATCCTTCGTGAGTATATTTTTTTACTAGATACTCTTTCTGGAGAAGTTCTCATATAAAGACTCATTAGTCTTCACATAAGCACAATGAGGAGTAAGATTCACTCAATTCAGTCATCAGTAACCTATTGTGAGTGTCACATTAATATTTTTTCATGGTTTTATGGGAAAGGTTTGTCAGTGGTTTAAAGACAGTGGAGAAATTTTGAAAGATCTAATCATTAGAATGAGAAGAATCACTGAGATGGTAATAGAACAATTAGAAGTTTGAGAATGAAGTTAAAGTAGGGAAACATAGATGTCCACTTTACTTGCTTTCAGCAAGTGAATCCCAATTAATCTCTTCTAACAATTTATTTTCAGTAAACAACCTTGATATAAGCAATCTGAAATTCCCATTACATTCAATATCTTCCAAGTTTTCTATGCTAATATTTATACCCAATCACTGATAAATGGTAAATAGCTTGTACTTTCTAATTAGCCAGTCTCAACTATGAAGATATTATTTATAAATGTAGTGTATTCTTAGGCTTTTTGATTGCTACCATTTTTGTCTTGTTTGGAAGAATTATAAAATTTAAACATAATCGACTTGGAAGTGATATGTTGGGATAGTTCTCTTTTAAAAATTTACACAATTTTTAAATATTATTACTTTCCATTTAAAACTAGTTGAAAATATTGGTTTTATTTCTAGTGTTGTACAATGCATCCTTGAGTTTATATACTTCTCAGTTTTTGCTTCCTACTCCCTCACCCATATATTTCTACTCCCCCAAATATGGTAACCAATAAATAGTCCTCTATGTCTGCAAGTCTGTAATAATATTTTGGTTCCATCACTGATAAATGGTAAACAACTAGAACATACTAATTTATTCAATTACAGCTATGTAGATACTATTTACAAAGGTAGGTATAATCTGAGTTCCTTTCATTGTCCTCGTTTTTGTCTTATTTGAACAGGTATTTTGAGATATTACTATTTAAAAGCTAAATTTACGAAACCAAAAATATTTGATTTCCAAATCACTTCAGAATATACATGAATTTCAGTAACACAATTAAATTAATATAACAAATATGATGTATATGTTTCCCCTTTTCTTTATAATGTCTTTATAAAGAAAACATTTTGATAATTTGTCAGTAATAGTAGCACAGTGTATATCTGTGTTTTATAAGCAATGTTATGTAAATTTAATCTTAACACAGCTATTGTCCTTACCATTTCTATCCTTTATTTTGCCCATCCTTGCATGAAATGTTCCCTTGATATACCAATTTTCTTAAAGAGATTTCTAGTCTTTCCCATTCTATTGTTTTCCTCTAATTCTTTACTTTGTTCACTTAAATGGCCTAGCACTTTACATTCTTTGGAACTCTGCATTCAGTTGGGTATATCTTTCCCTTTCTTTCTTGCCTTTTGCTTTTCTTCTTTTCTCAGCTATTTATAGACTTCTCAGACAACCACATTGCCTTCTTTATTTCTTCTCTCTCTCTCTTTTTTTTTTTTTTTTTTGTTGAGCATATAGAACTTCTCCATTTTGGGTGCAAAGAATATAATCAATACGATTTTCACTCTGACCATTTGTTTCCAGATTACTGCAGTCCTCTCAAAAACCCAGTTCGCCTCCTCTGTTTTGACAGAAAAGGGAAGGAAGTTGCCTCCATTGCTACTGCTTACAGTGTCATCTTGTAACACTTTGTGATTTAAAGTTCTTGAGCTATATCTCTTTATTCTCCCTTCTTTCTTGTCTATTAGTCTATTATCATGTCAACAGTAGAAATGAATATAATTGCAATGCCTGGAAGTAAAATGTTGAGCCTTCTCCAAAGTCTTTTAGAACAAGAACCACAATAATGCTAGCAAATATTTACTGCAAGTGTACAATATGCTAGGAATACCTCTAAGAATCAATAAATATTCTCAAAATATCTCAGAATAATCAGAAAAGGTTCTATTCCTATCCATTCCATAGAAAAATGAAAAACTGAGGAATAGATTACATCATGAATGTCCCCTCCAATATAAAAACAAAAATGTTTTAAAAAACTTAATAAACTTAAAGTAAATAAAACTGTGGGACAAAAAGAATAAAAAAGCAGCCAACAAGATAAATGTCAGAATCAGGAGTCAAACACAGACAATCCACTTCAACACTTTGGAACACTGTCTCACTAAGGTAAAATCAGCCCTGGCTGGACATATCTTGGAACCTCATCATAGACTTTCCTGTTATCTCTGGATTATGACAGCATTTTAACATATTTCTATCAGGTCTTTACCAGATAATTCAAATTTGAGCAACAAACCATGATTTTTGTTGTTGTTGTTTTTCCTTTTGGGACTTAATTCATTTCATTCTTTAGACTGCACAAACCCCTCCCATTTTCTTTCTTTCCTTTGTAGCTTGAAATGCTATACATTTAAGAAGTCTTAGCTCTTAAGCTAAGATCTCAAGAATCACCTCACAAGAAAATTATCTATTTTTCTTTAAGTCTGTAATGCATTCTTTGTTTCCACTTGCAAGAAAATTTCTCAAATTTTCAATTATAGCTCATTCTATATATCAATGTCTGTTTGATTTTCCTTCAGCTACAAAGAGAATGTGATGAGGTTATCAGCCATTCATCATGATCGGCCTGTAAAGCCCCTAGACCTAGCAGTCTTCTGGATTGAGTTCATCATGCGCCACAAAGGAGCCAAGCACCTGCGACCAGCTGTCCACAACCTCACCTGGCTCCAGTACCACTCTCTGGACGTGATTGGGTTTCTGCTAGCCTGTGTAGCAACTGCTGCTTTTGTCATCACAAAGTGTTGCCTGTTTTGTTATCGGAAGTTTGCTGGCACAGGAAAGAAGAGGAAAAGAGACTAGCTGTTTCTGAGACCTCAAGCAGATTTGTTCCATAGATAACACTCCTCCAATTTATTCCAGTTGGAAAAATTATGATAAGTTTCCCATCCTCTTATGACAAAATACAAACTTCACTTTTAAGGGATTTTCTACTTGGGTTAGAAATATGACTTGCCAAGGAAAAATACTGGCAAAAAATTGAATGAAAATAAAACTGTAAGCTTATATATTGAAATTTATTACTTTAATTCTAAGTAAGTAAGTAAGTAAGTGTTAGTCGTTCAGTCATGCCCAACTCTTTGCAACCCCATGGACTGCAGCCCACCAGGCTCCTGTGTCCATGAGATTTTCCAGGCAAGGATACTGGAGTGGGTTGCCATTTCCTTCTCCAGGGGATCTTCCCAGCCCAGGTATCGAACCCAGGTCTCCTGCACTGCAGGTAGATTCTCTACCGACTGAGCTTCTAAGTTATATTAAAAAGAAATTAACAAATGTAATTATATTTAACGTATTGAGACTAAAAACAAGGACAATAGCAAGTCTACTCATAGCATCCACATTATTTTGTAGATATTCAGAATTCTTAACTTCATTTTGATGTAGAAGTTTTAGTTTCTCCTTGCTATAGAAATTGCTCAATATTGGAATTCTGTAAAAAGATATGTCTTTTAATTTTATTTGAGAGGTCATTAACAATTCTTCATTTTCACTGTGCATCCAGCCTCAGCATCACTTCTTAAAGTTATGGCAAGACATTTGACTTCATTTAATTTAACTCATTTCCCAAAACAGTGTTTGTGGAACTAGAAATACAGCAATTACTACCTACTTCCTATTATAAAACTGAGATATTTGCAAAAATCTTTAATTTCATGACCTAATTCTCTTTTCTCACTCACTTTTTAGTCATCTACTATTTTCACTCCTTGATAATGAATGTAAGTTCTCAAGTGTATATTAAGAAGGTATATAGCCTGTACTATATATAGGGACTATATAAAGGGACTTATTGAATTTTAATTCTCTCCTAATGAACCTGACTATATCTACAGACTCTATCTATATACATATCTAAATCTATATATATTCTTATGAAACTGGACACAACACCACTTAGCTACTTGCAGATATAATGTGATATTCCTTGGGTTTGTTGAACACAGATTGAATTAAATACTATTACATTATAATATATTTTGAACCACACTTTAGATCAGTATTTATCATACTTTTGTCTCTTTCATCAAGGCGCTATTGCCTTGTCCCTCCCACAACACTTATACATAAGCATCCAATCCTTTATCATGACAGGAAATAATATAAACATCATTTTCTTTAAACCTAGTCCCACTATGACTGACCTAATCAGAAACAATGAGCACAATACAAAAATTACAAATTTTAGGAAAAATCAGTGAATCAAATGAAAGCAATCTGAGAGCACTTATGAAAAATGTGCACCAGGAAAACAGTTTATGATTAAAGTGAGCAGGTGTGGAAACACATTCTTATCTTATTAATCAAGAGGACCATCATCCACATTATATAATATTCTTCAGCCTAAGGCATAATTTATATTAAAAATAAATTGAAACACTGAGATGGGAAATTATAGGAAAATTTACTGTAGAATTTTTTACAGAACCTCTTTAGATAATTGACACATTTTTTTAAGAAAAATAGAATTAATATCCCTTTCTTGGATCACAGCCTTGTTGCCACAGAGGGACTTACCTAACTAAATAAAGCTATTAGCCGTGCCATGCAGGACCACCCAAGATGTATGGCTCATGGTGAAGAGTTCTGACAAAATAAGGTCCACTGGAGAAGGAAATGGCAACTCACTCCAGTATTCTTGCCAAGAGAATTCCATAAACAGTATGAAAAGGCAAAAAGATGTGAGACTAGAAGATGAGCCCCACAAGTCAGAAGGTGTCCAATATGCTGCTGGGGAAGAGACAAGAGCTATAGCTAAAAGCTGCAGAAAGAATGAAGTGGCTGGGCCAAAGCAGAAGCAACACTCAATTGTGGATGTTTCTGGTGGTGAAAGTAAAGTCTGATGCTCTAAAGAACAATATTGCAAGGGAACCCAGAAAGTTAGGTCCATGAATCAATGTAAGTGGGACATGGTCAAGCTAAAGATGGAAAGACTGAATTAGTAAACTAAAATGAACAGGTTCAGTGAATTTAATTCAGATGACCATTATATCTACTATTGTGGGCAAAAACCCCTCCCTAGAAGAAATGGAGTAGCCCTTCTAATCAACACGGGGATAATCCAGAGAGAAGGTGTGGGGCAGGAGGGGGGAGGTGGGGGTCGGGATTGGGAGTTCATGTACACTCGTGGCTGATTCATGTCAATGTATAGCAAAATGAATACAGTATTGTAAAGCAAAAACAAACTAAAAAATAAAAATTAATTAAAAAAAAAGAGTTCAAAGTGCAGTACTTGGATGCAACCTCAAAAATGAAGAATAATCTTGTTTCCAAGGCAAACTACTCAACATCAATAATTCAAGTCTATGCCCCAAAAACTGATGCCAAAGAAGCTGAAGTTGGCTGGTTCTATGAAGACCTACAACCAATTCTAGAACAAACACCAAAAAGAGATGCCCTTTTTATCATAGGGAATTAAAATGCAAAAGTAGAAAGTCAAAAGAGTAATCTGGAATAACATACAAGTTTGAACTTGGAGTAGAAAATGAAGCAGGCAAAGACTAACAGAGTTTTGTCAACAGAACATACTGATCATAGTAAACACCCTTTTCCAACAACCCAAGAGACAACTCTACACAAGGACATTGCCAGATGGTCAATACTGAAATAAAATTGATTATGTTCTTTGCAGCCAAAGATGAATAAGCTCTATACAGCCAGCAAAAAGAAGAAGAGGCAAGGTGTTGTCTGAGGAGGCTTTACAAATAGTTGAAGAAACAAGAGAAGCAAAGGGAAAGGGAGAAAGGGAAAGATAAACCCAACTTAATGCAGAGTGCCAGAGAATAGCAAGGAGAGAAAAGAAGGCTTTCTTAGTCGAACAATGCAAAGAAATAGAGGAAGACAATAGAATGGGAAAGACTAGAAAGCTCTTCAAGAAAATTGGAGATATCAAGGGAATATTTAATGCCAGGATGGGCATGATAAAAAACAGAAATGGTAAGGATCTAACAGAAGCAGAAGAGAGTAAAAAGTGGCAAGATTACACAGAAGACTATGCAAAAAAGGTCACAGTCATCCAGGTAACCACAATGGTGTGGTCACTCACCTAGAGATGGACATCCTAGAGTGAGAAGTCAAGTGGGCCTTAAGAAGCATTACTGTGAACAAAGCTAGTGGAGGTGATGGAAATCCAGCTGAGTTATTTAAAATACTAAAAGATGATGCTGTTAAAATGTTGCACTCAATACATCAGCAAATTTGGAAAACTCAGCAGTGATCACAGCACTGAAAAATGTCAGTTTTCATTCCAATCCCAAAGACAGGCAATGCCAAAGAATGTTCAAACTACTGCACAATTGCACTCATCTCACATGCTGTAAGGTTATGCTCAAAAATCCTTCAATCTAAGATTCAGCAGTACATGAACGAGGAACTTCCAGATGTACACCTGGGTTTTGCAAAGGCAGAGAAACCAGAGGTCAAATTTCCAACATTCATTGGATAATACACAAAGCAAGGGAATTCCAGAAAAAAATTTTTGCTTCATTGACTATGCAAAAGCCTTTGACTGTGAATCACAACACACTGTGTAAAATTATTAAAAAGATGGGAGTAACAGACCACCTTATCTGCCTCCTGAGAAATCTGCATGCAGGTCAAGAAGCAACAGTTAGAACCAGACATGGAACAACTGACTGATTTAAATTTGGTAAAGAAGTATAACAAAGCTGTATGGTGTCAGCCTGCTTGTTTAACTTATAAGCAGAGTACAACATGTGAAATACCAAGCTGGATAAATCCCAAGCTGGAATCAAGATTGCTGGGAGAAATATCAATAATCTCAATGATGCAGATGATACCACTCAATGGCAGAAAGTGAAGAGGAATTAAAGAACCTTTTGATGAGGGTGAAAGAGGAAAGTGAAAAAAGTAACTTGAAACTCAACATTAAAAAATACCTAAGATCTTGGCATCTAGTCCCATCAGTTCATGGCAAATAGAAGGGAAAAAGGGGAAGCAGTGACAGAATTTATTTTCTTTTGGATGATGACTACAGCCATGAAATTAAAAGATGCTTGCTCATTGGAAAGAAAGCTATGAGAAACCTACAGTGTACTGAAAAGCAGAACCATCACTTTGCTAACAAAGATGTGTATAATCAAAGCTATGGTTTCTCCAAAGCTATGATGAAAATGCTTCAGACCTTGAGCGTGGTCTGGAAGAAGTGACCACCACCAATGTTGACACTTAGACATGGTCTCAAAAGTCAGCATGATGAGTGTGCCATAGTCCCTCTCCCAGCTGGCCAAGTACTCTGGCCCCACCTACTCCACATGACAGACTTACATTATATCTGGACAACCACACAAGGGAGAGGACACAAGCTTACGCTGCACAAAGCATGCCTACACAGGTGGTGTATAGGACCTCTGTGAGCACACACACCTCACTGACTTCAGTACTCTCCACCCATGGTGAAAGGAAAATAATTACTGTGAAAATAGCCTGATCAAGCCTAACTCTCAGGGCTTCTACCCCAGCAAGCAGTGAATAGAACCTGCCTATGATACAGTGGTAACAGCTTGGAGCAAAAAGGGAATCCCACCTTACACCCTCCTGGGTTTTAGACACTTAAGCAGCAACAATGCCCCCTATCAAGGTAATAAATAACACCTAGCACACACACCCTGATGGAAGACATGATGGACATCCATTTCTAAATCAGTCTTCATACCAAAGACATTGGAAACATACAGTCTACACAAAGATACTCACACATAAAAACACCCTTTTAAGACCACAATAAAGAATTGTTTCTCCTAAATTCAGAGAGGCAAAGTTAAGTGAAATGAAAAAGAAGGGGAAACACTCTCATTAAAAGAGCAAGAGAAATCCCTTGAAATAGCAAATGATGAAACAGCCATCACCAGTCTACCAGGTACTGAGCTTTAAAAGGAGGTAATAAAAGTATTAATTAAATTAAGAAAAAGCTATAGATAAAAACACTGATCATTATAACATGTAGTTAGAAATTATAAATATCAACCCATGAAAAAGAATTAAATTTGAGATAAAAAGCAATTTATAAACAATGAATAGCTAACTAAATGACACAGAAGAAAAAATAAGTCATCTGGGAAATAGAATAGTGCCCATCAACAGATAACTATGTTAAGAAAATGTAGGATATATGTACAAGAAATATTACTCACCCTTAGAAAGTATAAAATTTTGCAATTTGCAACAATATGGATGGAACTAGAAAGCATTATTCTTAGTGAAATATGTCACACAGAAGAAAAATACTACACCGTTTATATGTAGAATCTAACAATACAAATGAATCTGTATACAAAATAGACTCAGATTCACAGACATAGACAATAAATGAAATTATGCTCGCCAAACAGCAGGAAGGGGCAACCAATTAAGAGTACGGAGTAAGAGATGTAAACAACTAAACATGAAAATTGATAAGCAAAAGAATCTAATGGATAGCAGAGGGAATTATACCCAATGTCTTATAATAATGTGTAACGGAATATAATCTACAAAAACACTGAATCATTAAGCTATACCCCTGAAACTAACACTAAATTGTAAATCAACTACACTTCAAGGTAGATAGGTAGAAACAGATAGGTAGGTAGAAAATTTTATTCCTGGAATCTCTGACTCTTTTTTGGCTGTACTGTGGCTTTGTTGCTGTGCAGCCTTTCCTCTAGCTTCAGGGCATGGGGGCTGCTCTCTAGTTGCGATGCACAAGTTTCTCACTGAAGTGGGTTCTCTTGTTGGGGAGCACAGGTTCTAGCGCATGCGGGCTGCAGAAGTTGCAATGGGTGGGCTCACTATTTGTGGTTCTCAGGCCCTACAGCACAGGCTCAATAGTTGTGGTGCACCAGTTTAATTCATCCCACAACATGTGGAATCCTCCTGGACCAAGGATTAAACCTGTGTCTCCTACATTGCCAGGCAGATTCTTTACCACTGGGCCCCCAGGGAAACCCGAAACCTCCCACATCTTAAATGGCAACATGACATATTCCATGGACAAGCTCTTACACAAAGTAAGAATAACCACTGAAAATGATACTTTAAAACAACTATTTAGTGTCTAGAAAATGCCCTAAAAAGACATGCAGCAAATAAAGACACATTTGTTCCAGAAAAATACATTAACAGTAAAGTTGCTGAAAGCCTGTGATGTTTAAATCTAAAGTGCTCCCTCTCCTACTATCCATTAGCAGAAAAATAGATTCCACTCTAAGTAGGTTCAGAAAGAACACCTGGCTCTCACTACCTGCAGCTTCCATTTGAGTGTTATTGTATCTTCATAGAAGGATCAAGGCACTCAAATTTCTCTCTCACACACACACACACCATAGCTGTGTGTTACAGCAGCTAAGTTCCAGACAAGTATGGCCAACAAAGTTCTCCCTTCTCTACACAAACTGTCATAAGGCAGTTGTTTGCTCAGTTCATTCATAGAATGGAGGCTCTGTGATTAAAAAGGGAAGATAAAAATAAACCCTACTGTTTACACTTAAAAGAGGGATGTCACAGAGAGAGAAATGTGCCTTGGTCCCTATCCCCAGGTCTGGAAGCCAAGGTGCAGAGTTTCATGATAGGGAGACTTAGGACATAAAGTGAAAGTCACTCAATCATGTCCGACTCTTTGCAACCCCATGGACTATATAGTCCCTGGAATTCTCCAGGCCACAGTACTGGAGTGGGTACCCTTTCCCTTCTCCAGAGGATCTTCCCAACCCAGGGATAGAACCCAGGTCTCCCACATTGCAGACGGATTCTTTACAAGCTGAGCTACAAGGGAAGCACAGAACACTGGAATGAGTAGCTGTTCCCTTCTCCAGGGGATCTTCCTGACCCAGGAATCGAACTGGAGTCTCCAGCATTGCAGGTGAATTCTTTACTAATTGAGGTATCAAGTAAGCCCTGGGACATAAAAGCCATTCTCAAAACACTGACTTAGTTTTGTTTTTTTTTTATCAAACTGTGGGAAGGTTAAGCCTGTAATTACTCACAAACTATGAAAGATATGTTGATAAGCAGTTAAGAGGAAGCTGATTGCTTCATGACAGATACAGGCTAAACCACTGGCAAGCTAGTTTATCAGAGAAAACCAGAGAAAGAAACAGCTAAGAAGAGCCTTCTTGAGGTCTAGCTAACAGACAAAGAACACAAATAAATAAAATGGGAAACTAAAATAAAGAATATAATGGATCATAGGCTACTATTGTGATATTCCTACAAACTGGAGAACTTAGAAGAAATGGATAAATTCTTCCAAACATGAAACCTATCTTCAGGCAACTATGCTTAAAAAAGATAAGTATAATGACAATGTATTATAATAATATTCCATCTAATAGAGCCTATAAATAAAACATAGATATCATAATTTACAAAAGTAACAAATGGAAATTTTGGAATTGACATGAAAAATCACTAGAGGGAGTCAATAGTAGATTTTAAGAAGCTGATGAAAAAGCCAGGAAATGTAAAGATATTGTAGATCAATAAGTTAACATAATCAAATGAACAGAGGGGAAAAAAAGAATAATGAACAGAAGTTTAGAGAATGGTGATACATAATAAAGCACACTAACATACACAGAAGCAGAGAGCCAGAAGAGAAAAGGTGCAGAGCAAAATATTTTATTTTAAATGTGTGAAAACATTCCAATTATGACACAAAATCCCAACTACACATCCCAATTGTCCAACTAATTCCAAGTAAGATAAAGATTGGAGAGCCATACACAGACACTAGTGAAATGTTGAAGGCTAAAGCAGAAAGTCTTGAAAAACTAAAAGAGAAATAATTCCTTCTCACAAGTGAATGCCAAGATAGTGCTTATTTCTCATAAGAAATAAGAAATACTCCATGGCAGTGGGATGACCTTTTAAAGTGCTGAAAGTCAAAACTTTCAGCCTAAAATTCATTATCAAGCAAAACTATTTTTGAAATATGAGTGAAAAATATAGTCTTGTGTCCTCTAACTCCAAAAGAAAATTTATTGCTGGGAAATGTGCTCTACAGGAAAAACTGAGAGAAGTCCTATGGCAGAAGAAAGTAAACCCAGACTACAATTTTAATCCCCATGATAGACCAAAGAGCAGTGATAAAGACGTAGTTCATAAAACAGTGAGCGCATGTATCTTTTCCTTTATTCTCTTGAAAAATATAAAAAGCAAGCATTTAAAATATGTATATAGTTGCATTTCTGGGCCTATGACATATAGTTATTTAATAATATATTTGAGAGGTGGGAGGAATGCAGCAGTGGTGAAAAGTGAAGTAAAAGTGTTAATCACTCAGTCATGTCCAACTCTTTGCAACCCCATGGAAAATAATAGCCTACCAGGCTCCTCTGTCCATGGAATTCTCCAGGAAAGATACTGGAGCAGTGGTACAGGGCCAAGGTGAAAGTGTTCTGCAGTGGCTTAATACTGCAGAGGCGTGCGTACCTGGGAATGCACCAACTGAGAATGGTGGTTCAAAGTTCCACTTCTGGCCCCAAAGAAAGTGAAGGAAGATGAGGAATATGTCCACAATGATGACCAAAAAAAGATGTCCTTTTCATTATAGGGGACTGGAATGCAAAAGTAGGAAGTCAAGAAACACCTGGAATAACAGACAAATTTTGCCTTGGGGTACAGAATGAAGCAGGGCAAAGGCTAATAGAGATTTGCCAAGAGAATGCACTGGTCATAGCAAACACCCTCTTTCAAAAATAAAAGAGAAAACTCTACACATGGACTTCACCAGATGGCCAACACTGAAATCAGATTGATTATATTCTTTGCAGCCAAAGATGGAGAAGCTCTATACTGTTAACAAAAACAATATCAGAAACTGACTATGGCTCAGATCATCAACACCTTATTGCTGAATTCAGATTTAAATTGAAGAAAGTACAGAAAACCACTAAACCATTCAGGTATGATCTACATTTAATCCCTTATGATTATACAGTGGAAGTGAGAAATAGATTTAAGGGACTAGATCTGATAGACAGAGTGCCTGATGAACTATGGATGGAGGTTTGTGACACTGTACAGGAGACAGGGATCAAGACAATTCTCAAGAAAAAGGAATGCAAAAAAGCAAAATGGTTGTCTGAGGAGGGCTTATAAATAGCTTTGAAAAGAAGAGAAGTGAAAAGCAAAGGAGAAAAGGAAAGATATACCCATTTCAGCAGAGTCCCAAAGAATAACAAGGAGAGATAAGAAAGCCTTCCTCATTGATCAGTGCAAAGAAACAGAGGAAAAAAACAGAAAGGGAAAAACTAGAGATCTCTTCAAGAAAATTAGAGATACAAAAGGAACATTTCATGCAAAGATGGGCTCAGTGAAGGATAGAAATGGTATGAACCTAACAGAAGCAGAAGATATTAAGAAGAAGTAGCAAGAATACACAGAAGAACTGTTAAAAAAAAAAAAAACCCAGATAATAAGGATGATGTAATCACTCACCTAGAGCCAGCATCTGGAATGTGAATTCAAGTGGGCCTTAGAAAACATCACTACAAACAAAGCTAGTGGAGGTGATAGAATTCTGGTTGAGCTATTTCAAATCCTAAAAGATGATGCCGTGAAAGTGCTGCACTCAATATGCCACCAAATTTAGAAAACACAGTAGTGGCCACAGGACTGGATAAGGTCAATTTGCATTTCAATGCCAAAGAAAGGCAATGCCAAAGAATGATCAATTGCACTCATCTCACACGCTAGAAAAATAATGCTCAAAATTCTCCGTGCCAGCCTTTAGCAATACATGAACCGTGAACTTTCAGATGTTCAAGCTGGTTTTAGAAGGAGAGGAATCAGAGATCAAATTGCCAACATCCATTGGATCATCGAAAAAACAAGAGAGTTCCAGAAAAACATCTATTTCTGCTTTATTGACTATGCCAAAGCTTTTGACTATGTGGATCACAATAAACTGTGGAAAATTCTTAAAGAGATAGGAATACCAGACCACCTGATCTGTCTCTTGAGAAATCTGTACACAGGTCGGGAAACAACAGTTAGAAATGGACATGAAACAGACTGGTTCCAAATAGGAAAAGGAGTATATCAAGGCTGTATTTGACCTTTTTTACTTAACTTACATGCAGATTCTTGTCTAGAGAATCCCATGGACAGAGGAACCTGGTGGGCTGCTGTCCATAGGGTCACACAGAGTCAGACATGACTGACGTGACTTAGCATGCATGCATGCATTGGAGAAGGAAATGCAATCCACTCCAGTATTCTTGCCTAGAGAATCCTGGGGACAGAGAAGCCTAGTGGGCTGCTGCCTACGGGGTCACATAGAGTTGGACACAACTGAAGAGGCTTAGCAGCAGCAGCAGCAGAGTACATAATGAGAAAGGCAGAGCTGGATGAAGCACAAGCTGGAATCAAGATTGCTGGGAGAAATATCATTAACCTCAGATATGCAAATGACACCACCCTTATGGCAGAGAGTGAAGAACTAAAGAGCCTTTTGATGAAAGTGAAAGAGAGAGTGAAAAAATTGGCTTAAAGCTCAATATTCAGAAAACTAAGATCATGGCATCTGGTCCCATCACTTCATGGCAAATAGATGGGGAAACAGTTGCAGACTTTATTTTTTGGGGCTCCAAAATCACTGCAGATGGTGACTGCAGCCATGAAATTAAAATATGCTTACTCTTTGAAAGAAACGTTAAGACCAACCTAGACAGCATGTTAAAAAGCAGAGACATTACTTTGCCAAGATCCAGATAGTCAAGGCTATGGTTTTTCTAGTAGTCATGTGTGGTTGTGAGAGTTGGACTATAAAGAAAGCTGAGTTCTGAAGAACAGATGCTTTCTTTTTTGTTTGTTTGTTTGTTTTTACTTTACAATACTGTATTGATTTTGCCATACATCAACATGAATCCGCCACGGGTGTACATAAGTTCCCACTCCTGAACCCCCTTCCCACCTCTCTCCCCATACCATCCCTCTGAGTTATCCCAGTGCACCAGCCCCAAGCATCCTGTATCCTGCATCAAACCTAGACTGGCGATTCATTTCTTATATGATATTACACATGTTTCAATGCCATTGTCCCAAATCATCCCACCCTCTCCCTCTCTCACAGAGTCAAAAAGTGTGTTCTGTACGTCTGCATCTCTTTTGCTGTCTCACATACAGGGTTATCATTACCATCTTTCTAAATTCCATATATATGTGTTACTATACTGTATTGGTGTTTTTCTTTCTGGTTTACTTCACTCTGTATAATTGGCTCCAGTTTCATCCACCTCATTAGAACTGATTCAAATGTGTTATTTTTGATGGCTGAGTAATACTCCATTGTGTATACGTACCACAGCTTTCTTATCCATTCATCTGCTGATGGACATCTAGGTTGCCTCCATGTCCTGGCTATTATAAACAGTGCTGCAATGAACATTGGGGTACATGTGTCTCTTAAGTCTTATCTTTCCTAGTACCTAGGAGAGTGAGTTTGTATAAAAATAAATTTACAGAAATTTGTTTTTAAAAAGTGAAAGAATAAATAAAAATATAAAAATATTTTCTTTGGCTCCAAAATCAAGAATTTCAATAGTCTTCTCCAACGCCACAGTTCAAAAGCATGTGTTTGGAGCCCAAGAAAATATTTTTATATTTTTATTTCATTCTTTCACTTTTTTAAAACAAATTTCTGTGAATTTATTTTTATGCAAACTCACTCTCCTAGGTACTAGGAAAGATAGGACTTAATGCCACCAACTAAAAATGGGACTTACTTAGTTGTTGCTTGTTGTTTAGTCACTAAGTCTTATATGACTTTTGCGACCCCATGGACTGTAGCGCATCAGACTTCTCTCTCTGTGATATTTTCCAGGAAAGAATACTAGAATGGATTACCATTTCTTTCTCCAGGTTATCCCCCTGACCTAAGGATCAAACTCACATCTCCAGGTGGATTCTTCAACGCTGAATGCCAGAGAAGTCCATATTTACCTAGTTCAGTTCAGTTGCTCAGTTGTATCTGACTCTTTGCGACCCCATGGACTGCAGCGTGCCAGCCTCCTGTCCATTACCAATTCCCGGACTTTACTCAAACTTATGTCCACTGAGTCAGTGATGCCATCCAACCATCTCATTCACTGTCTTCCCCTTCTCCTCCTGCCTTCAATCTTTCCCAAATCAGGATCTTTCCCAATGAATCAGTTCTTTGTATCAGGTGGCTAAAGTATTGGAGTTTCAGCTTCAACATCAGCCCTTCCAAAGAATATTCAGGACTGATTTCCTTTAGGATGGACTGGTTGGATCTCCTTGCAGTTCAAGGGTCTCTGAAGAGTCTTCTCCAACACCACAGTTCAAAAACATCAATTCTTCAGTGCTCAGCTTTCTTTATAATCCAACTCTCACATCCATACATGACTACTGGAAAAACCATAGTTTTGACTTCATGGACCCTTGTTGGAAAAATAATGTCTCTTTTTTTTAATATGCTGTCTAGGTTGGTCATAACTTTCCTTCCAAGGAGCAAGCATATTTTAATCATGGCTGCAGTCAACATCTGCAGTGATTTGCAGCCCAAGAAAATAGTCTGTCACTGTTTCCATTGTATCCCCATCTGTTTGCCATGACATGATGGGACCCAATGCCATGATCTTAGTTTTTTGAATGTTGAGTTTTAAACCAACTTTTTTACTTTCCTCTTTCACTTTCATCAAGAGGCTCTTTAGTTCTTCCTCACTTTCTGCCATAAGGGTGGTATCATCTGTGTATCTGAGGTTATTGATATTTCTCCTGGCAATCTTGATTCCAGCTTGTGCTTCATTCAGCCCAGCATTTCTCATGATGTACTTTGCATATTAATTAAATAAGCAGCGTGATAATATACAGCCTTGATGTACTTCTTTCCCAATTTGGAACCAGTCTGTTGTTCCATGTGTGGTTCTAACTGTTGCTTCCTCACTTGCATACAGATTTTTCAAGAGGCATGTAAGGTGGTCTGGTATTCCCATCTCTTTCAGAATATTCCACAGTTTGTTGTGATCTACACAAAGGCTTTGGCATAATCAATAAAGCCTAAATAGATGTTTTTCTAGAATATCTTTGCTTTTTCTTTGATTCAGCGGATGTTGGCAACTTGATCTCTGGTTCCTGTGCCTTTTCTAAATCCAACTTGAACATCTCGAAGTTCACGGCTCACATACTTGTTAACTTATATGGCCACAAAGTAGAAATTATAATTATATGGCATGATAGAGGTTTGAACCATCATTAAAATGGCAATCATATTATAACATATAGATGTATCAGTCATCGTGTTATATATGTTAACTTAATGTTATATGTTAAATATATTCACCCTTTTCTATAGGTATATAATTTGAAACTAAGACTATCTCTGTATCGAGAGCTTTAATAAATCTTATTTCCCTTTATATAAATTTTCATACCTTTGCATATTTTATTGCCATGAGCTTATATTATTTTCATAAAAATATCATAGGATGAAGTGAATCAGTCCATATCAGTAATTAATTTGTATAGACAGTATGTACTATAATAATTCCAAATGGACGCATTCTTCACAGCATAATGTAGCAGCATTGGGTAGCAAGGCAATATGACAAAGCATTGAAGATAAGTAACTTTAAATTCTACTACAGATCACTAGAAATAGAATATTACCTGGATATACCATGTGAGCATTAAGAAAGTCCAGTGACAATAATATTAAAACTGATATCAAGAGATGAAATTATACTTTTGAAGAACACTCACCTTGGATAAGGAAATGGCAGCCCACTCCAGTGTTCTTGCCTGGAGAATCCCAGGGACGAGAGAGCCTGGTGGGCTGCCGTCTATGGGGTCACACAGAGTTGGACACGACTGAAGTGACTTAGCAGCAGCAGCAGCATCAAAACAGCCTTTAAGGTTAAAGTTTGAAAAAGTGCTTTCTTTTCTTTGTTAAAATATATTTTTGCAAAGAAGTTTTACACAATAATTAAAATCAAAGTGTAAATTTTATGATATACAAATTTGGTCATTATTTTCCAGGGATTAAACAGAAGAAAATATTTTTAAAAAGATGAGTACATGGTTTTAATCAAATATCCAGAAAAATTTTGTTCCTCTAAATCTTAAATAGAAAACTTTGAGAAATGTGGAATTATTCCTGTATAGAAAATAACTTATTTTTAAACTAGAAAGGATCAAGGACCACAAGACAAAATAATTCAAAAACAGTTTCAGGAAAATAAGTATTCACAAGGAGCTTTATTTAGTTAGAAGTGAACTACTCAAAGGGTGAGCAGATTGCTGCTGCAGAAAGCTCTGGGTTACCTCTTCCATTGTGGGGCAGGTGTTCCCTGGGTCTCAGGTGATGATGATGGTCCCTCGCGGCAGTTACACATAGTACATCCTACTGTGACATCAATTCTAAGATTTCAGGACAAAGGGTGCTGTGTGTAAACAAACCGAGCAATGCCATGTACTGAGTCATTCAGTTGTGTCCAGACTGTTTGCTACTCCATGGACTCCAGCCCACCAGGGTCCCCTGTCCATGGGAATTCTTGAGGCAGGAATACTAGAGTGGGTTACCTTGCCCTCCTCCAGATTTCCTAACCCAGGGATCGAACCCAGGTCTCCAGCATTGTAGGTGGATTCTTTACCATCTGAGGCACCAGAGAAACCCGAATCCAGCAATGCTGCTGCTAAGCCACTTCAGTTGTGTCCGACTCTGTGTGACCCCATCGCCAGCAGCCCACCAGGCTCCCCTGTTCCTGGGATTCTCCAGGCAAGAACACTGGAGTGGGCTGCCATTTCCTTCTCCAATGCATGAAAGTGAAAAGTGAAAGTGAAGTCTCTCAGTCCTGTCTGACTCTTAGCGACCCCATGGACTGCAGCCCACCAGGCTCCTCCATCCATGGGATTTTCCAGGCAAGAGTACTGGAGTGGGGTGCCATTGCCTTCTCCGAAATCCAGCAATACAGTCACTCAAATAAGTAACTACATAAGTATACCTCTGGGATACAAATGCAAGTCATAGAACTGTTTCATAGAACTTCTAAACAATAAAACCAGACTCCTCAATATCAATGACTAGTAATATAGACAGATAGTTTTGGAAATTATTAAAATTTTTAAGGTAAAGAATAAGGAATAAGAATGGTAGACATAAACTGATTAAAATGATAATTTTTTCATAGTGCTAGTAGGGAAAAGAAATATTAATGACTAAATAAAATAATTCTCAAAGGACAGTCTCAAATAAATAAATGATTTAGTAGAACAATAATAAAAGAAATTAAAGGTGTGTTGAATCCTGCATTGTAACTTCCTTCCAAGTATCTATATTAGTAACAAACAACGTGATTGATGAAGAATCTGAATATAATATTGTTTAACAGTATCTCCTTGTCAGCACTGTGTACTGGCTTTATTTCATTTCCTGCTTATACATGAACACATTCACACAAATGTACATAATAGAAGAAATTGACCTCATATCACCCATTTCCTTCCCAAGGAACTCAAGGATGATTTATGTTAAAAACAGCCATTATGGATTACAATATGGAGTTTCCTCAATAAATTTTAACTCCTCTAGTATTAAATACTGACCAGTGTTCAAAGTGCAAGCTGACCAATGTCCAAAGTGTGAAGGCAGCATGTTCAAGAGACGTGGCTTTGTAGGGAGGAGACTGTGGGGTTGGAGGGGTTCAGTACAGTTCAGTTCAGTTCATTTCACTTCAGTTCAGTTCAGTCGCGCAATCGTGTCCGACTCTTTGCGATCCCATGAATCGCAGTATGCCAGGCCTCCCTGTCCATCACCAACTCCCGGAGTTCACTCAGACTCACGTCCATTGAGTCCATGATGCCATCCAGCCATCTCATCCTTGGTCGTCCCTTTCTCCTCCTGCCCCCAATCCCTCCCAGCATCAGGGTCTTTTCCAATGAGTCAACTCTTCGCATGAGGTGGCCAAAGTACTGGAGCTTCAGTTTTAGCATCATTCCTTCCAAAGAAATCCCAGGGTTGATCTCCCTCAGAATGGACTGGTTGGATCTCCTTGCAGTCCAAGGGACTCTCAAGAGTCTTCTCCAACACCACAGTTCAAAAGCATCAATTCTTCGGCGCTCATCCTTCTTCACAGTCCAACTCTCACATCCATAGGGAAATCACCCTATAAACGCTCTATAGCACATTGTAGGAATAATGCACATTTTCTAATATAACACCTGTCTACATATGTGGCTCAGTAATTCCTCTTCTAGGTATGTATCCAAAAGAATTGAAATTAGGACCCCAGTGAGATATTTGCATACTACATACATAAAAGCTCTATTCAAAGGAGCTAAGAGGTTGAAACAACAAAAGTGTCCATCAACAGATAACACAATAAACTAAATATCATATACACAAACAATGAAATATTCTCCTTTAAAGGGAAATTCTGACACAATCATAACATGAATGAATCTTATGCTAACTGAAATAAGCCAGTCAGAAAAAGACAAATACTATACAATTCACCTTATAAGAAATATCCAGTCTAGTCACATTTGTAGAAACATAGAGTAGAATGAGAGGCTTCCCGGGTGGCTCAGACAGTAAAGAATCTTCCTGCAATGAGGGAAACCTAGATTCAATCCCTGGGTTGGAAGATCCCCAGAAGGGAATGGATACCCACTTCAAGATTCTTGACTGAAGAATTCTATCTGATTTTCTCTCTTTAGTTGCTTGTAGAAATCCATTCAATAATGTTTGCTATACTACTGCTCTTTTGTGATGGAACAAAAGTTTTCATAGGAAATGGAAGAGTTGTTTATGCAGAGCTCAGGAGAAGATAGTATTGTGGTGTTTTCTTTGGGGTCAATGGTCAGTAACATGTCAGAAGAAAGTGCCAATGTGATTGCATCAGCCCTTGCCCAGATTCCACAAAAGGTACACACAGTAACTTAATAGTGGACAAAGTGAAGTCACTCAATCATGTCCAAGTCTTTGTGACCCGATGGACTATAGCCTACCAGGCTTCTCTGTCCATAAAATTTTCTAGACAAGAATACTGAAGTGGGTTGCCATTTCCTTCTCCAGGAGATCTTCCCGACCCAGGGATTGAACCCAGGTCTCCCGCATTGTAGGCAGACGCTTTACCATCTGAGCCACCAGGGAAGTCAATAGTGGACAACTATTTAATATCTGTTAAACTATAAAAGATATGATTTTAGACATTTTCTACCAGAAAGGTGAAATATTATGATAGTTACCACTTATCTCAGATATATAAATAAATCAAATATAAATGACAGGCTAGTTATAGCATTACAAGGAGTGTCTTTGATCCATAAAAATTTTAGATTAACATTGTAATTAAAAAAGAATGATATTTGAAGAAATGTAGTGTGAATTTTGAAATTATAATGGTAACATGGGCAGGAAAAGAAATCACCATATTCTGCTTTGTCACTGTTCTCTTTCCTTGAAGGGCTTCTTTTTGTAAAATTTTTTTAATTGAAGGATAATTGCTTTACAGAATTTTATGGTGTTCTGTCATATATCAATAAGAATCAGCCATAGGTACACCCATGTCCCCTCCCTCCCAGACTTCCCTCCCTACCCCACCCTTCAGCCTGTCACAGAGCTCCTGTTTGAGTTCCCTGAGTCATACAGCAAATTCCCATTGCTATCTATTTTACATATGATACTGTAAGTTTCTATGTTACTCTCTCCATACATTTTCCCTTCTCCTTCCTATCCTTCCACCTTGTCCATAGATCTGTTCTCTATGTGTTTCTCCATTGCTGCCCTGAAAATAAATTCATCAGTGCCATCTCTCAGATTCCATACATATGTGTCAGTATATGATATTTATATCTCTCTTTCTGACTTACTTCACTCTGTATAATGGACTCTAGTTTTGTCCACCTCATTAAAACAGATTCAAATGTGTTCCTTTTTATGGCTAAGTAGTGTTCCATTGTATATATGTACCACAACTTCTTAAATATTCATCTGTTGATGGACAAGTAGGTTGTTTCCATGTTATAGTTATTGTAAATAGTGCTGCAGTGAACACTGGGTTATATGTGTCTTTTTCTGTTTTTATCTCCTCATGGTATATGCCCAGGAGTGGGATTGCTGGGTCATCTGATCATCCTAGCTTTCTAAGGAGTCTCCATAACATCTTCCATAGTGGCTGTATCAGTTTACATTCCCACCAGCCATACAAGAGTGTTCTCTTTTCTCCACAATCTTTCCAGAATTTATTGTTTGTAGACTTTTTGATGATGGCCATTCTGACTGATGTGAGGTGGTATCTCATTGTAGGTTTGACTTGGATTTCTCAAATAATGAAGAATTGATGCTTTTGAACTGTGGTGTTGGAGAAGACTCTTGAGAGTCCATTGCACTGCAAGGAGATCCAACCATTCCATCCTAAAGGAGAGCAGTCCTGGGTGTTCATTGGTAGGACTGATACTGAGGCTAAAGCTCCAATACTTTGGATACCTCATGCGAAGAGTTGACTCATTGGAAAAGACTCTGATGCTGGGAGGGATTGGGGGCAGGAGGAGAAGGGGACGACAGAGGATGAGATGGCTGGATGGCATCACTGGCTCAATGAACATGGATTTGGGTAGACTCCGGGAGTTGGTGATGGACAGGGAGGCCTGGTTTGCTGCAATTCGTAGGGTCACAAAGAGGTGGCATGACTGACCGACTGAACTGAAATGAACTGAATAATGAGTGATGTTGAGCATCTTTTCATGTGTTTGTTAACCATGCATATGTCTTCTTTGGAGGAATGTCTCTTCAGGTCTCTTTCTCAATTTTTGATTGGATTGTTTGCTTTTCTGGTATTGAGTTGTATAAGATGCTTGTATATTTTAGAAATTAATTCTTTATCAGTTGTTTCCCTTGCTATTATTTTCTCCCATTCTGAGGGTTGTCTTTTTACCTTGTTTACAGTTTCCGAAATCAGATTGATTATATACTTTGCAGCCAAAGATGAAAAAGCTCTATACAGTCAACAAAGACAAGACCAGGAGCTGACTGTGGCTCAGATCATGAACTCCTGATTGCCAAATTCAGACTTAAATTGAAGAAAGTGGGCAACACCACTAGACCATTCAGGTATGACCGAAATCAAATCCCTTATGATTATACAGTGGAAGTGAGAAATAGATTTAAAGGTCTGGATCTGATAGATAGAGTGCCTGATGAATTATGGAATGAGGTTCGTGACATTGTACAGGAGATAGGGATCAAGACCATCCCCATGGAAAAGAAATGCAAAAAAGCAAAATGGCTGTCTGGGGAGGCCTTACAAATAGCTGTGAAAAGAAGAGAAGCAAAAAGCAAAGGAGGAAAGGAAAGATATAAGCATCTGAATGCAGAGTTCCAAAGAATAGCAAGAAGAGATAAGAAAGCCTTCTTCAGCAATCAATGTAAAGAAATAGAGGAAAAGAACAGAATGGGAAAGACTAGAGATCTCTTCAAGAAAATTAGAGATACCAAGAGAACATTTCATGCAAGGATGGGCTCGATAAAGGACAGAAATGGTCTGGACCTAACAGAAGCAGAAGATATTAAGAAGAGGTGGCAAGAATACATGGAAGAACTGTACAAAAAAGATCTTCATGACCCAGATAATCATGATGATGTGTTGACTAATCTAGAGCCAGACATCTTGGAATCATACCATAGAATGCTCTTTGAACTGAATGATGCCTACCCAAAATGGAAAGTAGCATGATGTGGTGGAAGGAGACTTTGGAATCACTAGGAAGAGGACTCTCATCCTAGAGCCACTCACTAGTTTATGACACGGACGAGTCATTGAATCTGTTTCTCCATCTATGAAATGGGGGTGGGGATGGGGAATCCCATTTCATACTCATGGTCAGAATTAAATAAGAACATTCATGCCTTCTGTGTGCCAGCCACAGTGCAATGTGCTTGGGATATATAAATAAGACATGGACCCTATCCTCAAGAAGTTGAGTGGGTGCTCAACAGATATTTTGTTTAAAGGTCTAATAAATTAATGATAAACTCTTAATACATGTCAGTTTCTTCTTCATTTCCCCTGCCTATCCCACTGCCAACTGATTTAAAATTAGACTACATTTCCTTTTTAAAAAGCATTTTATTTTGAACTAAAGTTCAGTTCAGTTGCTCAGTCATATTGTTTCTCCATCTATGAAATGGGGGTGGGGATGGGGAATCCCATTTCATACTCATGGTCAGAATTAAATAAGAACATTCATGCCTTCTGTGTGCCAGCCACAGTGCAATGTGCTTGGGATATATAAATAAGACATGGACCCTATCCTCAAGAAGTTGAGTGGGTGCTCAACAGATATTTTGTTTAAAGGTCTAATAAATTAATGATAAACTCTTAATACATGTCAGTTTCTTCTTCATTTCCCCTGCCTATCCCACTGCCAACTGATTTAAAATTAGACTACATTTCCTTTTTAAAAAGCATTTTATTTTGAACTAAAGTTCAGTTCAGTTGCTCAGTCATATCTGACTCTGCAACCCCATGGACTGTACCATGCCAGGCCTCCCTGTCCATCACCAACTCCCAGAGCCTACTCAAACACAGGTCCATTGAGTCGGTGATGCCATCCAACCATCTCATCTTCTGTCATCCCCTTCTCCTCCTGCCTTCAGTCTTTCCCAGCACCAGGGTCTTTTCCAATGAGTCAATTCTTCACATCAGGTGGCCAAAGTATTGGAATTTCAGCTTCAGCATCAGTCCTTCCAATGAATATTCAGGGTTGATTTCCTTTAGGATGGACTGGTTGGATATCCTTGCTGTCCAAGGGACTCTCAAGAGTCTCCTCAAACACCACAGTTCAAAAGCATCACTTCTTTGGCACTCAGCTTTCTTTATAGTCCATCTCTCATATCCATACATGAGTACTGGAAAAACCATAGCTCTTACTAGATGGATCTTTGTTGGCAAAGTAATGCCTCTGCTTCTTAATAAGCTGTATAGGTTGGTCATAGCTTTTCTTCCAAGGAGCAAGCATCTTTTAATTTCACAGCTGCACTCACCATCTGCAGTGATTTTGGAGCCCAGAAAAATAAGATAGGACACTGAAAAAAGAATTCCCCAGGTCGGTAGGTGCCCAATATGCTACTGGAATAACCACACCCAGGCCGGCTAGAAGTCCAATGCGCTATCCATTGCGCCACAGAGCCGGTTCCAATATGCTACTGGAGATCAGTGGAGAAATAACTCTAGAAAGAATAAAGAGACAGAGCCAAAGTAAAAACAACACCCAGTTGTGGATGTGACTGGTGATGGAAGTAAATTCCAATAATGTAAAGAGCAATATTGCATAGGAACCTGGAATGTTAGGTCCATGAAACAAGGCAAATTGGAAGTGGTCAAACAGGAGATGGCAAGAATGAACATCGACATTCTAGGAATGAACAAACTAAAATGGACTGGAATGGGTGAATTTGACTCAGATGACCATTATATCTACTACTGTGGGCAAGAATCCCTTAGAAGAAATGGAGTAGCCATCATAGTCAGCAAAAGAGTCTGAAATGCAGTACTTGGATGCAATCTCAAATACGACAGAATGATCTCTGTTCATTTCCAAGGCAAACCATTCAATATCATAGTAATCCAAGTCTATGCCCTGACCAATAATGCTGAAGAAGCTGAAGTTGAACCATTCTATGAAGACCTATAAGACCTTCTAGAACTAACACCCAAAAAAATGTCCTTTTCATTATAGGAGATTGGAATGCAAAAGTAGGAAGTCAAGAAATACCTGGAGTAACAGGCAAATTTGGCCTTGGAGTACAGAATGAAATAGGGCAAATGCTAACAGAGTTTTGCCAAGAGAATGCACTGGTCATAGCAAATACCCTCTTCCAACAACACAAGAGAAGAGTCTACATATGGACATCAACAGATGGTCAATACTAAAATCAGATTGATTATATTCTTTGCAGCCAAAGATGGAGAAGTTCTATACAGTTAGCAAAAGCAAGACTGAGAGCTGACTGTGGCTCAGATCATGAACTCCTTATTACCAAATTCAGACTTAAATTGAAGAAAGTAGGGAAAAGCACTAGACCATTCAGGTATGACCTAAATAAAATCCCTTACAACTATACAGTGGAAATGACAAATAGATTCAAGGGATTAGATCTGATAGAGTGCCTGAAGAACTGTGAATGGAGGTTCATGACATTGTACCGGAGGCAGTGATCAAAACCATCCCCCCAAAAAAGAAATGCAAAAAGGCAAAATGGTTGTCTGAGAAGATCTTACAAACAGCTATGAAAAGAAAAGAAGCTAAAGGCAAAGGAGAAAAGGAAAGGTACAACCATTTGAATGCACATTTCCAAAGAATAGCAAGGAGAGTTAAGAAAGCCTTCCTCAGTGATCAGTGTAAAGAAATAGAGGAAAACAATAGAATGGGAAAGAATTAATTTTAGATTTACAGAAAGATTGCAAAAGTAGTACAAAGAGTTTCCTTATAGTCCCCATCCCACTTTCTCAGCATTAATATCTTAAATAGCCAGGGTACAGAGATAAAGAACAGGAAATCAACATTTGTACAATATTATTAACTATAGCATATACTTGAAATTCACCAATTTCCCCACTAACATCCTTTTTTTTTGGTCCCCAAATCCTATCCATGATCACACAAGGTATTCGATGAACTATCACTCTTGTGCTTATATTTCTTATAATTTAACATGGATTTATCAAGAGAGAGATTACTTGGGTGGACCTGACCTAATCACTTGAGCCCTTAGAAATGACAGGGTCCTTCCTGAGGTCAGAGAGACTGCAAATAAGAGTGGGTCTCAGGTGGTGGTCACATGGAGGAGAATTGAGAGGTATTCATCTGCCAACAGCCAGCATGACAATGGGAACCTTAGTCCCACAGCTGCTAGAAAATGATTTCTGCCAACAGCCTGGGGGAGATTGGAATTGTGCTTTTCTCTAGTTGAACTTCCAAATGCTGCTATTGCTGACCAACACCTTGACTTCAGTTTTTGTGAGGCCTTGAAAAAAAGGACACAGTTAAAATATGCCACACTCCTGGCTGACAGAAACTGTGATATTAAATAGGTATTGTTTCAAGCTGCTAAATATAAGGTGATTTGTTGTATAGCAATAAAAACGGATACAGATATTGATCAGTTATTTATAGACCATCTCTCAATTTAGATTTGTCTGATGTTGCCTCACAATTGGAGTGGGGTCATTTGTGCTTGGCAAGAATGCCACAAAAATAATATTGTGTTCCCAGCATCAAACGATTCAGTTCAGTTCAGTTCAGTCACTCAGTCGTGTCTGACTCTTTGAGACCTCATGAACTGCAGCACGCCAGGCCTCCCTGTCCATCACCAACTCCCAGAGTTCACTCAGACTCACGTCCATCGAGTCGGTGATGCCATCCAGCCATCTCATTCTCTGTCATCCCCTTCTCCTCCTGCCCCCAATCCCTCCCAGCATCAGTCTTTTCCAATGAGTCAACTCTTCGCATGAGGTGGCCAAAGTACTAGAGTTTCAGCTTTAGCATCATTCCTTCCAAAGAACATCCAGGACTGATCTCTTCTAGAATGGACTGGTTGGATCTCCTTGCAGTCCAAGGGACTCTCAAGAGTCTTCTCCATCACCGCAGTTCAAAAGCATCAGTTCTTCGGCGCTCAGCCTTCTTCACAGTCCAACTCTGACATCCAAACATGACCGCTGGAAAAACCATAGCCTTGACTAGACGGACCTTAGTCGGCAAAGTAATGTCTCTGCTTTTCAATATGCTATCTAGGTTGGTCATAACTTTCCTTCCAAGGAGTAATCAAAGGATTAATGATGTCTATATCTTTTTTCCTTTTTTTTGGTTGTCCTGGGTCATTGTTGCTATGCATAGGCTTTCTCTTGGGGCGAGAGGGGGTTACTCTCTAGTTGTGGAGTGTGAGCTTCTCATTGGGGTGGCTTCTCTTGTTGTAGAACATTGAACCCATGTCCCCTGCATTGGCAGGTTGATTCTTAACCACTTGACCACCAGGGAAGTTTTACTATGTCTTTTTACAAATCCTGTTTGTCCTCAAACTTTCACCCACTAATTTTAGCATGGTTTGAGGATTTTGTCTGATATGTTTATAACTGTGATATCTGCATAATGATGATCTCTATTTCCTTCTTTCTTCTATCTATATTAATTCAATTTCCTATGTAAGAAAAAGCTGTCTCTTTACGTCATTCCTCCACCAATCTATCAATTTATTTATTTGATTATATATATCAGTTTGGCCTTGTGGACATTTGTTTTACTCTCCTGGTAAAAAACCCATACTATCATTGTTTTTTGCCTGAGTGTTCTGGTTTGGGTCATCAGTAAGTCCTTCACGTTGGCTCCTGTGTTCTTTTGATCAGCATGTATCTGGTTTTTCCTTCCTTTCTGGCACACAAAATAGTCCTGAGTCATTTTGTCTTTTTCCTACCCCAGTTCTGAAGGGAACCATTTCTCCAAGGAGAATTGGTTCCTTTCATTGGAAGATGGTGTTTGGATCTGGGTAGTGTGTGTATTCAGTGTTTAAGATGTCATTGCTTCTACACTCTCTCAGGAGACAGAGAGAGGTCATATATGGAATATACTAACCCATCAGTTCAGTTCAGTTGCTCAGTCGTGTCCAACTCTTTGCGACCCCGTGAATCGCGGCAGGCCAGGCCTCTTTGCCCATTATCATCTCCCGGAGTTCACTCAGACTCACGTCCATTGAGTCCGTGATGCCATCCAGCCATCTCATCCTCAGTCATCCCCTTCTCCTCCTGCCCCCAATCCCTCCCAGCATCAGAGTCTTTTCCAATGAGTCAGCCCTTCGTATGAGGTGGCCAAAGTACTGGAGCTTCAGTTTTAGCATCATTCCTTCCAAAGAAATCCCAGGGCTGATCTCCTTCAGAATGGACTGGTTGGATCTCCTTGCAGTCCATGGGACTCTCAAGAGTCTTCCTTCTCCAACACCACAGTTCAGAAGCATCAATTCTTCGGTTCTCAGCCTTCTTCACAGTCCAACTCTCACATCCATACATGACCACTGGAAAAACCATAGCCTTGACTAGACGGACCTTAGTCGGCAAAGTAATGTCTCTGCTTTTGAACNGAGGAGCTAAAAAGCCTCTTGTTGAAAGTGAAAGAGGAGAGTGGAAAAGTTGGCTTAAAGCTCAACATTCAGAAAACGAAGATCATGGCATCTGGTCCCATCACTTCATGGGAAATAGATGGGGAAACAGTAGAAACAGTGTCAGACTTTGTTTTTTTGGGCTCCAAAATCACGGCAGATGGTGACTGCAGCCATGAAATTAATAGGCGCTTCCTCCTTGGAAGAAAAGTTATGACCAACCTAGATAGTATATTCAAAAGCAGAGACATTACTTTGCCGACTAAGGTCCGTCTAGTCAAGGCTATGGTTTTTCCTGTGGTCATGTATGGATGTGAGAGTTGGACTGTGAAGAAGGCTGAGCGCAGAAGAATTGATGCTTTTGAACTGTGGTGTTGGAGAAGACTCTTGAGAGTCCCTTGGACTGCAAGGAGATCCAACCAGTCCATTCTGAAGGAGATCAACCCTGGGATTTCTTTGGAAGGAATGATGCTAAAACTGAAGCTCCAGTACTTTGGGCACCTTATGCGAAGAGATGACTCATTGGAAAAGACCCTGATGCTGGGAGGGATTGGGGGCAGGAGGAGAAAGGGCCGACCGAGGATGAGATGGCTGGATGGCATCACAGACTCAATGGACGTGAGTCTGAGTGAACTCTGGGAGTTGGTGATGGACAGGGAGGCCTGGCATACTGCGATTCATGGGGTCACAAAGAGTCGGACATGACTGCGCGACTGAACTAGAACTACAGTTTCCTTTGCTGGGCAAAAGCTTTTACATTTAATTAGATTCCACTTGTTTATTTTTGTTTTTATTTCCATTACTCTAGGAGATGGGTCATAGAGGATCTTCCTTTGATTTATGTCATCGAGGGTTCTGTCAATATTCTCCTCTAAAAGTTTAATAATTTCTGGGCTTACATTTAGGTCTTTAATTAATTCTGAGTTTATCTTTGTGTATGGCATTAGGTAATGATCTAATTTCATTCTTTTGCATGTAGATGTCCTGTTTGCCCAACACCACTATTGAAGAGCCTCTCTTTGCCCCATTGTATGTTCTTGCCTCCTATGTCAAAAATAAGGTACCCTTTGGTGCGCAGGTTTATCTCTGGATTCCATTGGTCTATATATCTGTTTTTGTGTCACTACCATTCTGTCTTGATGACTGTAGCTTTGTAGTATAGTCTGAAGTCAGGAAGGTTGATTCCTCCATGTCCATTCTTCCTTCTCAAGACTGCTTTGGCTACTCAAGGTCTTTTGTGTTTCCAATGAATTGTGAAATTTTTTTTTTCTAGTTCTGTGAAAAAAGACTTTTGTAATTTGATAGGGTTTGCATTGAATCTGTAGAGTGCATTTGGTGATATAGTCATTTTCACTACATGGATTCCTCCTACCCAGGAGCCATAGAATATCTCTCCATCTGTTTATGTCATCTTCTTTCATCAGTGTCTTACAGTTTTCCATATTCGGGTCTTTTGTTTCCTTCAGTTCAGTTCAGTCGCTCAGTCATGTCCAACTCTTTGCAACCCCATGAATTGCAGCATGCCAGGCCTCCCTGTCTATCACCAAATCCTGGAGTTCACTCAAACTTACATTCATCGAGTCAGTGATGCCATCCAGCTATCTCATCCTCGGTCGTTCCCTTCTCCTCTTTCCCCCAATCCCTCCCAGCATCAGAGTCTTTTCCAGTGAGTCAACTCTTCGCATGAGGTGGCCAAAGTATTGAAGCTTAAGCCTTAGCATCATTCCATTCAAAGAACACCCAGGACTGATCTCCTTTCTAAAGGACTGGTTGGATCTCCTTGCAGTCCAACGGACTCTCAAGAGTCTTCTCCAACACCACAGTTCAAAAGCATCAATTCTTCGGCACTCAGCTTTCTTCACAGTCCAACTCTCATATCCATACATGACTACTGGAAAAACCATAGCCTTGACTAGATGGTCCTTTGTTGACAAAGTAATGTCTCTGCTTTTGAATATGCTATCTAGGTTGGTCAGAACTTCCCTTCCAAGGAGTAAGCATATTTTAATTTCATAGCTGCAATCCCATCTGCAGTGATTTTGGAGCCCAGAAAAATAAAGTCTGACACTGTTTCCCCATCTATTTGCCATGAAGGGATGGGACCAGATGCCATGATCTTTGTTTTCTGAATGTTGAGCTTTAAGCCAACTTTTTCACTCTCCTTTTTAACTTTCATCAAGAGGCTTTTTAGTTCCTCTTCACTTTCTGCCGTAAGAATGGTGTCATCTGCATGTCTGAGGTTATTGATATTTGTTTCCTTAGGTAGGTTTATTCCTAGATATTCTTTTTGTTGCAATGGTGAATGAGATTGATTCCTTAATTTTTCTTTCTGATATTTCATTGTTAGTTTATAGAAGTGCAAGTGATTTCTGTGTATTGACGTATCCTATGACGTTCCTGAGTCTGCTGATTAGCTCTAGTAATTTTCTGATAGTTTCTTTTGGGTTTTCTATGTATAGTATCATGTCATTTGCAAACAGTGAGAGCTTTACTTCTTCTTTTCTGATCTGGATTCTTTTTATTTCTTTTTCTTCTCTGATTGCTGTAGCTAGGATTTCCAAAACTATGTTGAATAATAGTGGTGAGAGTGAATGTCCTTGTCTTGTTCCTGATCTTAGAGGAAAGCTCTTAGTTTTTCACCATTCAGAACAGTATTTGCTGTTGACCTTTCATATATAGCCTTTATTATGTTAAGGTAGGTTTCTTCTATGCCCAATTTTTGAAGTGTTTTTTATCATGAATGGATGCTGGATTTGTCAAAGGCTTTTTTTGCATGTATTAAGATGATCATATGGTTTTTATCTTTCAATTTGTTAATAGGCTGTATTATGTTGACTGACTTGTGTATAGTGAAGAATCCTTGCATCCCTGGAATAAACCCAACTTGATCATGGTGTATGAGTTTTTTAATGTGTTGGATTCTGTTTGCTAGAATTTTGTTGAGGATTTTTGCATCTATGTTCATTGGTGATATTGGCCTGTAATTTTCTTTTATCATGTTGTCTTTTCCTGGTTTTGGTATCAGGGTGATTGTGGCCTCAGAGAAGAGTTCAGAAGTGTTCTTTCCTCTGAAATTTTTTGGAAGAGTTTCAGTAAAATAGGCATTAGTAAAATAGGCAAATTCTATCTAAATGTTTGATAGAATTCCCCTGTGAAGCCATCTGGCCCTGGGATTTTGTTTTGGGGGAGATTTTTATCACTGGGTTTTTTTTTTTTTTCACATTTTGTTAATTTATTTTATTTTTTTAATTATTTTTATTTTATATTATTTTTTTGCTTTACAATACTGTATTGTTTTTGCCATACACTGACATGGCAAAACCGATACAGTATTATAAAGTAAAAAAAAAAATAATTAATTAATTAATTTAAAAAATAAATAAAATAGTATTTGTAATTGGATTGTTCATAATTTCTATTTCCTCCTGGTTCAGTCCTAGGAGGCTGATCTTGTCTTAAATATCTGTCCATTTCCTCTAGGTTGTCCATTTTATTAACATATAGTTGCTCATAATATTCTCTGATGAACCTTTGTATTTTTGTGTTGTCTGTTGTAATCTCTCTGTTTTCATTTTTAAATTTATTGATTTGATTTTTCTCTCTTTTTTTCTTGATGAATCTGGATAGTGGTTTGACATTTTTTTTAAAACCATCTAAAAAAACCAGCTTTTAGTTTTATTAATCTTCACTATTGCTTCCTTCATTTCTGTTTCATTTATTTCTGCTCTGATTTTCGTGCTCTCCATCCTTCTGCTGACTTTAGGCAGTTTTTGTTCTTTTTCCAGCTGCTTTAGATGTAGAGTCAGCCTGTCTATTTGATGTTTTTTTTTACTTCTTGAGGTATGATTGTATCACTGTAAACCTCCATCTTATAACTGCTTTTGCTGAGTTCCATAGGTTTCGAGTTGTGTGTGTTTTCATTGTCATTTGTTTCAAGGAATCTTTTGATTCCTTTTCTTATTTCTTCAGTAACCTCTTTGTTATTTAGTAATGTATTTTTTAATCTCCACGAGTTTTTTTTTTGTTGTTGTTGTTGGTTTTGTTTTTGTTTTCCCCCTGTAGTTGGTACTAGTCTCATAGCCTTGTGATCAGAGAAGATACTTGATACAATTTCAACTTTCTTATATTTACTGAGGCTTGATTTGTGGCTCAAGATGTAGTCTATCCTGGAGAATGTTCCTTGTGCACTTGAGAAGAAAGTGTATTCCTCTTCATTTGAATGGAAAGTCCTGAAGATATCAATTAGGTCCATTTGGTTTAATGTTTCATTTAAGCTTTGTGTTTCCTTATTGATTCTCTGTTTTGATCATCTATCCATTGGTGAAAGTGGGGTGTTAAAGTCCCCTACTATTATTGTGCTGCTGTAGATTTCTCCTCTTATGGCTGTTTGTGTTTGCCTTATGTACTGAGATGCTCCTATATTGAGTGCATAGACATTTATAATTGTTATGTCTTCCTCTTGGGTTGATCCTTTGATCATTATGTAGTGTCCTTCTTTGTCTCTTATGATATTCTTTATTTTAAAGTCTATTTTGTCTAATCATTGGAAAGAGAATAATCACTGAAATGGTAATAGAAGGATTAAGAAGCAATGAGAGCAAAGTTAAAATAGGGAACCATGAATGTTATGGATACCCATCTGCCCACTTTTCTTTCTTTCAGTGTGTGAACCTCTCTGATGTTTTAAACTCTTCAAAGAGCATTTATTTTCAGTAAACTATCTTAATACTTTATTGTTGTTTAGTCCTCAAGTTGTGTCTTTGACTCTGCCAAACTGTGGACAGCAACATGCCAAGCTTCCTTGACCTTTACTATTTCCTGAAATTTCCCCGTCCATTGCATTGATGATGCTATCCAACCAGCTCATCTTTTGTTGCCCCTTTCTTCTCCTGCCCTCAGTCTTTCCCAGCATCAGGGTCTTTTCCAGTGAATCAGCTCTTATAATCAGGAGGCCGAAGTATTGGAGCTTCAGCATCAGTCTTTCCAATGAATATTAAGTGTTGATTTCCTATATGATTGATTGGCTTGATCTCCTTGCTGTCCAAGGGACTCTCAAGAGTCTTCTCCGGAACCACAATTCAAAAACATCATTCCTTGGTACTCAGGCTTCATTATGGTCCAACTCTCACATCCATATATGATTACTGGAAAAATCATAGCTTTGACTATACAGACCTTTGTTGGCAAAGTGATGTCTCTGCATTATAATACACTCCTAGGTTTGTCATAGTTTTTCTCCCAAGGAGCAAGTGTCTTTTAATTTCATGGCTACAGTAACCTACCAGATTTTTTAGAGCCCAAGAGGGGGAAAGGAACCTGTCACTGCTTTCTTTTTTCCTCTTCTATTTTCCATGAAATGATGGAACCAAATCTCATGATCTTAGTCTTTTGAACGCTGAGTTTTAAGCCAAATTTTTCACTCTCCTCTTTCACCTTCACCAGACGCCTCTTTATTTTTTTTTTAGTTCTCTCCATTTTTTGGGAAAACAAGCAGTTTACTTTTTATTTTTTTAACATTATTAAGCATTGTTTTTATTTATTTTTTATTTAATTAAAAAAAATTTTTGCTCTTTATTTTTTATTTATTTATTATTCTTTTTTACTTTACAATACTATATTGGTTTTGCCATACATTGACATGAATCCACCATGGGTGTACATGGCAGAAACACTCCAATGGCATAATGTAAAAAGAAACAAGTTTCTTTTTACATTATGCCATTGGAGTGTTTCTGTCAGGATCATCTGCATATCTGAGGTTGTTGATATTTAGAAATATCAACAACCTCAGATATGCAAATGATACCACTTTAATGGCAGAAGGTAAAGAGGAACTAAAGAGCATGTTGATGAAAGAGAAAGAGGAGAGTGAAAAAGCTGGCTTAAAACTCAGCATTCAAAAAACTAAGATCATGGTATCTGGTCCCATCACTTAATGCCAAATAGAAAGTGGGAGGGGAGTAGAAACAATGACAGATTTTCTTTTCTTCAGCTCCAAAATCAATACAATGGTGACTGCAGACCTGAAATAAAAAGATGCTTATTTCTTGGAAAAAAAGCTATGACAAACCTACACTGTGTATTAAAATTCTGAGATATCATTTTGCTGACAAGGTTTGTATAATCAAAGCTATGGCTTTTCCAGTAGTCATGTACAGATGTGAGAGTTGGACCATACATAAGAAGGCTGAGCAGCAGAGTTGATACTTTTGAATTGTGGTGCTGGAGAAGATTCTTGACAGTCTTTTGGACAGCAAGGAGATAAAATCAGTCAATTCTAAACGAAAGCAACCCTGAATATTTGCTGAAAGGACTAATGCTGAAGCTGAAGCTCCAATACTTTAGCCACTTGACGCCAAGAGCTGACTCATTGGGGAAAAAAAAAAAAAAAAAAACTGTTCCTGGAACCTTCCAGGAGAAAAGTGGTAAAGAATCTGCCTGCTAAGGCAGGAGACCCAAGATACACCAATTTGATCCCTGGGTCCAGAAGATCGCCTTGAGAAGGAAATGGAAACTACTCCGGTATTCTTGCCTAGAAAATTCCATGGACAAGGAGCTTGGTGGGCTATAGTCCATGGGGTCACAAACAGTCGGACACGACTGAGCAACTGAGCACACACACACACACACATTGATGCTGGAAAATATTGAGGGCAGGAGAAGGGCATAACAGAGGATTAGATGATTGGATGGCATCACCAACGCGATGGACGTTAGTCTGAGCAAATTCCAAAAGATACTGAAAGACAGGGAAGCCTAGCGTGCTGCAGTTCACAGAGTTACAAAGATTCGGACACAACTTAGTGACTGGACAACAACAATAATGAAATATAACCTATAAAAATCCTGATTTGTTATATTATACACTTAAAACTAAAGCACAATTGTAAATCAACTACACTTAAAGATTGATAGATCTATTGATATATATATATTCATAGATATATTCATACATATATTCAATAGATAGATAGAGGATATAGATACACTCACTTATGTTACAAACCAAAGGGCTTTTAAACCGTGGCCTCTGGGCCATATCTTGGCGGCAGCCATTTGTGGTTCTACTGGTGAGGTTAAATGTATGTAACACAAAATTTGCCCTTTTAACCATTATAAGTTATATAGTTCAGTAATAAGTTTACATGATATGAAACTATCACCTCTAGTTAGATCAAGAGTATTTTCTTCTCCCAAAAGAAACTATACACCCATTAGATAGTTACTTCCCATTCATTCATTCCTTAACCCCAGCAAATTGCCATCTACATCCTGCTGCATGTATTAAAGCAGCAGAATGTTGAGAAATTTCAAAACATGGTGAAATGTTCTATAGATATCAATTAGGTCTAATTGGTCTATTGTATCATTTAAAGTTTGTGTTTCTTTGTTAATTTTCTGTTTAGTTGATCTGTCCATATATGTGAGTGGGGTATTAAAGTCTCCCACTATTATTGTGTTACTGTTAATTTCCCCTTTCATAGTTGTTAGTATTTGTCTTACATATTGCGATGCTCCTATGTTGGGTGCATATATATTTATAATTGTTATATTTTCTTCTTGGATTGATCCTTTAATCATTATGTAGTGGCCTTCTTTGTCTCTTTCACAGTTTGTTTTAAAGTCTATTTTATCGGATATGAGTATTACCACTCCTGCTTTCTTTTGGTCTCTATTTGCATGGAATATCTTTTTCCATCCCTTGACTTTCAGTCTGTATGTGTCCCTTGTTTTGAGGTGGGTCTCTTGTAGGCAGCATATATAGGGGTTTTGTTTTTGTATCCATTCAGCCAGTCTTTGCCTTTTGGTTGGGGCATTCAACCCATTTACATTTAAGGTAATTATTGATAAGTCTGATCCCGTTGCCATTTACTTTATTGTTTTGGGTTCAGGTTTATACGTCATTTTTGCGTTTCCTGTCTAGAAAAAATTCTTTAGCATTTGTTGGAAAGCTGGTTTGGTGGTGCTGAATTCTCTCAGCTTTTGCTTGTCTGGAAAGCTTTTGATTTCCCCTTCATATTTGAGTGAGATCCTTGCTGGGTACAGTAATCTGGGCTGTAGATTATTTTCTTTCATCACTCTAAGTATGTCTTGCCATTCCCTCCTGGCCTGAAGAGTTTCTATTGAAAGATCTGCAGTTATTCTTATGGGAATCCCTTGTGTGTTATTTGTTGTTTTTCCAATCTCCCATTTCTTAAATGCTAACATGGCATATTTTATGGACAAGCTCTTACATGAAGTAAGAATAACTAGTGGAAATTATGCTTTAAAACAACTAAAGTGTCTAGAAATTCACTTAACAGCATCAAAACAAACAGCCTACTAAAAAAAATGGTCAGAAAATCTGAATAGACATTTCTCCAAAGAAGGCATACATATGGCCAGTAGCCATATGAAAAGATGTTCAACATCGCTAGTTATTAGAGAAATGCAAATCAAAACTACAGTGATATATCACCTCACACTCCACTATCATCAAAAAAAGATCACAAATAACAAATGCTGGAGAGAGTATAGAAAGAAGAGAATCCTGCTACACTGTTGGTGGGAATGTAAATTGGTACAGCCACTATGGAAAGCCGTATGGAGATTCCTTAAAGAACTAAACATAGACTTACCATATGACACTTCAATCCCACTCTTGTGTATATATCCAAAGAAAAACATGATCCAAAAAAAATGCATGCAGCCCCAATATTCACGGAAGCACTGTTTACAATAGTCAAGACATTGAAGCAACCTAAATGTCCATCAACAGAGGAATAGATAAAGAAGGTGTACATATATTCAATGGAATATACTCAACCATTAAAAAGAAAATGATGCCATTTCCACAATATTAAGGGACACAGAGAAAGTCTTAGTGAAGTAAGTCAGACCAAGAAGTAGAAATACCATATGACATCTCTTATATGTGGAATCTAAAAAAAAAGTGACAAATGAACTTACAAAATAGAAAAAGACTAACAGAAAATGAACTTATGGTTGCTAAAGGGAGGAAATAGTTAGGGAGTTTGGGAAGATCATGTACACATTGCTATATTCAGAGTGAATAACTGACAAGGACCTATTGGATAGCACAAGGAACTCTACTCAATGTTATGTGGCAACCTGGATGGGATGGGGATTTGGGCTAGGAAGGATACATGTATATGCATGGCTCAGTCCTTAGCTGTTCTCAGAAACTATCACAACATTGTTAATTGGCTATACCACAATACAAAATAAACAATTTAAAGTTTGAAAAAAAAAGAACCAATAATAATAAAATGTCTAGAAACTGTACTGAAGATACAGTAAATAAAGACACGTTTATTCCAGACGGGTATACTAACAGTAAAATCACTGAACGCCTGTGCAATTTAAACCTCAAACTGCTCCCTCATTCATTGTCCTTAATCAGAAAAATAGATTCTACTCTAACTAGATTAAGAAAGAACACAGACCTCTCGCTCCTCACAGTTCCTTTGACTGCTATGGTATCTTCTTTGAAAGGTCAACTCACTTGAATTTCTTACACATACACATCTCAACTATCTTACAGAAGCAAAGTTCCACACAAGTGTGGTCAACAAGGTTCTCCCATCTTCCACCCAGTCAGACTCCTAGGGCAAAGGTTCTCTTTAGGCAAAAAATACAAAGAATCAGTTCAGTTCAGTCACTCAGTCCTGTCCGACTCTTTGCAACCCCATGAATCACAGCACGCCAGGCCTCCCTATCCATCACCAACTCCCAGAGTTCACTCAAACTCGTGTCCATTGAGTCGGTGATGCCATCCAGCCACCTCATGCTCTGTCCTCCCCTTCTTCTCCTGTCTCCAATCCCTCCCAGCATCAGAGTCTTTTCCAATGAGTCAACTCTTCACATGAGGTGGCCAAAGTGTTAGAGTTTCAGCTTCAGCATCAGTCCTTCCAATGAAAACCCAGGACTGATTTCCTTTAGGATGGAGTTAGTGTATTCCCTTGCAGTCCAAGGAACTCTCAAGAGTCTTCTCTAACATCACAGTTCAAAAGCATCATTCTTTGGCGCTCAGCTTTCTTCACAGTCCAACTGTCACATCCATACATGACTACTGGAAAAACCAGAGCCTTGACTAGGTGGACCTTAGTCGGCAAAGTAATGTCTCTGCTTTTGAATATGCTATCTAGATTGGTCAAAACTTTCCTTCCAAGGAGTAAGCGTCTTTTAAATTCATGGCTACAGTCACCATCTGCAGTGATTTTGGAGCCCAAAAAAATAAAGTCTGCCACTGTTTCAACTGTTTCCCCNCAGGAAAAACCATAGCCTTGACTAGACGGACCTTAGTCGGCAAAGTAATGTCTCTGCTTTTGAATATACTATCTAGGTTGGTCATAACTTTTCTTCCAAGGAGTAAGCGCCTTTTAATTTCATGGCTGCAGTCACCATCTGCAGTGATTTTGGAGCCCAAAAAAACAAAGTCTGACACTGTTTCTACTGTTTCCCCATCTATTTCCCATGAAGTGATGGGGCCAGATGCCATGATCTTCGTTTTCTGAATGTTGAGCTTTAAGCCAACTTTTTCACTCTCCTCTCTCACTTTCAACAAGAGGCTTTTTAGCTCCTCCTCACTTTCTGCCATAAGGGTGGTGTCATCTGCATATCTGAGGTTATTGATATTTCTCCCAGCAATCTTAATTCTAGCTTGTGCTTCTTTCAGCCCAGCGTTTCTCATGATGTACTCTGCATAGAAATTAAATAAGCAGAGCGACAATATACAGCCTTGACGTACTCCTTTTTCTATTTGGAACCAATCTGTTGTTCCATGTCCAGTTCTAACTGTTGCTTCCTGACCTGCATATAGGTTTTTCAAGAGGCAGGTCGGTGCTCTGGTATTCCCATCTCTTTCAGAATTTCCCACAGTTTACTGTGAGCCACATAGTCAAAGGCTTTGGCATAGTCAAGAAAGAAGAAATAGATGTTTTTCTGGAACTCTTTTGCTTTTTCAATGATCCAGTGGATGTGGGCAACTTGATCTCTGGTTCCTCTGCCTTTTCTAAAACCGTATTGAACATCTGGAAGTTCACGGGTCACGTACTGCTGAAGCCTGGCTTGGAGAATTTTAAGCATTACTTTACTAGTGTGTGAGATGAGTACAACTGTGCAGTAGTTTGAGCATTCTTTTGCATTGCCTTTCTTTGGGATTGGAATGCAAACTGACCTTTTCCAGTCCTGCTGAGTTTTCCAAATTTGCTGGCATATTGAGTGCAGCACTTCCACAGCATCATCTTTCAGGATTTGAAATAGCTCAACTGGAATTCCATCACCTCCACTAGCTTTGTTCATAGTGATGTCTGCTAAGGTCCACTTGACTTCACATTCCAGGATATCTGGCTCTAGGTGAGTGATCACACCATCTGGGTCATCAAGCTCTTTGTTTGTATAGTTCTTCTGTGTATTCTTGCCACCTCTTTTTAATATCTTCTGCTTCTCTTAGGTCCATACCATTTCTGTCCTTTATAGAGCCCATCTTTGCATGAAATGTTCCCTTTGTATCTCTAATTTTCTTAAAGAGATCTCTAGTCTTTCCCTTTCTGTTGTTTCCCTCTTTTTCTTTGCATTGAACTCTGAGAAAGGCTCTCTTATCTCTCCTTTTCTCCTTTGCTTTTGGCTTCTCTTCTTTTTGCGGATATTTGTAAGGCCTCCTCAGACAGCCAGTTTGCTATTTTGCATTTCCTTTCCATGGGGATGGTCTTGATCCCTGTCTCCTGTACAATGTCATGGATCTCCTTCCATAGTTCATCAGGCACTGTCTATCAGATCTAGACCCTTAAATCTATTCCCTATTTCTCACTTCCACTGTATAATCATAAGGGATTTGATTAGGTCATACATAAATGGTCTCACTCAGACTTTATCTTTTTGGGCTCCAAAATCACTGCAGATGGTGACTGTAGCCATGAAATTAAAAGACGTTTACTCCTTGGAAGAAAAGTTATGACCAACCTAGATAGTATATTCAAAAAAGCTCAACATTCAGAAAACGAAGATCATGGCATCTGGCCCCATCACTTCATGGGAAATAGATGGGGAAACAGTAGAAACAGTGTCAGACTTTGTTTTTTTGGGCTCCAAAATCACTGCAGATGGTGACTGCAGCCATGAAATTAAAAGACGCTTACTCCTTGGAAGAAAAGTTATGACCAACCTAGATAGTATATTCAAAAGCAGAGACATTACTTTGCCGACTAAGATCCGTCTAGTCAAGGCTTTGGTTTTTCCTGTGGTCATGTATGGATATGAGAGTTGGACTGTGAAGAAGGCTGAGCGCTGAAGAATTGATGCTTTTGAACTGTGCTGTTGGAGAAGACTCTTAAGAGTCCCTTGGACTGCAAGGAGATCCAACCAGTCCATTCTGAAGGAGATCAACCCTGGGATTTCTTTGGAAGGAATGGTGCTAAAACTGAAACTCCAGTACTTTGGCCACCTTATGCGAAGAGTTGACTCATTGGAAAAGACCCTGATGCTGGGAGGGATTGGGGGCAGGAGGAGAAGGGGACGACCGAGGATGAGATGGCTGGATGGCATCATGGACTCAATGTACGTGAGTCTGAGTGAACTCCTGGAGTTGGTGATGGACAGGGAGGCCTGGCGTGCTGCGATTCATGGGGTCGCAAAGAGTCGGACACGACTGAGCGACTGAACTGAACTGAAATCCAACCACATTCTTGGATTATTTACTCTATGTTTTTCTGCTCCCAAATAATGCATTCACTCTAAGCAGTTCAATAAATTTCTCAAAAGGTTGTTCTGGGAATAATCCTTCTGAATCAGCCTGTGTCTTATCTTGCTTCTCTTTACACAATATTTTGGATTATTTTTCATTGGGTTAGCTGTTTTTCTTATCTGTAAGAATTTAAAAAAATACTGTTTTATGAGAAAGAAAAGCAATAAATATTTTTAGAAGCAAAGTAGCTCTATTACTGGAATAGTGGCACAAAAATAAGATGCCAGGCCTTCTACTGAACTATAATAGCACAATATTATCAGCAATTGAACACAGTTTTTGAGCTAACCTTCTTTTTTGTATGGATTGATGTATTTAGTGCAACAACTTTTTCAAAATTTCAAGAGAACTATTGTTCAAACTGTTTAATTTTCAAATTAAAGTGGACCAATATAATGTTGTAAAGTAGTTAACCTCCAATTAAAATAAACAAAAAATTGACCAAAAGATTCATTGGTAATGTTGAAAGATAAATAGAGGGCTATTAAAAGTGTTAATAGTTTATTTCAGCAAAAATTTGTTCGAATAGGGCAATGCCAAACTGGAAGGGGTTAGGAGCTCTGCATCCCACAGGAGATCAGGAGAGAATTTCATAGTAAAAAGATGAAAGCAAAGTAAGATAATTATTGATTGGCTATAGATAAAAGCCTAGTTGACTGTTCATGATTGATTGTCCTAAGGTTTCAATTTTGTAACCTTGAGGCATTAAGAGGTTTAAGTTTTTCTTTCCTCACATAGGTCACTCCATGGCATTAGAGATAACTCAGCCTAATAGTGTTTTATTAATTTAACAGAAATTAGCCCATAAGATCCTTTGGGACAAAAAGAATATCTTTATTCTATAAAAATTATTTGTAATGCCTTTATATTATTGATGAGATCTTATCAAGATAGTGTGATATCTGGAGTGTATTTTTTGACCATAAAGTAATTGGACTAAACTTTGTCACTGACCCTAAACTTAGCACCTAGTAGAGGGCTTTGTCCAATTAAACTAAGAAAACAATGAGGTCAGGATCAGAGAGGTCATATAATATCTTCAAGAATATAGGCTTTAAGGAATTCATGGAAGCCTGAAGAGAAACATATCTTTAAACATTACCTTCTTTCTTTCACATTAGTTTCTTCTTCTTTCTTTTAAATGGAATAATATGCATCATTAAAAGTTCCTCAGATCATGAACTCCTTATTGCCAAATTCAGACTTAAATTGAAGAGAGTAGAGAAAACTACTAGACCATTCAGGCATGACCTAAATCAAATCCCTTAGGATTATACAGTGGAAGTGAGAAATAGATTTAAGGGACTAGATCTGATAGACAGACTGCTTGGTGAACTATGGATGGATGGAGGTTCATGACATTGTACAGGAAACAGGGATCAAGACCATCCCCAAGAAAAAGAAATGCAAAAAGAGCAAAATGGCTGTCTGAGAAGGCCTTAAAAATAGCTGAGAAAAGAAGAGAAGTGAAAAGCAAAGGAGAAAAGGAAAGATATACCCATTTGAATGCAGAGTTCCAAAGAATAGCAAGGAGATATAAGAACTCCTTCTTCAGTGATCAGTGCAAAGAAATAGAGGAAAACAATAGAGTGAGAAAGACTAGAGATCTCTTCAAGAAAATTAGAGATGCCAAGGGAACATTTCATGCAAAGATGGGCTCGATAAAGGACAGAAATGGTATGGACCTAACAGAAGCAGAAGATATTAAGAAGAGGTAGCAAGAATACGTAGAAGAATTGTACAAAAAAGATCTTGATGACCCAGATAATCATGATGGTGTGATCACTCACACTCAACTAGAGCCAGACATCCTGGAATGTGAAGTCAAGTGGGCCTTAGGAAGCATCACTACGAACAAAGCTAGTGGAGGTGATGGAATTCCAGTTGAGCTGTTTCAAATCCTAAAAGATGATGCTGTGAAAGTGCTGGGGTCCAGCCCCAGTGGATCCAGGAATATTCAAAGCAGGGATGGAGCGGGTGGATAGGACAGGACAGGATAGGATAGCTCAGGATAGGATAGTACAGTGGGAAATTAGTGAAAAAAGGAGTTTGAATAACTTGGTTTATGGGGAAAGCCAATGAAATCTCAAGACAAGAGATTTGCACCATCTACGTGGGCCATCAGTGTCCGCTTGAATCTATAAAGGGGCCCCACCATGGGCTCCTTTTCTCACAGATCTTAAAGCCAGGGCAAGTAAGTAGACGTGGTGAGCCTCCCCATTCCAGATGGGAATTCAGCCTGGAATTAGAGTACAAGAGGACAGAGACAAGGAGACATGGGGGGAGCCAGATTTCTTTTTCAAGAAAGGAGTTCGAGAGAGCAAGTCATCCGAGAAACTGGTCCGAGAAACTAGTCCCAACTTTATTTTTCACATGGCCTTTTTATACATAGAGATCAATGGGTATCACAAATTTTGGCAATGTCAGCAGCTCTGACTCTTATTGAGACCAGGCTTATTCTCTGTATATCTAACTATATACACAAGTCTTAGGTAATTTACATCATCTTCCGGCCAAAAGGCCAATTCAACAATTTACAGCTCTTTTCTGATAAGTGTTATGTTTTTCCAAGGTCTGGCACCATTCTCGGGAGGCACTAAACAAAGTTGCATTCTTACATAGCAAGCACACAGCAAGCAAGAGGGAGTACAATGATTTATAAAAGAAAGCAATTAACTCAAAAGCTTAGTGTTACTAACATCAAAAAAAACTACTACATATCTTTTTCCAAATATTGTTTGTCTAGCTGAAACTTCCAGGTGCAAATAAGGAGGTCTGGCAGCAATCGTTGAGGCAACAGCGAAATCCTATCACTAATAGGGTTTTGGCTCTTAGAAAAGGTTTGTAACTTTAAAACATTTCAAGGCTTTTATGCCCCTCACAGTTGGGGGGTTGTAAGCAATTCACAAGCTTATAAAAGGTTAGGGGAACCTGTTAGGCAGGCTAGATTGTTATCAAAGGGGGGTTGGGCTGAAACACTCCTTTCAAATGCAGGAAGCTGAAGCTTTGAATTAACTCTTTCTGAGAAACTGTCAGAGAATAGTGGGGAAACAGACAAATCTTATTTTGGGGGGTACATGCTCAGGAAAAAACAGGGAGAAATCCAATAACTCAAATTGCTCTGCCATCTGAGTGTGCCACGTGACTCTGTCACGGGTGGGATTCCTCACGCTGGCCCCCGACAGTCAAAGTACTGCACTCAATATGCCTGCAAATCTGGAAAATTCAGCAGTGGCCACAGGACTGGAAAAGGTCAGTTTTCATTCCAATCCCAAAGAAAGACAATGCCAAGGAATGCTCAAACTACTGCATAGTTGAACTCATCTCATAAACTAGTAAAGTAATGCTCAAAATTCTCCAAGCCAGGCTTCAGTGAACCGTGAAATTCCAGATGTTCAAGCTGGTTTTAGAAATGGCAGAAGAACCAGAGATCAAATTGCCAACATCCGGTGGATCATTGAAAAAGCAGAGAGCTCCAGAAAAACATCTATTTCTGCTTTATTGACTGTGCCAAAGCCTTTGACTGTGAGGATCACAATAAACTGTGGAAAATTCTGAAAGAGATAGGAATACCAGACCATCTGACCTGCTTCTTGAGAAATCTGTGTGCAGGTCAGGAAGCAGAACTGAGCATGGACCAACAGACTGGTTCCAAATAAGAAAAGGAGTATTTCAAGTCTGTATATTGTCACCTTGCTTATTTAACTTATATGCAGAGTACATTATGTAAAATGCTGGGCTGGATGAAGCACAAGCTGGCATCAAGATTGCTGGGAGAAATGCCAATAACGTCAGATATGTGGATGACATCACCCTTATGGCAGAAAGTGAAGAATTACTAAAGAGCTTCTTGATGAAAGTGAAAGAGGAGAGTGAAAAAGTTGGCTTAAAGCTCAACATTCAGAAACTAAGATCATGGCTTTCAGTCCCATTACCTCATGGCAAATACATGGGGAAACAGTGGCTGACTTTATTTTGGGGGGCTCCAAATTTACTGAAGATGGTGACTGCAGCCATGAAATTAAAAGATGCTTATTCCTTGGAAGGAAAGTTATGGCCAACCTAGACTGCATATTAAAAAGAGAGACATTACTTTGCCAACAAAGGTCTATCTAGTCAAGTTTATGGTTTTTCCAGTAGTCATGTATGGATGTGAGAGTTGGACTATAAAGAAAGCTGAGAGCTGAAGAATTTATGCTTTTGAACTATGGTGTTGGAGAAGAGTCTTGAGAGTCCCTTGGACTGCAAGGAGATCCAATCAGTCCATCCTAAAGGAAATCAGTCCTGAATGTTCATTGAAAGGACTGATGTTGAAGCTGAAAGTCCAATACTTTGGCCACCTGATGCAAAGAGCTGACTTACTTGAAAAGACCCTGATGCTGGTGAAGATTGAAGGCAGGAGGAGAAAGGGATGACAGAGGGTGAGATGGTTGGGTAGCATCACTGACTCAATGAACGAGTTTGAGTGAACTCCAGGAATTGGTGATGGACAGGGAAGCCTGGTGTGCTGCAGTCTATGGGGTCACCAAGAGTCAGACATGACTGAGTGACTGAACTGAACTGAACTGAAAAGTTCCAGAGGACACTTGAGAAGTCTTCTAAAGTGATTACATTTTCAGGTAAAGTTATCATATCTAAAAATAGAATAGCTCTACTATGTGGAACTTTCCCAAGTACAAGGAGAGAATTGCAACAACACATTACTAAACATTATCTAATACTTTGCCATCTGGGTTTTTTTTTTATTTTTTTTGCTTCATGTTTGATGATATAGAAAGCTTTAACACATGCAAGTAATATTTCATTGAGTTTGTGGTTGAAATAACTCCTAAATGGAGACACTCAAATCAGTAATTGTAATTGTATAAAATGTTTTATTTTAATTTAGATGATATATACTCATAATTAGCAATTTAGCAATGACTAAATTGGTTAGACAACATCATCAACTCAATGTACATGAATTTGAGCAAACTCCAGGAGATAATGGAGGACAGAGGAGCCTGGAATGCTACAATCTGTCGGATCTCAAAGAGTCAAACATGACTTAGCCGTTGGGGGGAAAAAAAAAACAAACAGCAAATTGCTTATGTTTGCAAAGCTGCAGCTTCCTACTATCAGCATTTTTACCATCTTTACCAATCCTGCACCTTACAGGTAGAACCGTGTAGAATGCTTTCATTCATTCTTCTTCCTCCAACTTTATTTTTTCTTTTTTTCCAACACTTCACTATTTCTCTACTGTAATTTTTTAAATTAATTAATTTATTTTCATTGAAGGATAATTACTTTACAATATTGTGATGGCTTTTGCCACACATTGACATGAATCAGCCATGGGTGCACATGTGCCCCCCCATTCTGAACCCCCCTTCCACCTCCCTCCCCACCCTATCCTTCTGGGTTTTTCCAGAGTACTGGCTTTGAATGCACTGTTTCATGCATCAAACTTGCACTGGTCATCTATTTTACATATGGTAATGTACATGTTTCAGTGCTGTTCTCTCAAAGCATCCCACCCTTGTCTTCTCCCACAGAGTCCAAAACGTCTATTCTTTACATCTCTTTTGCTGCATTGCATATAGGATCGTCGTTATTGTCTTTCTAAATTCCATATATATGCGTTAACATACAGTATTTGTGTTTGTCTTTCTGACTTACTTCACTCTGTATAATAGACTTCAGATTCATCCACCTCATTAGAACTGACTCAGATATATACCTTGTTATCGCTGAGTAATATTCCATTGTACATATGTACCAGGACTTCCTTATCCATTCGTTTCCTGATGGACATCTAGGGTGCTTCCATGTCCTGGCTATTATAAACAGTGCTGCGATGAACACTGGGGTACATGAATCTCTTTCGATTCTGGTTTCCTCGGTGTGTATGCCCAGCAGTGGGGTTGCTGGGTCATATGGCAGTTCTATTTCTGGCTTTTTAAGGCATCTCCACACTGTTCTCCATGGTGGCTGTACCAGTTTGCATTCCCACCAACAGTGTAAGAGGGTTCCCTTTTCTCCACACCCTCTCCATTATGTATTGTTTCTTTACTATAATTTTATTCGCATTTGAACAGGTGTAGGAAATAAACACAAGAAGCCTGTGTGTGTTTTATGTTTAAGAATGTCCCTATTTAATTTTTGAAAGGGAAGAATCAACAAACTTAAACCTTCCCAGTGCTAGCCTTCCCTTTATTTCCAGCCATACTCCAGTGAAGAGAAGGGTAAAGGGCAATAGTATCGACATTTTTTAAAGCAGACGTCTTTCTCAATACTTCTTGCCATTCTTTCCCTACTGCTACTACTTCTTGGCATATACATTTCCTTTCCAGCCAACTATTTCCACTAAATTTAATTTTTATTGATTTGTTTTAAATAATTTTGTTGTATTTCATTTTCACTCCTTGGCATATATTTCTCCCTTTCCATAACTACCTTTAATAGTTTTACTTTATATTGCCATTATCTCAAGCAAATATTTATCTAATTTTAAGAATATTGGAATGTGTGTAATATACTTTAGACAGATTAACACCAAGAAAAAAATGAATAAAATTTTATAGCATACTTGTAGATATTATTTAAGTGAGCTTCCCATTTCTCTGTTGCCAGATGAGGCAAGACATCTCAAAATAAAGGAATCCATGTGTTTCCTCACTAGAAAAAGTAGTGTAGCATTGATGGAAATAGAAATTTGAATATGTTACCAGCAAAATTACCATAATCAGTCTCATGCATACCCAACTTTCTGTTTCTTTGCTTCTACCATTTAAAAAAAAATGATAAGTAGAACCAACATTTCTAACAGAAATAAAACTGCTTTCACATTTATTTTAGCATTAATCAGGTGTGATCTAGAGTGCCACTAGGTTGTTCATAAAGATTTTGTGGGCTCTGATTCAAAAGAGCATCATTTCTACAATGGCATCAAGATAATTAAGCTAAAAATAAATACAGTGCCATGCAACTAAAAAATCATATGGGCTTTTTTATTGTCTAACTCCCACCAAGTAATCATAATAAGCCCTTGTATTTATATATGATTTTCTCTAAGGAGCTCAGAAAAATTTTCTAGACATGGTTTTAATGTGCATGTTTTATAGTTTACAATAAGACATGAAGAAAAAGGAAACATATCATTTCAAGAGTGGTTATATTTATCCATTACTTCTTGAATAAGAAAATCATTTTTTGCAACAAAACTGTTAGGTTTTGTAGAAATCATTTTATATGGTATGGAATGTCACCTAAAGTAGCATCTGTATAACCAGTTTTGTTTAAAATAACCAGCTACTAGCATTAGCATTGGGCTTCCCTGGTAGCTCAGCTGGTAAAGAATCTGCCTGCAATGCAGGAGACCCTGGTTCGATTCCTGGGTTGGGAAGATCCCCTGGAGAGAGTTAGGTTACCCAATCCAGTACTCTTGGATTTCCCTGGTGGCTCAGATAGTAAAGAATCCACCTGCAATGTGGGAGATCTGGGTTCGATCCCTGGGTTGGAAAGATTCCCTGGAGGAGGGCATGGCAACCCACTCCAGTATTCTTGCCTGGAGAATCCCCATGAACAGAAGAGCATGGTGAGCTACAGTCCCTAGGATTGCAAAGAGTCAGACATGACTGAATGACTAAGTATACACACACAGTGTTAGTGATATACTTTACCTGGTTGTTTAACTGAATTAAATATCTCCCCTTCCCACTCTTTTCAAATTTCTTTGCTCCCTTGAGTCGAGTATCTTGAACCTGGAAACAGCTAGTAGATCTTCAATTTAAAAATTTTAAATGACACTGCTTATTCTCTATTGCCTTCCCTAGGCTATGCTGGGTATTAAATATACCTAATAATATTGAGGAATCAAAGATCACTTTAATCATAAATTAGACAATGGTTTCTTATGTCTCATATCCTGATCTTCGATTCTTCGCAATCCCACAGACTGCAGCCTCCCGGGCTTCTCCGTCCATGGGATTTTCCAGGCAAGAGTATTGGAGTGGGTTGCCATTTCCTTCTCCAGGGGATCTTCCCCACTCAGGGATTGAACCCAGGTCTCCCGCATTGCAGGTGGACACTTTACCCTCTAAGTCAGCAGGGAAGCCCTCACAATACCTATTACTACCCTAATTTTGAAATTACTGGTATTCAAGGAAGGTTTCCCTCACACACTCTAATTTAGCATTTGTTATGCCCCATATCCACCTAGCAAAACTGTTTGGCATGGCAAGGATGTATCAGTTTCCTAGGGATTAAATAGACACAAATGAGGATACTTGAACGTAAATCATCTTGTTGAGACTACAGTGATACAAGCTGAGAGTGGGTTTTGGAGCTAAAGTTTTATTCTGGAAGAAGAAGGGAATCTGGCAAGGCTGTGTTGGAGCAGCTATTAAAACAAAGCTAAGGCACATTTCCTAAAAGAGGACCAGCATCAACACTCCCTCCATACAGCGTTAACCAGTGATACCTAAGAACACAGTGCACTCAACAGAGTGCCTAATTAGGGAAAAGATTTTTGCCCTTTCTCTATAATCCTTCTACTCGATTCCAGATTTAAGAATCTAGATTTAAAGGCAAGATAAAGAGTGTAGTAACATACCAGTTTTCTTCCCCTTTCCCTGATTCAGAGTCTACTCAGGAGAAAATAAATTGGACTAAGAGTGACTGAGATTTTAATAACTGGAAATGACTGGAAAGCTATAGAAATCTGCTCAGATATCCTTAGGAGATCTGTTACCCAGAAGGAAGGTAAGATTTAACATTGTTCTCATTAGGGCAGTGACTGGTAAAAAAATAATTTCATGTTATGTTCTACTGAGTTAAACATTTCAATATCCTGGTTAAACAAGTCTCTTCAAAGCTTTAGATAGTGAGACACAGTTATAGTGATGGGTTACTGTTTTCATTAGTGTTTTATTTTTAAAACTCAGCGACAGGTATTAACTCATTATAATGGAGCTAGTTATGATAGGAAAAGATATTACCCCAAACCACTCTCTGAATATAAATCTCTTAAGTGCTTATAGAAGGGCCTAGATAAGTAGTTTCCAACCTTTTCAAATTATCAAGTAAATTAAGACCCTCCTTAATTATTTTTCTATTTTGCATCTAAGTAGTCTCATATTTTCCAATCCACCATAATTTTCTTCAATCATCCATTGAATATCTCTCCTAAATATCCCTTTAGGAGAGGGACAGGTGTGATCTAGAGTGCCAATAGGTTATTCATAAAGATTTTGTGGGCTCTGATTCAATACAGCATCATTTCTACAATGGCATCAAGATAATTGAGCTAAAAATAAATAAATAAACAATAAATAAAGTGCCATGTCACTAAATATCCCTTTAGTGACAACATTGTCTATCTTGTTCACAGATATATCCCCAGACCCTAGTTTATAGTAGATATTCAGTAAATACTTGTTAATTGAAGGTGACCTTTACCCATGCATTTTGTATATAATTTCTGCTAAACATATGGCATTTCATAAGTTCTAAATGTTTCATGCCCCATTAATTCACCAGAATTGCTACTCAAAAGTGATGGCCTTTCAGGTCAGGTTAGTGAAACTTGATAAACTTTTGCATTATCATGGGGTTAATGTAGAATTTCCCAAGTTAGAAGTAACTGGTCAAAAGTCAGTGATGCTGCTGCTGCTGCTGCTGCTTCTAAGTCACTTCAGTCGTGTCCGACTCTGTGCGACCCCATAGACGGCAGCCCACCAGGCTCCCCCGTCCCTGGGATTCTCCAGGCAAGAACACTGGAGTGGGTTGCCATTTCCTTCTCCAATGCATGAAAGTGAAAAGTGAAAGTGAAGTCACTCAGTCCTGTCTGATACTTAGCGACCCCATGGACTGCAGGCTCCTCCTACCAGGCTCCTCCATCCATGGGAGTTTCCAGGCAAGAGGACTGGAGTAGGGTGCCATTGCCTTCTCCAAAAATGAGTGATAACTGTTACCAAAATGTAATGAATATGTTATATCAAAACTATATAATAAATGTATATAAGTGCCAGAGGTCAAGATGATATTAACATTAATTTTCCTCAATTTTCACTTAAATTTGACAAACTAAGCAGTATATTATTTACCATTTCTTTATAGATTTGTTATAATCAGAATAAGTATCAATATCAAGTAATGCATCACATAATGATGCTTATTAAAGGCACAACATTAGATTCACTATAACTTATTAATCTTTTATTTCTAACAAATTTTGGATATAGAATTCTTAACATTCACTAGAACTGGATTTTGTCCATATTTCTCCCTAGTTCTAAATATGAGAGTTCTAAAATGTTAAATATTTTTGTGAGACTTTACATGTATATTCTGTGTAAATCCAAAGCTACTGATCTTCTACATTCAAAATTACTATGAACATTATTAATGTTAGTCCAATACTTCTATTTGACACTTTGTCTACCTTTGTGGGGCATCACCAACTTAGATTTAATTTGGGGAAGAAAATGAAAACATAGATTTGAGAGCTTTGGGAAACAATACAATCTCTGACATTAATTTTAATTAGAATGTTCTAAATGGCAATATCCCTTCTACTTAAACGAAGTAAGAAAAATCTCTTGACACAAAGTTGAAAGGTTAAACCAATCAAAATTCTAACCAGACACCAATAGCCCTAAAGGCAATTTCAGTTGTACAAATACAAATTTGAGGAGTTGGAAACATGGTTAAAATGGATTATATCATTCAGAAAGTGATAAATATAACTCACTTTAAAAAAAAGATAAAAGAAATTATCAGAATACTTTGGAATTCTGAACATTTGTCTTAACTCTCAATGGCCACTAGATGGCACCTAGTATTTGGCAACCATAGCACTTTTTTATTTCTAGGGCTTAAAATAACTATAGCACTAGGTCAGTTCTGACAGAACAAAAATTAATCCTGCCACAGACACAGTAACATTTTCTTATCAGATGTCTAAATTTGAAATGCATGTGATTTTATGTCACACAGGAAAATGTATACCTTTTTACTGTGCTTTGGGTTTCTAACTTCTAAAGAAATTGTGAGATTTGAAATTTTTCATTGGGTAGTTGATTTACATCATTCTAAATACAGATTAGACCATTTTGCTTTAAATATGCTTCATTCTTTAAGCATAGAGCCTTTATGAACGAGCCACCCACTTACCCAAGACAGTTGTTCAGCTGCTCAATCGTGTCTGACACTTTGTGACCCCATGAACTGCAGCACATCAGGCTTCCCTGTCTTCACCATCACGGGAGCTTGCTCAAACTCATGTCTGAAAATCAACACCTGTTACAATCACTTTAAACAAATGGAGTATTCCACTGAAGATTTTAAATATCTACATTTAAGATTCTCAAAGTGATAAAAGGAATATCTTTTATTTTAAAATAGCAAGGAATTATATTTTTATTAAAGTATACTTGATTTCCAATCAGTTCAGTTCAGTCACTCAGTCATGCCCAACTACTTGACCCCATGGACTGTAGCACACCAGGCTTCCCTGTCCATCATCAACTCTCAGAGCTTGCTCAAATTCATGTCCATCGAGTTGGTGATGCCATCCAACCATCTCATCCTCTCTTGTCCCCTTCTCCTCCTGCCTTCTATCTTTCCCAGCATCAGGGTCTTTTCTAATGAGTCAGCTCTTTGCATCAGGTGACCCAAGTATTGGAGCTTCAGCTTCAACATCAGTCCTTCCAATGAATATTCAGGACTGATTTCCTTTAGGATTGACTGGTTTGATCTCCTGGCAGTGCAAGGGACTCTCAAGACTCTTCTCTAACGCCACAGTTCAAAAGCATCTATTCTTGAGCGTTCAGTTTTCTTTACAGTCCAACTCTCACATCTGTATATGACTACTGGAAAAACCATAGCTTGGACTGGATGGACCTCTGTTGCCAGGTCTCTGCTTTCTAATACGCTGTCTAGTTTGTCATGGCTTTTCTTCTAAGGAGTAAGCATCTTTTAATTTCATGGCTACAGTCACCATCTACAGTGATATTGAAGCCCAAGAAAATAAAATTTGTCACTCTTTCCTTTGTTTCCCCATCTATCTGCCATGAAATGATGGTATCAGAAGGCATGGTCTTCATTTTTTGAATGTTGAGTTTTAAGCCAGCTTTTTCACTCTCTTCTTTCACCTTCATCAAGAGGCTCTTTACTTCCTCTTTGCTTTCTGCCATAAAGGTGGTGTCATCTGCATATTTGAGAGTATTGATACTTCTCCAGGCAATCTTGATTTCAGCTTGTGCTTCCTCCATCTGGCATTTTGCATGATGTACTCTGCATATAAGTTAAATAATCAGGGTGACAATATACAGCCTTGACGTACTCCTTCCCCAGTTTGGAACCAGACCATTTTTCCATGTCTGGTTCTAACTGTTGCTTCTTGACCTGTATACAGGTTTCTTGGGATGCAGATAAGGTGGTCTGGTATTCCCATCTCTTGAAGAATTTTCCATGGTTTGTTGTGATCCACACAGTCAAATGTTTTAGTGTAGTCAATGAAGCAGTAGATGTTTTTCTGGAACTCTTGCTTTTTCGATGATCCAGCAGATGTTGGCAATTTGATCTCTGATTCCTCTGCCTTTTCTAATCCAACTTGAACATCTGGAAGTTCTCGGTTCACATACTGTTGACGGCTCACTTGGCGAATTTTTAGCATTACTTTGCTAGTATGTGAAATGAGTGAAATTGTGCGATAGTTTGAATATTCTTTGGCATTGCCTTTCTTTGGGCCTGGAATGAAAACTGACCTTTTCCAGTCCTGTGGCCACTGCTGAGTTTTCTAAATTTGCTGGCATATTGAGTGCAGCACTTTCACAAGCTTCCTCTTTTGGGATTTGAAATAGCTCAGCAGGAATTTCATCACCTCCAGTATCTTTGTTCATAGTGATACATTCTGAGGCCCACTTGACTTCACACTCCAGGATGTTTGGCTCTAGGTGAGTGATCACACCATCATGGTTATCTGGATCATTAAGATCTCTTTTGTATAGTATTTCTGTGTATTCTTACCACCTTTTCTTAATATCTTCTTCTGTTAGGTCCATACCATTTCTGTCCTTTATTGAGCCCATCTTTGCATGAAATGTTCCCTTGGTATCTCTAATTTTCTTGAAGTGATCTCTAGTCTTTCCCATTCTGTTGTTTTCTTCTATTTCTTTGTATTGATCACTGAGGAAGGCGTTCTTATCTCTCCTTGCTATTCTTTGGAATTCTGCATTCAAATGGATATATCTTTCCTTTTCTCCTTTGCTTTTCACTGCTCTTCTTTTCACAGCATTTGTAAGGCCTCCTCAGACCCAAGCCAGAAACCCCAAATTTCTCGGACTCCCCCTCTTCCTTATTTCTTATATCCGCAAAGTCTGTGTTCTTTATCTTTTAAAAATCTCCTCCTCTAGTCCCTTCTCTTTATGGCATTCAGACTCAGTACTGCAAAAAATGTCTTCTTTCCCTGATTGGCCATCTATCTGCCTCTCCAACGTCATTGTTCTCTATCCTGTCTCTGATCTTGAGAATCACTGAAATACAGCTTCTCTTCTTTTTATCCCTTCTTCATCTTTATATTAAGTGTTCCCTTAACTTATCCACTGCCTTGGTTCTTAGCCTGATAAACTTGTGTTCTCTCATTAGAGTTTAGTCCACATAGGACATGTTCCCTGATATGACCAGACAGAGCTGGCCATGGTGCCAAATCAGTACCTTGACAATAGATATCTGGGCTTTAGTTTTGTGGTCAGTAAAATGGGCAAATAATGCATTTACATTATTTCATTTTTAAAAGCAATGAAATGAATGATGTGCTTAGAAAATTTCCTTGTATATAGCAAGTACTCAATAAATGTTAGCCACTAGTAGTAACAGTTGTAGCAGTAGTAGCAGTAGCAGTTATTACTACTATTATTACTATCTCTATTAAAGTGCCTTCTATATCCCAGTTTCTGTACTTGCTAGAAATAGATGGTGGGCATATATTATTTGCTTGTCTGTCCCTCTTGTGAAGGAGACAGGCAGGGTGACCTCATTATCTTTGGAAAGGAAAAAAAAAAAGAATTTGAATTTTTATAAACTATTATGTGTAGCTCAACCAAGATACTTTTTGTTCAGTTAAATGAATTATTTATGAAAATATCATGATCACATTCCTGAACATTTGGAAAATGTAGAACAAACATTTCAAATCAGTCATAATCTATGATTTGTCATTGTTTTGATGAATTTATCTCCAGACTATTTTCATATGCTTACCTGCTAGAGACTCTCAGTTGTGTATCAACCTTGCTTTCTTGCTAGAAGAAACCACTTTTACAAAAGAGGCTGAAATTACCCAGTGCTTGTTTTCCCAGATTCCTTTGCAGCAAGGGCACATGAGCCAGCCCTGTGAGATGCTGCTAATACAGTAATTTCTTTACTGCTGAAACTGAAAGCCATATATGTGCAATTGATACCATAAATGGACAATAGGCTATTGGACATGACACGGCCCCAAGGCACTGAAGAATGAGCTATTAACACTTGAAATAGAAGCGTGCCATTAGACCAGTGCGAGTAGCTGGGACCCTATGTCCTGCAAACACCTCACAAGGAGAGCAGCTGCACTCATATAAATGGACCTTGAAAACACAGTCCTCACAGCCAGGGAAAGTTAAGCAATATTTTGCTGAGTGCTGAATTTTAAAAATATCGACAAAAGAAATGAAGAAATAGAAATTAAGGGCATAGAAGTATAATAGAGGCTAGAAAGAAGGAAAGATTGGGAAAAATGATGATCAATAGAACTAAAAATAAAAAATATTGTCAGTGATATTAAAAATAGTACATTAAATCAATTCATGATAAAATTTCTAGCAATCAAAGAACAGGAGCTTCTTAACCAAATAAAGACCTACAGAACACCTACAGAAATCTACAGCAGATTTAAGTTAACATGGACAATCTAGTGGGGAATAGCAGTTGAAAATTTGATTTCATGATCAAGAATCACAAATCACAAATATTTAAGAAGCACCAACATCATGAACAGCAAAACAATAAAGCCACTGATCTGAATTTACACCTGAAGAAACAGAATTAATAGAGCAATCATAATGGGATTTTAAAGTGACAAAAATTAATATCCTCAAAGAGAGTATTATAGTATAAAAGAGGAACAGATGGTTAAAGGAGAGAAGCCACTTAATGTTAACAAAAAATTACAAGCAAATACCTTTGTGCTTTTTTATAATAATTATAATATTTATTTATATAAAATATTTTATATTTTAAGCCAATATTGCTTAAAATAACAAATACTTTTCTAAACAAGAGTAGCAATATTTACTCTATTTCTCTCTTTTGCACCTCTACTGTTTTTTAAATTTTAACCAATTTCAGCTTTGCAGACTGGTAAATGAAGAGAGGAAATCATCAAATGGTTGAAATCATAGAAATAAAGCACAAATCCAACTGCCTCAGCTTTAGTAAGGAGAAAATTAAAGCTGAGAGTGAGTAGCTTGTCCAAGGTCACACAATCTTGTAGGGAGCAAGGGTTGAGAAGATAAAGAAAAAAAAGGGGGGGGGGCAGAGACACAGAGAGAGAGAGAGGTAAAAAAGGGAAAATAGTGGGAAACTCAATTTATCTCATTATTCCTCTCTTACATCTTACATCTTCTCATATTCTTCTCTTACCATCTTATACCAAGTTTCCAAAGCTATAAGGGAATCATTTCTATAATTAATTCTTAAGTAAGCTGAGGTCCACTTGAGAGAAAGAACATAATATCCAATTAAGAAAGGCATTCTGATCTTTTATATGATGGTTAAAGTGTTTTGTTGGTTCTGAGCTTTAAATGCCACTGACATATTATGTTGAGTGATAAGTTCCCTATCACCACTCAGAATTTTTCCCATGTCTGTTCTTCAGGGTCTTATGGCAACACCTTTGCAGTATGTGGAATGTTGCCCATAGAAAATCTGAGGCAGGGAAATTATCATCAGTGTTAAGCCTATCCATTAAGGACCTCCTTATCCCTCCCATTACTTTTTCTTCTTGACAGATAATGATAAGAAATGGTATGCGCAATGCCATATTCATAATGAAAGCCTACAACTTGCAATCAGACACCAGAGAAAATCAGTTTATATTTGAAGGCTTAGTGCTACCCTAGGGTCACAGGTGATTATGAGGTCAAAAGAAAGAGGCTGAAGCTATTTTCCAACTTGTGTCCAATTTCTTTTCTCTGTAAGATGCAAATGTCATTCTTTTCAAGTATTTGCAATTCACAATTTTATGTAACTCATATCTGCATTATAAAACCAAACAACGATAACTTATTTTCATTTCATCGAATAATTTATTAGATTCTAAATACCTATAGTAATTTCTCTGACAAATTATAGAATGTTATTTTTCACTACAGGTCCAAATATATTTAGGAATTTGGGTTTAACTACACTTGATCTAAAATACCTACGGTAATTTTTCTGACAAGTTATAAAATGTTATTTTTCACTACAGTTTCAAGCATATTTAGAAATTTGGGTTTAATTAAGCCTGGTCCATCATTACAAGCTATTAGAGAGAACTCTCAAAAGCCTAGGAGCAAATGGTGAGCAAACACAGGAGTGATTGTGGTAATAAAAGTCATGCTTGGTCCAGAGCCTCTTTACAAAACACAAGAGTTCACATCATAGTCTTTTGAAACAGCAAACTTGGGTCTTCCATTTATTTCCATATAATCTTGACTAACTTAATTTACTAAATCTAGTTTCCATAATTTGTAGAGTGAAATATGGTATATACTTCATAGTCACCTATAAGGATTACATAAGGTACATGTGCGCCCTATTTGGCTCCTGGCTCATGGAAGGAACTTAGCATTTAGGTGGTACAGCATCATCATTGTCATCACCACTGTGACTGTGCTGCCCCTGAGGTGGTCCCTTCCATGAACAGGACTGTGGAGTTTATAGACGCCTTCTCTTTGGCCTCCACTGGAGGCACGGAAGAAATGTGTGCCCCTCTCCATCTACTTGATGGTCTCACAGACTCAGCTATGACTGCATGACATGCTGATGACTCTGGACTTCATGACTTTCCCGGTTGCTCTAGGCTGAGCCTGCCAGTACCGCTCAGGTTACTGTCCAGCAGCTGCCAGCACCACTCACACAGTATTTTGGCAGCCTGCCCCAAAGCTCCAGCAAGGGGACTCTCCTCACTAAGCTGCTTGCAGACAAGTCTTGCTCTTGGTTTTTGACAATGTTACAACTATTCCATTAGTGTTTCTCTCCCTCCTCATCCCCTAACAGTGATTAGAGAAAATGTTTTTGTAAACCAGTTGCTCAGAATCTAGCAAAGAAGATGGACATATTAACAACAGGCTATAAAACGTGTGATAAATTTCATGTGCTATAATTCTACTTGGTTCTCCCTTTCCTCTTGCATGGTGTTTATGTTTCTGTCTTCCTAGCTCCCCAATCATAACCACGGGTCAGATCATCGGCTTAGGTGTCTAACTGGGCTTCCTGTCTCCATATTCTCACTCCTCTTTTTCATCTAATATGTCACTGCTAGATAAATCTTTTCAATAGACTACTTTAATCATATGAACTACTTAAAAAAAAATTTGAGCTATCTTTGTTTCTTAAAGACCCCTTTACCAGAGAGATCTCTTGACCCAGTGTCCAAAGTCAATTCAGATGCACAATCATCCCACCCATCGAGACCACTGTGTGCCAAAGAGTTACCTAGGTCTTGCAATTTCTGCATCTCAGGATAAACTTCCTCTCTCCTAGGAACACTCCTTGGCATTTTAGAGAATACATTTTTTACCAACCCACTCAAGATTTTCAAAATTTACAAAAGCATTAAGGAGATGGACCCCTCTATCTATGAATGATGCCCTTCTGCCATCCTCCAGACTAGCTGGCTCATTAGGAAGGACTGATCAGTGTTCAGTTGAAACTGAAGCTTGTGGGAAAACTCATCAAGTCACTGAATTATAACAAGAATTAGAAAGGTCCTCTCTTTAGCAAGCCCCTTCCTCCAAACAGAGTCCAAGACCTTCTGATTTCCATTTGTGCCCCTTATCAAGCTGTTTTCTCTTAGCGCTAAACTCACTATTCTACACTTGGCTTTGTGATGCCAGTGCTGGGGCTCTGCAAAGCGCATTTCTATATCTCATGTCCAAAGTGAAGGCTATTAGGCTCTGCAACAGAAGACACTAGAGGAATTCTTCTATGATAAAAAAGGAGGAAGAGGTCTCTCCCAGTTTGTTTTCTTTATGCTTCCTGTTTCTCTGAGCACCATCCTAGCAATGGTATCAGGACTTCTCATTCTGACAGTGGTTATTCTTTCCTTAAGAAGATTCTTTCCATGGTTTATAGATTTTCAAACACTTACAAAGCCAGATGATCGTAATATCCCCTCCCTCACCATGAGACAGCACTACCACCAGTGTGACACCTCCTCCTCAGAGGTCTGGGTCCCAGGTTGTGGGGATCCTGCTCTGATGGTTAGACCTCCTTTTCTAAGTTGTGATGATTTCAACCATTCCCCTTCTCCCCTTTAGCAAATAATCCAGCAGAAGCGAGCCAGTGACTACTTAGAGTTCCCTTTAACCTACAGATTACATAGTTAACAAGTTTATACCAAGTTAGTAATTCTTTGCACTAGATCCCTCTGCTCAAATAACTGGTATAGTTTCTATTGCCTGACTGGACTTTGACTGACAGAGACATCATTATTAGGCTGTCAATCTGGTGTCCTTCTTGCCTCCTCCTTAACTTCTCCATAAAAATGTAGAGCTGCATGTGTGTAAGGAAGGTACAACGGCCTGTACCCCCATTGTACATCCAGCCCCCCCAGGCCAAGAACAACTCTCTGTTAGACAATGAGACTTAGGGAGACTACATGAGTTTTGTTAACTTTCTGCCTATAAGTTTCATCAGTGAGTCTGCTTTACACCCGTACCATGTTTCATTTATAGAATTTGTCCTGTCTGTGTTTAACAGGTAAAAACAGGTATCTTATAGGAGTCAGAGAAGATATCCAGAAAAAGCTTTGATAAATTAGTAAAATAAACTCATTAGTTGTTTTAAGGAACAAAATTAAGACTTTAAATTTCTCAGAAGTATTGCAGACAAACAACTCAGGTATCCGTTGCAGATAATACCAACTCTTTGTGAGAATCATAATAGCACCCCTAAATTCAGAATCATGACAGGACCCCCAAATGCAGAAGCACATTCTAGTAGGCTCTGCACACATAAGTCATCGTGTTAGTCATTAAACTGTTGTTTCTCAGTTTCAAATGTAGCCTTCTGTAGTCTGCTCTGTGATGACAGGATTGCTACCAGCTCTAGATGGGTAATACTTTCTGCTCAGTACTTTGAGTCCCAGTTTTGCAAGGTCCTTTCTCTGAGATTTTAGATTATAAATCCAACCTCTTTTCATTTTGTCTGCAAGCTACATTTCTTCTTTGCCAGTTGGCTTCCTGGTGGTTTCTTCCAACAGAGAAAACTAGAGAGAAACCAGAAGCCAAGAGGACAAGAGAAGGAGCTTCCTAATCTTGTTGGCTTGTTAGCATCTCTTTCTTTCATTTATTAAATAGGGATTATAATAATACCACAGTCATAAGATTGTTTTGAAATTTAAATGAATTGATATATCAAAATACTTAGAATAAAAATTATCAATGTGTTAGCTATTATATGTTATTAAAATATTTCTTTTTAAATAGTTTGAGTTATATTTTTAAAAAACACTTAATGAGTAGCAGTGTATACAAAAGAGAGCTTCCCAAGTGGCACTAGTGGCAAAGAACCCACCTGCCAATGCTAGAGATGTAAGAAACATGGATTTGATTCTTGGATCAGGAAGATCCCCTGAGGGCACAGCAACCTACTCCAGTATTCTTGCCTGGAGAATCCCATGGACAAAGGAACCTGGTGAGCTACAGTCCATAGGATCGCAAAGAGTTGGACGTGACTGAAGCGACTTAGCACGCACGTATGCAAAAGAGACAGAGGGGACAGCAGAAACACAGGAATTGAGTAAACACTGTAGTCAGTGTTGAGTATTCAGACTGCTTCCCGACCACTGGAACAACTATAGCATCATGAATGAAAATGAAATCTGCTATCCATCCTCACGTCTTTGCACTTTTCTGTCCTATATTCAAAGAATTTATAATCAGTCATAATACAGATTGATAACTGCTATAATAGAAAAATGTAGGATTTCTACAGTGACAGAAGAAAGTCCAGAGAAAATTCCCTGGAGTTAAGAATGTAAACAGGGGAACTCAGTGAAGAAAAGGGGAATCACATGCAAAGAGGATGCTTGAGAGAGAGCACAGCATTTAAGAAAAGTGCAAATAGTTAGCCTGCACCCCAGCGTATGTGTGGAATGTGGGGAAACTAAAGCTGGAGACATAGAGAGTTCAGTTTTTCAAGATCATGATTACAAAGCTAAGGAGATTGATTGAAATTATAGGGAGGCCTAAATTGAATCCGTTTCCCATTATCATGGTAAAGCAGAGACAATGCCATGTGCTTATACACTGCTTCATTTTCTTACTGTGTACACTGCTTCTGCTAAGTCACTTCAGTCGTGTCCGACTCTGTGCGACCCCATAGACGGCAGCCCACCAGGCTCTGCCATCCCTGGGATTCTCCAGGCAGGAACACTGGAGTAGGTTGCCATTTCCTTCTCCAATGCATGAAAGTGAAAAGTGAAAGTGAAGTCGCTCAGTCGTGTCCAACCCTTCGCATCCCATGGACTGCAGTCTACCAGGCTCCTCTGTCCATGGGATTTTCCAGGCAAGAGTACTGGAGTGGGTTGCCGTTGCCGCCTTCGACTGTGTACACAGAAAACTACATTTCCAGGTCTCCCCTTTAGAGCTAGGTGGGACCAACTGACAGGATTCAGACCAGTTCAGACCAGTACCATGTAAAGTGCTACATACTACTTAAAAACCCAGTAGGGGCAGGGACAGGAAAATCTCTTGTTTCCCTGTTCCAGGAAAATATCAGCTGCTGCCGAGTGTAAAGAGGATAGAACACCTGACTCCTCCCCGACCATCCTGCAGAGATCTTGAGAAAATTTATCTGATGGTGGAGAGAAGCAGGAAATAATCTCATTCTCCAGTGTCCTGCACTGATTTAAAAGAGATATCTAAGGACACTGGGGAGGGCCAGGAAGTTTATACTTGCCAAATTCACCAGAGATAGAAGACACAGTTGGGCTGCCAGAGACAAGAGGAAGGAAATCTGCCTGCCCTTCTAGAGCCTAAGCTGTTTTGGAAGATACCGGAGACTGAATGTTTGTGTCCCTCACCCCTCACCCAAATTTATACACTGAAATTCTAATCTTCGATGTAATTGGGATATGAGTAGATTATTCGGGTGGATTCCTCATAAATAGAACTAGTGCCCTGATAACAGGGACTCCAGAGGGCTCATTCGCCCCTCCCCCTTGGAGGACACAAAAAATGACATTTTTTGAAATAGCCATTTATGAAACAGAAACCAGTTCTTGACAAGACTCTAAATCTGCAGGCACCTTGATCTTGGACTTCCCAGCCTCCAGAACTGTGAGAAACAGATATCTACTGTTTGTAAACCACCCAGTTTATAGTATTTTGTTATACAGCAGCCCAAATGGACTAAAAAAGGCTTTGTCATCCACTGGAAGAGGAGCTATAACATGGAAGCAACCCCACCCTTTTGTCTTTGGTACACAGTCCTGAGGATAGAGGACAAGGCGGAACCACCTCTGCCCCCACAGAATCATACACTTGTTACTTGAATAACAAGCAACAATCAATGTTTTGGGAGGGGCAAGAGTGAGGGGAGAAACGGGTGGCACAGGTGTGCAGGTCCCCTTGAGAACTGTATATGGAGCAGGAAAACTTTCTGGCACCCCAACTTCTAACTAAGAGCGTGTGTCTGCTACAGGAAAAATACAAAGCCAATGCCACAAAATCCAGGCAAACTGCTCACTACATTGAATTGGGTCTACATTAACACCCTGGCAAAAGAAGAGATGAACACATTTTGATCATGGATGCTATTTATCTGATTCTCTCTTATTCTTTTATACACAGTGTTTGGAACTCGATTTTAAAAAATGATACGCAAAAGAGCAAGAAAATTTAAAAAATAAAAACATGGTTAAGACATTAAGAAGGCAACAGAACCAGACCCAGATGTTGAAACTATCAGAAAAAACTTTAAAATGACTACATTGTGATTACAGTCGGCCCACCTGGATAATCCAGGAAAATCCCACCCCCCTTTTAAAAATGCTTAACTTAATCACATTAACAAAGTCCCTTTTGCCAAATAAGGGAACATATTTGCAGGTTCCAGAGATTAGGATGGAATCTCAGAGAGGGGCAGGGGAGGCATTATTCTGCCTACTGTATCCAGATTTCAAAAATTTGGGCAAATTATTTCTTTAATTACATTATCATTTCCAATCTCCTTTCTTGTTTGCAACCTTCCCACCCCCCTTTCCTTTTCTCTCTCTTCTTTCACTCTCTGTCTCCCTTCCTGAGTGCTCTACCTCTAAAATGTCTTCCTCGCTCTTTCTCTCCACTCTCTACTTCCTCTGCGACTAGAAATCTGGTTTCTTTTTATTTATAGATTCCTCCATCCTCTACTTCATGTCTTATTTTGCATCAGATGAATTCTAAAATGCTCACCTCCTCATCTCTCTCTCATTGGCATAAAATCCTTGACCGATGTCCCATTGCTCTCAAGATGAACTTTCTTAGCAAAGCCCTTTTATTCCCTGCTCCTTCCCACATGCTAGCCTTCTTTGCAATCACTTCTATTCAGGTACATTTAATGTTGCAGCTTTGCCAGCCTACTAGGGTTGTCCCTGCATACACTATGCTGCTTTGCATGTGAGTATCCCTCTTTTCTGCTTCTCAGTTGTACGTTCCTATCATCTCCAGGGCTGCTCTTCAAAAGACTGCTGACTTGACCTTTGACCAGAAGGATCCCCTGATTTCTTAAGAGATAACCTTCTGGAAGGGATTTCTGTGTATTGATTTTATATCCTGCAACTTTACTATATTCATTGATTAGCTCTAGTAATTTTCTGGTGGAGTCTTTCGGGTTTTCTATGTAGAGGATCATGTCATCTGCAAACAGTGAGAGCTTTACTTCTTTTCCAATCTGGATTCCTTTTATTTCTTTTTCTGCTCTGATTGCTGTGGCCAAAACTTCCAGAACTATGTTGAATAGTAGCGGTGAAAGTGGGCACCCTTGTCTTGTTCCCGACTTTAGGGGAAATGCTTTCAATTTTTCACCATTGAGGAGAATGTTTGCTGTGGGTTTGTCATATATAGCTTTTATTATGTTGAGGTATGTTCCTTCTATTCCTGCTTTCTGGAGAGTTTTTATCATAAATGGATGTTGAATTTTGTCAAAAGCCTTCTCTGCATCTATTGAGATAATCATATGGTTTTTATTTTAACTATGTTGAATAGTAGCGGTGAAAGTGGGCACCCTTGTCTTGTTCCTGACTTTAGGGCAAATGCTTTCAATTTTTCACATTAATACCTCTTTAATACTTTATCCAAGACTCTCCTTGTTCTTTGTTGTCTCAATCCATATCATGTCATACATGTCAGCACCAGATGCCTTCTAGGTTAAAATCCAAACCAAACCAAGCCATATTTACTTAAAGAAAATATACACAGCAACATTCCACTACTGGATTAGTAAAAAAAAAAAAAAGATCAGGCCTACATAGCCTTATGCTGCTACTGCTAAGTTGCTTCAGTTGTGCCCAACTCTGTGCAATCTCATAGATGGCAGCCCAGCAGGCTCCCCTGTCCCTGGGATTCTCCAGGCAAGAACACTGGAGCGGATTGCCATTTCCTTCTCCAGTGCATGAAAGTGAAAAGTGAAAGTGAAGTCACTCAGTCATGTCCGACCCTCAGTGAACACATGGACTGCAGCCTTCCAGGCTCCTCCGTCCATGGGATTTTCCAGGCAAGAGTACTGGAGTGGGTTGCCATTGCCTTCTCCACATAGCCTTATATGTATTCATATTATAGCTCGGCCTGTTTTATCTTGATAGATTATCTACTCTAAATAGAAATATTTTTTTATTGTAGAGTGCTAAATACAACATGAAAAACAACCTTGAGTTCTTTCCATAAATCCTATTTGAATGAGGAAAGAATTTGACTCACTAATACTCTTCTCTTCTTTGAGATGACTCACACAATATCCATAAAATATTTCAATTATTTGAAAGATGTTCTAGGATTTTTTTATTATTTATTGCTTTTGATATAATATGAACACACTGCTTGCAATATTCTCAAATATTCTGCTTTTCAGAATATTTGAGTTTTGATCATTTACCTTTTGATATATTAGTAAAAAAACTTTCCTTACTAATAGGCTTTCTTTCATACATTGTGGGATATTACTTACTTTATAAAATAACCCGGAAAAGAAAATAGAATACTAATTTTTAAAGTCCATTGGTGACATTATTTTTAGTTGGATTGTGTCATCCAACACATGAGGTAGGTTTCCTTATACCTATTAAGAGGCTTCTTTCAAAATATTTTATTTTTATAAAGGAAGAATATCAATATAAATTTATTCAGTCTTTTAAAATTATTATAACCTGATTTATGATCAACACATAGTTTATCTTGGTGAATATACCTTATGTACTTGAAAGTGTATTTTCTGTCATTAAAATATATTATGAATGTCAGTTTATAGTTATTTCAGTCTTCTATATTTGTACTGATATTCTGTCTACTGTTTTTGTCAACTACTGAGAAAAGAGTTTTGAAATATTGAACTATTTACTTATTTCTCCTTAAATTGTCAGTTTTACTTCCTTTTATTCTATTTTTAGGTACACATATATTTAAGATTGCCGTGCCATCTTGATGAGTTGATATTTGTATCATTCAGTTCAGTTCAGTTCAGTTCTGTCGCTCAGTCATGTCCGACTCTTTGTGACCCCATGAATTGCAGCAGGCCAGGCCTCCCTGTCCATCACCAACTACTGGAGTTCACTCAGACTCATGTCCATCGAGTCAGTGATGCCATCCAGCCATCTCATCCTCCATCGTCCCCTTCTCCTCCTGCCCCCAATCCCTCCCAGCATCAGAGTCTTTTCCAATGAGTCAGCTCTTCACATGAGGATTCTTTTACCTTTGAAAGTGTTAGTTGCTCAGTCGTGTCTGACTCTTTGCGACACCATGGACTGTATCCCGCCAGGCTCCTCTGTTCATTGAATTCTCTGGGCAACAATACTGGAGTGGGCAGCCATTCCCTTCTTCAGGGAATCTTCCCGACCCAGGGATTGAACCAAGGTCTCCTGCATTGCAGGCAGATTCTTCACTGTCTGAGTCAACTTATCCTTGCTAGTATTTCTTGCTGTAAAATTTATTTTGTCTAATCTTGATACAACCACCCTGGAGATTACAGACTGAAGATTTGTGTCTCCAAAATTCATATGTTTAAATAACAATATCTAGTGTGATGGTATTTGGAGATGGAGCCTTTGGTAGGTGATTAGGTCGTGAAGGCTGCGCCCTTATAACAGATGGTAAGATTAGTACTCTTATAAGAGGTATTCAAGAAAGCTCCTTTGTCCCTTCTGCCAGAAGAGAACACAGTGAGAAGACAGGCTTCTGTAAATCAAGAAGCAGGCCTTTACCAGACATGGAATCTGCTGGCAAGCTGATTCAACTTCAGAGTCTCCAAGATTGTGAGATAAATACCAGGCTATGACAGCAACCTGAACACGCTAAGATGCAGCTTTATAATTAATATTTGTAAAGCATGTGCTTTTCTATTAATTTACTTTAAATCTATCTATATCTTTATATTTGAAGCATTTTTTAGGATAATATATAATTGGGCCTTGTATTTTTATACATTCTGACAATGTCTTCTTTTTAATTGAAATGTTTGAACTGTACATATTTTAGGAAAACATTGGTTTAAGATTGTAGGATTGTAGTTATTTTTTTCTCAAATATTTGATGGTACTTGCCAGTGAGTTTCAGTTTTGCTGGTTTTCTTTAATGCTTGTTTACATTATACACCAGTGATTTCCACATTTATGTTATTCTTTCTTCCATTTACTTACTCTGTTTAATTTGATCTTATTTTTCTTGTTGTTTATAGTAAGTCATAGATCATTGATTTTAAATGTTTCTCTTTAATATATGCATCTAAAGATATAAATTACCCTTTAAAGTCTGTCTTAATTGCATCCCACAAAATTTAGTATGTTTGTTGTTTCCCTTATCATGCAGGTAAAAATATTTTGTTTTTCTGTGACTTTTTTCTTAGACATGTTTTGTTTAGAATTATACTTCTTACTTTCCTAGTATTTGGGGCTATTACAAGTATCTTTGTTATTGATTTTTAATATAATTCTGATTTAGTTTGAAATTGTATTCTATATATTTTCAGTCCTATAAAATTAAGGCTTGTTTTTCTGGCTCTCTACATGGTCTATCTTGTAAATGTTCCACATGTGCTTCAAAAGAATGTGGATTCTGCAGTTGGTTTCTATAGTGTTATACAAATCCCAGTTAACCTGTTTCAACTAATGTTTTTAAAACTGTTTGATAATGTTTTTCAAATCTTCAATATTCTTTGATCCTTGTATCATTAAGACAAAGATGATCCTTGTATCATCTTTTTTAAAAAGAGAAGTTTGTTTTTATTTGTCTAGAGAACTGAAACTGCTGACTTTGAGCCTTGGTAGACTTATTCGTAGATTTTTGAAAATTACTTTTTATTGGAGTATAGTTGCTTTTCAGTGTTTTGTTAGTTTCTGCTGCACAGTAAAGTGAATCAGCCATACATATACATACATTTCCTCTTTTTTAGATTTACTTCTGATTTATATCAACACAGAACATTGAATAGAGTTCCCTGTCCTATACAGTAGGTTCTCATTAGTTGCCTATTTTATATATGGTAGTTTATCTATGTCAATCCAAATTTCCCCATTCATCCCACTCCCCCTTCCACATTTGATATCCATTCATTTATTCTCTACATCTATGTCTCTATTTCTGCTTTTCAGGTAAGTTCATCTGTTTCAAATTTTTAGATTACACATACAAATTATATTATATAAGGTTTGTTTTTCTCCTTCTGACTTTCTTCCTTCTTACAACAGTCTCCAGGTCTATCCATGTCTCTGCAAATGGCACAATTTCATTCTTTCTAAGGCTGAGTAATATTCCATTGTTTATATGTACCGCCTCTTTACCCATTCATCTGTGGATGGACATGTAGGTTGCTTCCATGTCCTGACTTATAAATAGTGCTGCAATGAACATTGGGGTGCATGTATCTTTTTAAATTATGGTTTTCTTTGGGTATATGCCCAGGACTGGGATTGTTGGATTTTATGGTAGTTCTATTTTTAGTATTTTAAGGAACTGCTATACTATTCTACATAGTAGCTGTATCAACTTAAATTGCTACCTACAGTGCAAGAAAGTTTCCTTTTCTCCACACCCTCTATAGCATTTATTGTTTGTAGATTTTCTGATGATGGACATTCTGACCAGTGTGAGGTGATACCTTATTGTAGTTTTGATTTGCATTTCTGTAATAATGAGCGATATTGAGTATCTTTTCTCCATTGTTTCTCCCCTCCCTTTCTTTCTTATTTTTGATTAATTGAATATTTTTTGCTATTCTTTCTTTATATATCCTTATTTTATTTATTTGAGATTTTGCTGTAGATTTTAACATATACATCTTTAACTTATCACAACTTAACTTGAGTTAATATTATTTCATGATAGGGACTGAATGTTTGTATCCTCCTCAAATTCGTATGCTGAAGCCCTAACCCCCCACATGATAGTATTTGGAGGTGAAGCTTTTGAGAGGCATTAGGTTCATGAGGGTGCAACCATCATGTTGGGATTAATACCTTTATAAAAAGAGACATGAGAGAGATTTCTCTCTTCTCCACATGGGGATACAGCAAGAGATTGTCACCTACAAACCAAGAAAAGGGCTTTCATCAAGAACAGAATTGGCTAGCACCTTGCTCTGGGACTTTTCTGCCTCCAAAACTGTGAGAAATTAATGCTGGTTGTTTAAGTCATCTAGTCTATGGTATTTATTATAGCAGTCTGATCTTATACATACCCCTTCATATATAAGAATATTACAGAGCTGTGCTTTAATCTGGGGCCTTCCCAGGTGGTACAGTGGTAAAGAATCTGCTGCCAATGTAGGAGACAGAAGAGATGGACAAAGGAGCCTGGTGGGCTATAATCCATGGGGTTGCAAAGAGTCAGGCAAGGCTGAACACAAGCACATGCTTCTATTTAGTCCCACTGTATTATTTCTCCTATTATTGTCATATGTTTTACTTCTATGTGTGCTGAAAACTCAGAATCCACTTCTATTACTTTTGCTTTAACAAATTAAAATAAAGTAAAAAAGGAGGAAATGTGTTTTTTTTTAATATTTGTCTGCATGTTTACTACTTTCAGTGCTTTTCATTTCTTCTGATAAATCAGAGATCTGCACAATTTTTCTGCAAAAGGCCAAAGAGTCTATATTTGAGGCTTTGTGGGAATTGAATTTTAGTCCTACCTATTTTGGAATGATGTTGTGTAGTTCACAATTATTTCCAGGCCTTGCTTTCTTCCCTGTGATGCTCAGTGATCTTTAAGTTCTCTTAGAGATATAAAATTTGTGATTTTCTGTATGTCCTTGTGTACCTTTTGTACCTGTCTTCTGTGTCATGCAACTAGGACATAGATAGACGAACACAATGTATCTGAGATTCTGCATTTTGAATGTGATTTTGATTATTTAAAATATGAAATGTTAGAATGCACTTAAGTTGCAAAAAATTGGTTTTCTAAACATAACAGCTAAGTACCTTACATGTATGCTTTTATCTGTCCTCTGAGTCATGTCTGCTCTTAGTAGCTGCTGACAAAAGAGGATTTTACTGCTGAAAGAGCACCAGATCTAATATTGCTGCAAAAGAGCAGGCTGAATTTTATTTGCCTTGGGTCATCAATAAAATTCTAATCATGCTTTGATCCTACACTCTTTATTGTTCCCCATGATACATCACAGGTAAAAGAAAAACTTAACAGGTAAAAGAAAAATTTCACTTTTTCAGGCATTATAAAATTTAAATGAAGAATTGAAAAATACCTAAAAAGTCAAAATCTTTGAGAACTTAGAAAGCTTTCTCCCTGATGAAGTGACACATGTAAATGGGTGTTTTGTTTGGGTAATGATGACTGCTATAATAAACCACCCACATATAAAGTGACTTGCAACAATAGGAGTTTGTCTCTTGCACACACAGTAGTGTCTGGCAGGTGAACATGTGAGCAGTGCAGGTCTCCTTTTGTGATCATTTAGCAGCCCATGTTGATAGGCTCTGCCATTATTCAGGGATGTAGGCAGATAGGGACTCTGTCTACACCACATGCCATGTCCTTGCCTACTGGAGTCATATCCATTCCACATAGTCAGAAATGAGGAAAGAGCATGAAGAAGTTCCTGAGAGGTTTCTGTGAGACCTTCTTCAATTCCATTGGCTTCATCTATATAGAAAACAGATGGAAAAATATTAGAATCAAGAAACAGAGCCCAAACTGTTTGACTTTGGAGCCCATGCCCTTAACTCTTCTGCATTATCTTTTCTGATCTTGAAGTTATTTGCCTGCCTTAGTCCATTTGGGCTGCTATAACAGAATATCATGGACTGGGGAGCTTTTAAACAAAAGAAATGTATTTCTTACAAAGCTGGAGGCTGAGAATTGAAGAATAAGGTACCAGCAGATTTGATGTCTGTTTCATAGCCTTCTTTTTGCTGTGTTGTCACATGGTTTAAGCAGTGAGGGGACTTTCTGGAGTTTCTTTTAGAAGGGCACTACTTCAGGGTGTGGCTGTAATGACCTAATCACCTCCCGAAGGCCCCACTGCAGAATATCAGCACATTGAGGTTTAGGCTACACATATAAATTTTGTCTATAGCATTATCCAACTCTGAAATTCTACCAAATAAACTGTTTCAGTCTTGTATGAAACTATACTAATGCAGAGCAATGAAATTTTTATTTGAATGTTTCCTATGATTTTCCTGATTTTTCAACAAAGGTCCTCTATCTCTTATTTTCACCCAGCTCTAAACTGAATGTGAGAGCAGAGATTCCTCCTTTTCATAACTTGGAGATCTAAATAGGCCCTGGGAAATTTGGGGAGCCCAGATAGGCATGTGATCGGAAATCAGCAGCTTTTCTCTCCTGGACTGCATTATTTGTATTTTTTAGCTTAATCTATACCCCGAGAGGAGCTACTCAATGTTCAGGGTCAGGAGGGCCAGGTGTGAGGAGACACCCCTTGTCCAAGGTAAGGAGCAGTGGCTGTGCTTTGCTAGAGCAGCCGTGAAGAGATACCCCATGTACAGGGTAAGAAAAACCCAAGTAAGATGGTGGTGTTGTGAGAGGGCATCAGAGGGCAGACACACTGAAACCATACTCACAGAAAACTAGCCAATCTGATCACATGAACCACAGCCTTGTCTAACTCAGTGAAACTAAGCCATGCAGTGTGGAGCCACACAGGACGGGTGGGTCATGGTGGCGAGGTCTGACAGAATGTGGTCCACTGGAGAAGGGAATGGCAAACCACTTCAGTATTCTTGCCTTGAGAACCCCATGAACAGTATGAAAAGGCAAAATGACAGGATACTGAAAGAGGAACTCTCCAGGTTGATAGGTGCCCAATATGCTACTGGAGATCAGTGGAGAATAACTCCAGAAAGAATGAAAGGATGGGGCCAAAGCAAAAACAGTACCCAGTTGGGGATGTGACTGGTGATAGAAGCAAGATCTGATGCTATAAAGAGCAATATTGCATAGGAACCTGGAATGTCAGGTCCATGAATCAAGGCAAATTGGAAGTGGTCAAACAGGAGATGGCAAGAGCAAACGTTGACATTCTAAGGATCAGTGAACTAAAATGGACTGGAATGGGTGATTGTAACTCAGATGACCCTTATATCTACTACTGTGGGCAGGAATCCCTCAGAAGAAATGGAGTAGCCATCATAGTCAACAAAAGACTCTGAAATGCAGTACTTGTATGCAATCTCAAAAACAGAATGATCTCTGTTCATTTCCAAGGCAAACCATTCAATATCACAGTAATCCAAGTCTATGCCCCAATCAGTAATGCTGAAGAAGCTGAAGTTGAACGGTTTTATGAAGACCTACAAGACCTTTCAGAACTAACATCCAAAAAAGATGTCCTTTTCATTATAGGGGACTGGAATCCAAAAGTAGGAACTCAAGAAACACCTGGAGTAACAGACAAATTTGGCCTTGGAGTATGGAATGAAGTAGGGCAAAAGCTAATAGAGTTTTGCCAAGAAAACACTGGTCATAGCAAATACCCTCTTCCAACAACACAAGAGAAGACTCTACACATGGACATCACCAGATGGTCAACACTGAAATCAAATTGATTATTTTCTTTGTAGCCAAAGATGGAGAAGCTCTATACAGTCAGCAAAAACAAGACTGGGAGCTGACTGTGGCTCAGATCATGAACTCATTGCCAAATTCAGACTTAAATTGAAGAAAGTAGGGAAAACCACTAGACCATTTAGGTATGACCTAAATCAAATCCCTTATGATTATACAGTGCAAGTGAGAAATAGATTTAAGGGACTAGACCTGATAGACAGAGTGCCTGATGAACTATGGACGGAGTTTTGTGACATTGTAGAGGAGACAGGGATCAAGACCATCCCCATGGAAAAGAAATGCAAAAAGGCAAAATGGCTGTCTGAGGAGGCCTTACAAATAGCTGTGAAAAGAAGAGAAGCGAAAGGCAAAGGAGAAAAGGAAAGATATAAGCATCTGAATGCAGAGTTCCAAAGAATAGCAAGGAGAGATAAGAAAGCCTTCCTCAGCGATCAATGCAAAAAATTGAGAATAAAAATAGAATGGGAGAGACTAGAGATCTCTTCAAGAAAATTAGAGATACCAAGGGAACATTTCATGCAAAGATGGGCACAATAAAGGACAGAAATGGTATGGACCTAACAGAAGCAGAAGATATTATGAAGAGGTGGCAAGAATACATGGGAGAACTGTACAAAAAAGATGATCTTCAAGACCAAGATAATCATGATGCTGTAATCATTCACCTAGAGCCAGACACCCTAGAATGTGAAGTCAAGTGGGCCTTAGGAAGCATTACTACATGCAGTTAGTAGAGGTGATGGAATTCCAAATGAGCTGTTTCAAATCCTGAAAGATGATGCTGTGAAAGTGCTGCACTCAATATGCCAGCAAATATGGAAAACTCAGCAGTGGCCACAGGACTGGAAGAGGTCAGTTTTCATTCCAATCCCAAAGAAAGGCAATGTCAAAGAATTTTCAAACTATCACACAATTGCACTCATCTCACATGCTAGTAAAGTAATGCTCAAAATTCTCCAAGCCAGGCTTCAGTAATACGTGAACCATGAATTTCCAGATGTTCAAGCTGGTTTTAGAAAAGGCAGAAGAACCAGATATCAAATTGCCAACATCCACTGGATCATAGAAAAAGCAAGAGAGTTCCAGAAAAACATCTATTTCTGCTTCACTGACTATGCCAAAGCCTTTCACTGTGTGGATCACAATAAACTGTGGAAAATTCTGAAAGAGATGGGAATACTGGACCACCTGACCTATCTCTTGAGAAACCTATATGCAGAGCAGGAAGCAACAGTTAGAACTGGACATGGAACAACAGACTGGTTCCAAATAGAAAAAGGAGTACGTCAAGGCTGTATGGCGTCACTTTGCTTATTTAACTTCTATGCAGAATACATCATGAGAAATGCTGGGCTGGATGAAGCTCAAGCTGGAATCAAGATTGCCGGGAAAAATATCAATTACCTCAGAGATGCAGATGGCACCACCCTTATGGAAGAAAGTGAAGAGGAACTAAAAAGCCTCTTGATGAAAGTGAAAGAGGAGAGTGAAAAAGTTGGCTTAAGCTCAACATTCAAACAACAAGATCATGGCATCTGGTCCCATCACTTCATGGGAAATAAAAGGGGAATCTGTGGAAACAATGTCAGACTTTATTTTTTGGGGCTCCCAAATCACTGCAGATGGTGACTGCAGCCATGAAATTAAAAGATGCTTACTCCTTGAAAGGAAAGTTATGACCAACCTAGATAGCATATTGAAAAGCAGAGACATTACTTTGCCAACAAAGGTCTGTCTAGTCAAGACTATGGTTTTTCCAGTGGTCATGTATGGATATGAGAGTTGGACTGTGAAGAAAGCTGAGTGCTGAAGAATTAATGCTTTTGAACTGTGGTGTTGAAGACTCTTGAGAGTCCCTTGGACTGCAAGGAGATCCAACCAGTCCATCCTAGAGGAGATCAGTCCTGGGTGTTCATTGGAAGAACTGATGCTAAAGCTGAAACTCCAATCTTTGGCCATGTCATGCAAAGAGTTAACTCATTGGAAAAGACTCTGATGCTGGGAGGGATTGGGAGCAGGAGGAGAAGGGGATGATGGAGGATGAGATGGCTGGATGGCACCACTGACTCGATAGCGTGAGTCTGGGTGAACTCCGGGAGTTGGTGATGGACAGGGAGGCCTGTCGTGCTGTGATTCATGGGGTCACAGAGAGTCAGACACGATTGAATGACTGAACTGATAGCCCTGTTAAATGGAAGGGCCTCACATCCCTTTCTTGATGAAAGATAATGAAAAGCTGTGTTTATTTATCATTCTGTTTGTTATACAACAACCTCAGGTTTTATGTAAAAATTCAACTGTGCACTTGTAATTGCTAAAGATATATACAGCCTCATAATTATTAATTATTACTATCCAAGTCTACAGATATATTTCTGTTTATTTTCAATGCATGCAACTCAGTTTTCAGATGTGCCCCTTGTGGCTTTTTCAATTTTTGCTATTTGTTTTTGAACAGCCATTTTATAATCCTGATGAATTGAACATATACTTTCAGCTATCCTGAAAATATACTATATTCACATGGCATTAGCTAAAATGAAAATAATTTATCCCCCAAAATATCCAAAGACCTTTTGTTCCCCCAAATTGAAGCAGAACTGCTAGACATTTTGCTCCCTTTAAAAATGTATTTATCCAAGACAACGATGATTTGTATGAGCTTTACAGAGAAAAGGTTATACTCAGCTTTTTCATTCAGGGTTGCCCTGGGATATAATGCTAGGAAATCCAGTAGACTTACGCTTTAATGGAAGATGGGATTTTTCTGTGATGTTTGTATCCACTGAAGACAAAATTAATTATAGATAGGAAGCTTGTGGGCTCACATGAAAAGGTAAAGACCCACATTTTATGATAAGATTTGATCATTATGAGAGGCTTCCAAATTTGTTAATATATAGTGATATACTGAATATGGTTTAGGTATCTGGTAATTTGGTATGCTTTATTTTGTTGTAAAAATAGTTTGGGGCACATAAATTATGTGCTCAATGGAAGTGATTTTTTATTGTGGTAAAACACGCATAACCAAATTTACCATCTTAATTATTTTTAAGTGTCTAGTTGAATGGTGTTAACTACATCCATAAAGTTATACAACTGTCACCTCCATCCTTCTCCATAGATCTTTTCATATTATTAAACTGAAATTTTATTTGCATTTAACAATAATTCTCCATTTTCCTTTTCTTTGAACCCCTGGCAAGCACCGTTCACTTTCTCTATATATAAATTTGACTACTCTAAGTACTTCATATCAATTCAGTTCAGTTCAGTTGCTCATTCGTGTCCGACTCTTTGAGACCCCATGAATCGCAGCGCCAGGTCTCCCTGTCCATCACCAACTACCGGAGTTCACTCAGACTCACGTCCATTGAGTCCGTGATGCCATCCAGCCATCTCATCCTCGGTCGTCCCCTTCTCCTCCTGCCCCCAACCCCTCCCACCATCAGGGTCTTTTCCAATGAGTCAAGTCTTCGCATGAGCTGGCCAAAGTACTGGAGTTTCAGCTTTAGCATCATTCCTTCCAAAGAAATCCCAGGGTTGATCTCCTTCAGAATGGATGGTTGGATCTCCTTGCAGTCCAAGGGACTCTCAAGAGTCTTCTCCAACACCACAGTTCAAAAGCATCAATTCTTCGGCACTCAGCCTTCTTCACAGTCCAACTCTCACATCCATACATGACCACAGGAAAAACCATAGCCTTGACTAGACGGACCTTAGTCGGCAAAGTAATGTCTCTGCTTTTGAATATGCTATCTAGGTTGGTCATAACTTTTCTTCCAAGGAGTAAGCGTCTTTTAATTTCATGGCTGCAGTCACCATCTGCAGTGATTTTGGAGCCCAAAAAAATAAAGTCTGACACTGTTTCTACTGTTTCCCCATCTATTTCCCATGAAGTGATGGGACCAGATGCCATGATCTTCGTTTTCTGAATGTTGAGCTTTAAGCCAACTTTTTCACTCTCCTCTTTCACTTTCATCAAGAGGCTTTTTAGTTCCTCTTCACTTTCTGCCATAAGGGTGGTGTCATCCGCATATCTGAGGTTATAGTGGACTGATATAGTAGTTGTCTTTTTGTAATTAGCTTCTTTCACTTAGCATAATGTCCTCATGTTTCAACCGTGTCAGAATTTCCTCCATTTTTAAGGCTGATTAATATTTTATTGCATTTTTATGCACTATGTATTTAATTGCTTCTATGTTTTGGCTGTTGTGAATAATGCTGCTACTAACATGAGTTTATAAATATCTCTTCAGTTTTTTGCTTTCAGTTCTTTTGGGTATATATTCAGAAGTGCAATTGCAGGATTGTATGTTATTCTATTTTTAATTTTTTGAATAGCTGTCATATTGTTTTCCATAGCAGCTGTAGCATTTTACATTCCCACCAATAGTAAACAGGGATTTTTGTCATATTTTATAAGAGAGGCAGCTATGAAGTGATAGTAAAAGTGCTATAAAAGTGTGAAATTTTTTTAAAGTATGAAATATTTATTATTATATAATTGAATATTGAGAAATAAAAATCTGCATTTTCTTTCCTGACATGATAGATACATCCTTGTACATGCACATGGACATATCTTTTAGATAGTGTCACTGAGTATTTCTCTACAGGGCTTATTGTTTACAATGAATACTGAGTTTCAGTAAAAGTTGAATTCAATGCCAAGGAAAATAATCTCATGAAGAACTCCATTTTATACCATTAGCATATCAATAGAAAAGTCTCATCTGCGTGTACCTACACTTATTAGCCAGTAGTGTACTATGCCATACCTTTCCAATCTGAGGGACAATGTTTAAGACCCAGGGAGTTGTGTGCAATCACTATGACTGACTTATGTGGGTTTAAGCAGCTTTGGCATTTAATATCTATGTGACCATGGCCAAGTTCCTATGTCTCTTAACTTCAGTTTATAAGTTTTAAAACAGAGGGAATTATAATAAATCATCATTAGATACTTTCCCAAATTTTCCCCAAAATCTCTGATTCTAGGGTTATGGTGTGGTTGGTCTTATATGATCTGATTGTTAGCTTCTGTCAATGTTCTTGAGTTCAGGTAACAAAATGGAGTCAGAAGCAATTCATTAAGAAATATATATATATATATATATATATATATTTCTTTTTGAATCTGCATCTTTCAGATGTATTTTGCTACAGACTTTGTGTGTGTGTGTGTGTGTGTGTGTGAAAGAGAGAGAGAATATTTCATAGAACACAGTTTGGGAAAAAAAGTGAAAGTGTGAAATTGTTAGTTGCTCTGTCATAACTGACTCTTTGTAGACCCCATGGACTGTAGCTCACCAGGCTTCTCTGTCCATGGAATTCTTCAGGCAAGCATACTGGAGTGGATAGCCATTCCTTTCTTCAGGAGATATTCCAGACCCAAGGATCGAAAAAGATATGCAAAAAGACAAAATGGTTGTCTGAGGAAGCCTTACAAATAACTGAGAAAAGAAGAAAAGTGAAAGGTAAAGGAAAAAAGTTAAGATATACACATCTGAATGCAGAGTTCCAGAGAATATCAAGGAGAGATAAGAAAGCCTTTTTAAATAAACACTGTAAAGAAATAGAGGGAACAATAAAATGGGAAAGACTGAGATCTCTTCAAGAAAACTAGAGATACCAAGGGAACATTTCATGCAAAGATGGGCACATAAAGTACAGAAATGGTATGGACCTAATAGAAGCAGAAGATATTAAGATGAGGTGGTAAGAATACACAGAAGAACTATACAAAAAGATCTTAATGACCAGATAACCACGAAGGTGTGATCACTCACCTAGAGCCAGACATCCTAGAGTGTGATATCAAGTGGGCCTTAGGAAGCATCACTAGATACAAAGCTAATGGAGGTGGTGGAATTCCAGCTGAGCTATTTCAAATCCTAAAAATGACACCATTAAAGTGCTGCATTCAATATGCCAGCAAATTTGGAAGACTCAGCAGAGGCCACAGGACTGGAAAATGTCAGTTTTCATTCTAATCTCAAAGAAGCGAATTGCCAAAGAAAGTTCAAAGTACTGCACAATTGTACTCATTTTACATGCTAGCAAAATAATACTCAGAAGCCTTCAAGCTAGGCTTCAGCACTACATGAACTGAGAACTTGCAGAAGTACAGGCTTGATTTAGGGAAGGCAGAGGAACCAGAGATCAAATTGCCAACATCTGTTGGATCATTGAAAAAGCAAGAGAGTTCCAGAAAAACATCTACTTTATTGAGAACACCAAAGCCTTTGACTGTGCAGATCACAACAAACTGTCGAAAATTCTTAAAGAGATGGGAATACCAGACCACCTGACCTGCCCTCCTGTGAAACCTGTATGCAGGTCAAGAAACAATAGTTAAAAGTGGACAGGGAACAACGGTTTGTTTCCAAATTTAGAAAAGAGTATGTCAAGGCTGTTTATTTTGCTTACTTAACTTATATACAGTATACATCATGCAAAATGCTGGGCTGGATGAAGCACAAGCTGCAATTAAGACTGCTGGGAGAAATATCAATAACCTCAGATATGCAGATGATACCACCCTTATGTCAGAAAGTGAAGAGGAATTAAAGAGCTTCTTGATGAAGGTGAAAGAGGAGAGTGAAAAAGCTGGCTAAAATTCAGCATCAAAATGGAGATCATGGCATCCGGTCTCATCACTTCATGGAAAATAGATCAGAAACAATGAAAACAGTGACAGACCTTATTTTCTTGGGCTCCAAAATCACTGCAGATGGTGACTGCAGCCATGAAATTGGAAGATGTTTGCTCCTTGGAAGAAAAGCAATCCAAACTTAGCATGTTAAAAAACAAAGACATTACTTTGCCTGCAAAGATCTGTACAGTCAAAGCTATAGCTTTTCCTTTAGTCATGCATGGATGTGAGGGCTGGACAGTAAAAAAGGATGAGAGCCAAAGAATTGATGCTTTTGAATTGTGGTGCTGGAGAAGATTCTTCAGAGTCTTGTACAGCAAGGAGCTTGAATCAGTAAATCCTACAGCAAATCAACCCTAAAGACTCATTGGAAGGACTGATGTTGAAGCTGAAACTCCAATACTTTTGCCACCTGATGCCAAGGGCTGTTTGATTGGAAAAGACCTTGATGCTGGTAAAGATCAAGGGCAGGAGGAGAAGAGGATGACAGAGGATAAGATGGTTGGATGGCATCATTGACTCAGTGGACATGAGTTTGAGAAAACGCTAGGAGATGGTGAAGGACAGGGGAGCTTCATGTACTGCAGTCGATGGCACCACAGAGTTGGACACGACTGAGTGACTCAACAGACAGTGATATTAAAACTAAGCACACAAAACCTGAATTCCTTGTCCTTGGATTTCCGTAATTGAAATTTTGGTTGGAGCCGAGTCACACTTATCTAAAAATTAGATATGGTTAATATCTAATACAAGGATCAAGAGGAAAAAAGATCAAACTTTCTTGTTCATCTAACTTTGTATCTTCCCAAAAATTGATGCATAAAAGTATGAGTCAGAGGTAGAGCTGCCTGTAACTACCAGGTATAACACATTCTTTCCACAGAGTAAAAATAGTTGGTTACCTCTTGGTTTATGAGGCAATGAAATATTCTAGCACATAAATATTGACACTCCGACCCCTGGGATGTAGGAGTGCTAAGCACATTTGCAGACATAAAGACTGAAACTAAATGAAGTTACATCTTTTCCTATAAAATGCAAGCTGTCCCTCAATGGATTTTACCATCCTGTTGATTTTATTTCCTCCATTTTTATAATTGCCAACATCCTGCCGGCCTCTTGAAAACACCACTAGTATTTCTTCCTGAAAGTTAGCCAACCTACTGATTATTCTTAAAATTCTGACTAGGCATTTGTAGCTAAAATTAACAAATCAGTGAAATGCCAGAATTTTGAGCTGGAAGCTGAGAAAGGAAAATGGCTAAAGAAAAGCATTAAAAAAGATCAATATGAATAATTTTCTAACATGAAATATGTCTTTTAAAATAAAAAATGCTATACTTCATTTAACTTGCCTTTGAACAGGAAGAATCTTAATTCAAATATTGAATACAGCTTCCCTAACAGTCATTTTTCATCTGCATGGACAGGGCATCATGGTAACAAGACAGAAGTAAGCATATATAGATACAGGTGCTGGTAGATGTATAGATGTTAGAATTCTCCTGTAGAAATTTGCATAAAAGTAAGCATGGGACACATTATGTTATATCCCAGGGATTGGTGGGGAAAAGTGTATTTTTCCAATCATGCCCTGCTTTCAGCACCATAAAAGAAATCCCTGGGGAGCCATGGAACTTTAGAAATCTTACTTCAATTGTATTTATTTTTGTTCTCCCATCAGATCATAATATCCTTGAGAATAGAGATAAGAATAATAATGAATGTATTCATTAAACAAACATTATCTCTGGTCTGCTAGATTCTAGCATTGTTCTAGGTATTGCAGTCTTGGTTCTTGTGTTAAAGGAGGTTATATTCTGTTGTTGGGGGAGAGACAAACAATAAGCAAGTGAAGGGCTGAATATATTTCAGATATTCACACATTCTGAAAAGTAAATTAAGCAGGCAGCTTGGTAAGGACTGAGTGTAGTCCAGGAAGGCCTTTCGGAGAAAGAAACTTTAGAGCTGGGACCCAGCATGAGGAAAGAGCCAGGCACAAGTGGGCAGACGAAGTAAGAGAAATAAGTACAAAGACTTTAGAGTGGGATAGCTTTAGTTTTCATGGACAGAAAGATCAGCAGTGTGACTGGAGTAAAGGTTCAGTTGGCAGAGTACAGCCAGATTTCACAGGACCTTGAAGGCCACTTTAACCCTACCATCTTGCTGAGTGTTTACCTGCATGGTAAAACCACAACTGTGGTTTAAATTTCAACTCTATCTTTTCCTCTAAAAATGTAAACAAGGCAATGATGGTGACTCTTACCACTTCTGCTCTACAATACCTGCAAGAGCCTAGGTATGTGTTAATTTGCATTTCTCAGTAGTTGTAACCTTGAAATTCCCATTTCTATTTCAATCCTCACACTTTATCTTTAATTGTAGTATCCTCAGACAAGTAAAGCATTATTTGTATACTGCTGCTGCTGCTGTTGCTTCAGTTGTGTCCGACTCTGTGCGACCCCATAGACAGCAGCCCACCAGGCTCCCCCGTCCCTGGGATTCTCCAGGCAAGAACATTGGAGTGGGTTGCCATTTCCTTCTCCAGTGCATGAAAGTGAAAAGTGAAAGTGAAGTCGCTCAGTCGTGTCCGACTTAGCGACCCCATGGACTGCAGCCCACCAGGCTCCTCCATCCATGGGATTTTCCAGGCAGGAGTATTAGAGTGGGGTGCCATTGCCTTCTCCGTATTTGTATACTAACATATCCTTAATAAACAAACCATCTGCAATAGTAGTAGCATTTTGTCATTCCTTTGTAACTATAATTCTCATTATCTTTTCAATTATTTGTTCTCTGTCCAAATTGCCTCAGAATCTTCTACCTACGCTCCCAAGTTGTGTGGACTTCTAATAGTTTATGTCGGTATTCTCTTAGAAACTTGCTCTATGGCCACTAGAACTGCATTAACAGTTCACACAGAACTGAAAGTACCTGGGAGTTCACATCCTTCTGGAGTGGCCCTTAGCCAATTATTGATTAAAGTCTAGCTCCTTTACCTCCAGCAGGGACAAACTGTGATGTATAATTTACATCTAGAGCTTTTAGCTCTAGCAGACTGAGGCTGATGCTCGTAGTGAAAGCGAGGCTAAGACTTTACATTGAATCATATCCTTGTATGGCTTCTTCACCTTCCCTATCCTGCTTTCCTCTCCTCATTTTCTTATTGGTTCCTCTTGGGAACACTTCCTGACAAATTGCCTGAATATGACTTCTCTCAGTGTTTGCTTCTGGTGAACCTGATACCATTTATTGAATTTCTATCTTTAGACAAACACACACACACACACACACACACACACACACACACACTCAGTTTTAGAACACTGAATATAAATGGAAAGGACTGCATATTAATTTAAAAAATTAAAGCATAGAGACATTTAGAGTAGAACCACATAAGTATCCCTATCCTAGGATAGTTAAAACAAGTCCTTATTAGAAAAAAACAAATTTCTTCTGGGACATTGTTGATGAAGGTATAGTACCTGCAGTGAGAGGAGTTAGGCAGGATGGTGGCTTTGGAGTTGTATTGCTGATCTTGTTCATGATGCCAGTTGTTTTGCTGTATCTTTCTGTGTGCACTGTTCACCGAACCCATGGTAGGCAAGGTTCGAGCTAAGAGACTAGAAGAAGACGTGAGGAGCTGTAGGAAATGCAGGCATATTTAGTTTCTCTGGCTGGCATGGCGGCCCTAACATAGCCTCTCTCCTGGCTGGCACAGCAGCCATTGCAGTGGACATAGCATAACACAACATAACCACACACAGCCCTTCTGGGCTTTTTCAGGTGAAGCTAATACAGGCATACCGCACAAAGTAGCTCGTGATCAAAGGAGTATCTCATGATGCACATGAGCAGTGCTGTAAGTGATCTCAATGGTTACACAACTGTACAAAGTCATTGTTTACAGAAAATGGGGTGAGAGGGTGTGAGAGTGTGGAGGGAGAGAGCCTGACGGGAACCACCTTGTTAATTTCCACCCAGGAGTCAAACAGATATTAACGTGACTCCTGACTATGACACTCATTAGATGTATAACATAGTATTTCTTCAACCTTATTTTTCTTATCTCTAAACATAATACCTACCATCTAGGAATGTTGAGATGATTAAGAATTGTGATGTGTAACAGTGGCCTCTGTAGGATGTTCATTCTCCAAATTAAACCTATATTTTTAGAGATGTAGCTGTAATATTTTATTTGAAAAGAAAGAAGATTCCTAAACTCAGCAGTAGCCACAGGACAGGAAAAGTCACTTTTCATTCCAGTCCCAAAGGAGGTCAATGCCAAAGAAGGCTCAACCTACCACACAGTTGGGCTCATTTCACATGCTAGCAAGGTAATACCTAAAATCCTTCCAGCTAGACTTCAAAAATACTTGAACCAAGAACTTTCAGATGTATAAGCTGGATTTAGAAAAGGCAGAGGAACCAGAGATCAAATTGCCAACATCGGCTGGATCATAGATAAAGCAATGAAATTCCAGTAAAACGTCTGCTTTATTGACTATGCCAAAGCCCTTGGCTGTGTGGATCACAGTAAACTGTAGAAAATTCTTAAAGAAATGGGAATACCAGACCGCCTAACCTGCCTCCTGAGAAACCTGTATGCATGACAAGAAGAAACACTTAGAACCAGAATAGAACAATGGACTGGTTCAAAATTGGGAAAGGAGTACATTACGGCTATATATTGTCATCCTGCTTATTTAACTTATATGCAGAGTAGATCATGTGAAATGCTGGGCTGGATGACTCAGAAGCCATCAGTAACCTCAGAATTGCAAATGACATCACCTTAATGGCAGAAAGTGGAGAGGAATTAAAGAGTCTCTTGATGAAGGTGGAAGAGGAAAGTGAAAAAACTGGCTTAAAATTCAATATTCAAAAAACAAAGATCATGGCTTCTAGTCCCATCACTTCATCGAAAATAGATGGGAAAACAGTGGAAACAGTGATAGACTTTTATTTTCTTGGGTACCAAAATCACTGTAAATGTGACTACAGCCATGAAATTAGAAGACACTTGCTTCTTGGAAGAAAAGCAATGACAAACCTAGACAGCATATTAAAAACAGAGATATTAGTTTTCAACCAAGATCCATATAGTCAAAGATATAGTTTTCCAGTAGTCATGTATAGATGTGAGAGTTGGACCATAAAGTAAAGGCTGAGTGCCAAAGAATTGATGCTTTTGAACTGTGGTGTTGGAGAAGATTGTTGAGAGTCCTTTGGACAGCATGGAGATCAAACAAATCAAACCCACAAGGAATCTACCCTGAATACTCATTGGAAGGACTGATGCTGAAGCTGAAATGCCAATACTTTGGCTACCTGATGTGAAGAGCTGACTCACTGGAAAAGACTTTGATGTTGGGAAAGACTGAGGGCAGGAGGAGAAGAGGGTGACAGAGTATGAGATGGTTAGATGGAATCACTGACTCAATGGACATAAGTTTGAGCAAGCTCTGGGAGATAGTGAAGGACAGGGAAACCTTCAATGTAGTTGAAGCATTCAATTATAGATGTCCTTTAGTTATTAACTAAAGGAAGGAAGGAGATTATTAATAAGATCAGAAAAGAAGCTTAGACCTTAATATCCATTTGTTCAACGTCGAATTTAGTATTACACCTATCACAGAGACTCTTCCTCTAAAATAGAATTCCACTGAATAGTGTTTAGAATTTGTTGTATAAGCTGCATGCCCAAATTAACCTTATAGTAAAATTTACATAACTCTTATTCTGTATGTGAATTCAGTCATTTCCAAAATACAATCAAAATTAGTGCTTTTGTAGAGAATCTAATTAATGAGGCTTTTCAAATATCACTTTGTTTCAATATCTAGACTGTGGGAATGTTACCAGATTATGGTAGTCAATATCCCGGAGTCTGCAATGGGCACACTAGGATATCAGCAACTCGTAAACAGTATCTTCAGTTCAGTTCAGTTACTCAGTCATGTCCAACTCTTTGCGACCCCATGGACTGTAGCATGCCAGGACTCCCTGTCCATCACCAACTCCCGGAGTTCACTCAAACTCATGTCCACTGAGTCAGTGATGCCATTCAACAATCACATCCTCTGTTGTCCCCTATCCTCCTGCCCTCAATCTTTCCCAGCATCAGGGCCTTTGCAAATGAGTCAGCTCTTCACATCAGGTGGCCAAAGTATTGGAGTTTCAGCTTCAACATCAGTCCTTCCAATGAACACCTAGGACTGATCTCCTTTAAGATGGACTCGTTGGATCTCCTTGCAGTCCAAGGGACTCTTAAGAGTCTTCTCCAACACCACAGTTCGAAAGCATCAGTTCTTCAGCGCTCAGCTTTCTTCCCAGTCCAACTCTCACATCCATACTTGACTGCTTGAAAAACCATATCCTTGACCAGACAGACCTTTGTTGGCAAAGTAATGTCTCTGCTTTTTAATATGCTACCTAGGTTGGTCATAAGTTTTCTTCCAAGGAGTAAGCGTTTTTTAATTTCATGGCTGCAGTCCCCATCTGCAGTGATTTTGGAGCCCAGAAAAAGAAAGTCTGTTATTGTTTCCACTGTTTCCCCATCTACTTCCCATGAAGTGATGTGACCAAATGCTATGATCTTACATGCTAGCAAATTGTAAGAGATATATTTTCTTGAATCTTTGCTAATGTACTCAACATTAAGAGAATTGCCACAGTTCCCTTTGAAACACTTTCTTCCAAAGGAGGAGGAAGACAAAGATCAAGTCATTGGGAAGAGAAGAAATGGTAATGCATGATAAAACTTGGTGCAAACCATTTTTGCATTAAAATCTAGGGAGTTTTATAGTTTCTGGTCTTACGTTTAGATCTTTAATCCATTTTGAGTTTATTTTTGCATATGGTGTTAGAAAGTGTTCTAGTTTCATTTTTTTACAAGTCATTGACCAGTTTTCCCAGCACTACTTGTTAAAAAAATTGTCTTTTCTCCATTATATATTCTTGGCTCCTTTGTCAAAGATAAGTTGTCCATAGGTGTGTGGAATTATCTCTGGGATTTCTATTTTGTTCCATTGATCTATAGTTCTGTCTTTGTGCCAGTACCATACTGTCTTGATGACTATGGCTTTGTAGTAGAGCCTGAAGTCAAGCAGGTTGTTCCTCCAGTTCCATTCTTCTTTCCCAAGATAGTTTTGGCTATTCGAGGTTTTTTGTATTTCCATACAAATTGTGAAATTATTTGTTCTAGGTCTGTGAAAAATACCCGCTGGTAGCTTGATAGGGATTGCATTGAATCTATAGATTTATTTGGGTAGTATACTCATTTTCACTATATTGATTCTTCTCAGCCATGACATAAAACTCCTAGAGGAAAACATAGGCAAAACACTCTCCAACATAAATCAAAGCAGGATCCTCTATGACTCACCTCCCAGAATATTGGAAAGAAAAGCAAAAATAAACAAATAGGACCTAATTAAAATTAAAAGCTTTTGCACAACAAAGGAAACTATAAGCAAAGTGAAAAGACAGCCTTCAGAATGGGAGAGAATAATAGCAAATGAAGCAACTGACAAAATTAATCTCAAAAATATACAAGCAACTCCTGCAGCTCAATTCCAGAGAAATAAATGACCCAATCAAAAAATGGGCCAAAGAACTAAACAGACATTTCTCCAAAGAAGACATTCAGATGGCTAACAAACACATGAAAAGATGCTCAACATCATTCATTATTAGAGAAATGCAAATCAAAACCACAGTGAGGTACCATTTCATGCCAGTCAGAATGGCTGCTATCCAAAAGTTTTCAAGCAATAAATGCTGAAGAGGATGTGGAGAAAAGGAAACCCTCTTACACTGTTGGTGGGAATGCAAACTAGTCCAGCCACTATGGAGAACAGTGTGGAGATTCCTTAAAAAACTGGAAATAGAACTGCCTTATGACCCAGCAATCCCACTTCTGGGCATACACGCCAAGGAAACCAGAATTGAAAGAGACATGTGTACCCCAAAATTCATTGCACCACTATTTATAATAGCCAGGACATGGAAACAACCTAGATGTCCATCAGCAGATGAATGGATAAGAAAGCTGTGGTATATATACACAATGGAGTATTACTCAGCCATTAAAAAATACATTTGACTCAGTTCTAATGAGGTGGATGAAACTGGAGCTATTAAACAGAGTGAAGTAAGCCAGAAAGAAAAACACCAATACGGTATACTAACACATATATATGGAATTTAGAAAGATGGTAATGATAACCCTGTATGTGAGATAGCAAAAGAGACACAGATGTATAGAATAGTCTTTTGGACTCTGTGGGAGAGGGTGAGGGTGGGATGGTTTGGGAGAGTGGCATTGAAAGATGTATATTATCATATGTGAAATGGATTGCCAGTCCAGGTTCGATGCATGATACAGGGTGCTAGGGGCTAGTGCACTGGGATGACCCAGAGGGATGGGGTGGGAAGGGAGGTGGGAGGGGGGTTCATGATGGGGAACACATGTATACCCGTGGCAGATTCATGTCAATGTATGGCAAAACCATTACAATATTGTAAAGTAATCAAGCCTTCAAAAAGTAAATAAATAAATAAAATAAACTGAAAAAAAATGTAGGAAGTATTAAAGTATATTTTAGATACATGCATTAAAACAGATTCAGTTATAGAACAGGAAAAGTCTGAGTCTCATTAATCCTAAGTAAGAAAGAAGAGAATGTGCTTCTAATAATACAAGAAGAGATTAGCCATCATGCGTATAATTGTGGGTATCATATGAAATTTACTTTCTTTAATTATGTGTATTCACTTCTCTTTAAGAATAAGAATTCTAAGCTTCTCCACAGACATGTATTTATGCTTTCAAACCAATTAATATAAAAATGGTCCTCTAGTAGGATTTCAAAATATTGAGAAAATCATAACCTGAGTCAATGAATGCCATGAAACTGCCTTTAAATTAAACATGTGAAAACTTTTGTATTTTTTGTTTTTGAAAATGCTTTTACTTGGAATGAAGTAATTCATCTAGAGAGACAGAAAGCATACCTCACCCTCTATTAAATTTTATTTTGAACAACATTGGGTTATATTTATATACTTTCCAGGCTAAAACTATTAAACTTTTGGTACCATGAATTCACGTGTGTGTACTGAAATAGTATTTCTGTGAAAGCTAGTTGTTTTTTAGTGCGGCATGAAAGCATTGATTATGCATTATAAAGAATCAGCAATAAGCAAATGGATAAATATGTTTTGGTTGAGGTGAAAGGGATATATGAATCCTTAGATTTGACACTAGATTTGTGAGCAGAAAGTAAACCATAAAGTAGACAGAAGATGGGCCATATTTGGCACTTCTTCAATGAACAGTGCTAAATGTTTAATAACTTTGTGATGAAATGATTTTTTCTTCTGGTCTTTGACCCATTCACATTTTCTATCTATATATTTTCCTCTAGAGGAAGATACTTCTTAACTTTAAACTGATGACTTAAAAAAGTATCAGGTGACGTTTTCTCTGTGGACAGAGGTAGGTCAGTGATTAAATTTTCTTGAGTCAGTATAGAAATTACAAAAAATAAAATCAATATATTTTATAAAGGTAAACTCAGTCTATTAAAACCTGCTTTTTTATTCTGGGATTATATTCTATTTACTTATGTGGTTTTAAATTTACTTTTTATGAAATGCTATTTATGGTAGGTAGTACTTGGGTTTTCATCTTTTTAACATTTGGCAAAAAAAAAGTTTATGCCATATATTGGTCCTCATTTAAAAGATTACCTATGTAGTAAATTCCATGACTGGCTTATATTCAACAGAGTATAGCTGTATTGGCTATAAAAATACTGAAATAAGTTCATAACTATTATTCCCCTAAGTGCCGACCTTCCCCTCAATGGCCACTCAATCCCCTTTCTTGAGACCCCAGACGTCCTTGAAAGTAAGTATCTAAAGAGTTAATACCTGTCACAGCTGGGTTCATCAGGATACTTTATAATAGCTATTAAATATTTTAAAAAGAACCTGTGGCAAAATCCAAATGCCTAGGAACCACTGGTGTAAAATGAGTGTTGTTATCTGATTCCTTTGAGAAAGCCAAAAATTGCTGTTGGCTGTCAGCCATGTAATCCCTTAAAAACTATATTCAAGACAATCTAGTAACTCATAGTTTAATAAATATAAGTGTTAGTTGCTCAATCACATCAGCTGTTTGTGACATGATGGACTATAACCTGCCAGGCTCCTTTATCCATGGAATTCTCCAGGCAAGAATACTGGAGTGGGCGGCCATTTCCTACTCCAGGGGATCTTCCCGATTCAGGGATCAAACTTATGTCTCCTGCATTGTAGATAATTTCTTCACTGCCTGAGCCACCAGGAAGAGTCATTTTTCTCCATTCTTAGAGAATTTGGTATACAAGTCTCCCGAAGTAGAAACATAGGAGGTTTGTGCTTCATAGGTATAAATAGCTATAGCGTGAGAGAGGGTGGGGAGAACTTTTAAGTTCAAATTAGCAAGGGAGAGATGTGATCCTGCATCTTTTTCTTTTTTTTCTCAGAATTCTTTCTTCAGTAAGAGAAATATGATATGTGCAATGAGGAAGAAAATATGCACTGACTGAAAAAAGGTGCAGCTTTGATAAGAGCAAAGTTTAGAACAAAAAGATGAGGACAAGTATGTAAACACACTTTAAAAACAGCATTAAAGAAAGTGATTAAAGAAGTTTAAAATCTTGTTCTGAATTTTCTAGAGAACATTAAAAAATAAAATACCCCTCTCTCCTTTGTTCTTATACACTTTTCATCCAAGAAAAGATAGGAGGACCAGAATGAGTGGTTAACTTGGATTGACTTTTGAACAGCTTCCCTGTTAAACTTCAGAGAGTACATCCCTACTGTTATGATCAAGTGACTATAGTTCATGGTATAGCTAGCCTGCTCTGTACATTAAAGCTGATGAAGCACTTGAAAGAGGCAACTAACCCTTTTCTAGGATCTGAATCAACAGAATGTGTGATGCTCTTACATGAATAATATTGTCATTTGAAGCACAAACATTATTTCTCTGCCTTTTGCAAAAAGGTGAAGTTAGTCATCTTGATTTTGTTTCTCTTATTTCTTGAAGGTCTGCCTGTATTTCTTCTGAAGAAAAGAGATGCATGTTAGTTCTCTATTACAAAATGTATAAATAAATTATTCAGGTGTCGTATAGAAGTTTAAATATTGAGTTGTGATTATACAATTATAGTCTAAGGTTTTCACATCAAGTATCTTTAGAGAGAGAGATAGAATAGAATAGATCTGGAATAGAAAGGGTTAATGGGCACATTGCAATGAGTAGAGAAAATCCTACTGCAGGTGTTTGTTTAATGGGGTGTTGATGGAAAGCCAGGGTCACCTAAGTAGGGAAACCAGGGAAAGAGAGAAGGTGTTGAAGTGGTTAGTATAAAACACAGGTCTGTGACTGTGTCAAGTTTTAATTCCTAAAATTGTTTTGGCTTTTCTTATTTGAGAATGCTGCTTTGTTAATTTTTGTATAAACCCAATTGCATCCTTATAAGGACAAGGCAATTAGAATGGAGATTTCAGAAAAAGGATTATTTAATCACACATAGGAAGCTACAAATTCCTTATTTCCATTTGACAGACTTATCAGGTAAAAGAATTACTTCTCTCTCTGTTTTCTTTGTCTATTTTCTTTAACTTTATATATTAGAAAATTTATAATATAAGCATATATAATAGCAGAGAAACTAGTGTAATGAACTATTTATCCAGCCTCCAAAACTTTCAACTTCCCTGCCAACTTCCTGGCTCCTTTCATCTCCCAGAGTATTTTGCAGCAAATCTCAGACATTATGTCATATCAATTATTATTATATGTTAGTCACTCAGCCGTGTTTGATTCTTTTGACCCCATGAACTGTAGCCCTCCAGGTTCCTCTGTTCATGAAATTCTCCAGGCAAGAATATTGGAGTGGGTAGCTTTCCCTTCCTCAGAGGAGCTTCCTGACCCAGGGATCAAACCTGGGTCTCCCGCATTGCAGGCAGATTCTTTACCATCTTAGTCACCAGAGAAGCTTTATATTTCAATACACATCTCTAAAACTACAACTCAATGGCCACACTAAAAAATGCTACATCATATTTATAGTACTGTAAATAAGTAATAATTATAATTTCTTAATATAGTAAAATAGCCAATGTTCAAATTTTTTAATCTCATTTAATAATTTGTAAATAATGAGTCAATAATGGACTTGAATAATGTCTATACATTGTAGTTGGTCACTATGTCTCTCAAGTTCCTTTTAATATATAGTATTGCTCTTTCTGTTTTACTTCTTGCATTTTTTTTCCTGTTTTAGTTGTTGTTGTAGCAACTGACCCATTTGTTTATAGGGCAGATTTTGTTGATTACATTTATGAGGTGTTATTTACATATTTCTCTGATCTCTATTTCTCCTGTAAATTGTTGATTAGACATAGAAACTTGATCAAATTTAAATTTGATATGTTCAGCAACACTGCTTCCAAGATGTTAGTGTTTACTTTCATAAGGATCAACCCACTCCAGTATTCTTGCCTGGAGAATCCCATGGACTGAGGAGCCTGGTGGGCTACAGTCCATGGGGTTGCAAAGAATCGGATACGACTGAGTGACTTCACTTTTTTTTCATAAGGATGTGCAAAAATATCTAGTTGTTTCTTTTTATATACGTGATGTTAGCATCCATTGAAGATCTTTATCTAGATCTCTGTTTTTTTCATTCCTTTTTATGAAATATTTGATGATCCTGAAATATGTCCTGTTTCTCTGGAGAACCTTGACTTAGACAATAGTTTAACAAAATTTATATTAATTCAGTAGAGTTTCCCTGACTGTCTATTGTTTTAGGCACTCTTTAGGTGCTGAATATACAACAGAGAGGAAAGATAATAAGATTATTGAATTTTCATGCATGTGTGCTCATTTGCTTTGGTAGAGTCCGACTCTTTGTGACCTTATGGACTGTAGCCCATCAGACTCCTCTGTCTCTGGGATTCTTCATGCAAGAATAGTGGAATCAGTTGCCATGCCCTCCTCCAGGGAATCTTCCTGACCCAGGGATCATACCCACGTTTCCTGTGTTGAAGGCTACTTCTTTATCAGTGAACCACTGGTGAAGACCAAGATTATTGATCTTATGGATCTTAAATTTTCTCTTTTCAACAAATAGTTACTTACTTAAAATGCTTTGAGTCATCACTCCTCTACTATTTATGCATATGTTTAGCATTTTAGTTCCACATGGTAGCCTTATAATTATTTTGCACAGCTAGTATGTGTTTTGTTGTTGTTCAGTTACTCAGTTGTGTCTCACTGTTTGGGACTCCATGGACTGCAGCATGCCAGGTTTCCCTGTCCTTCACCATCTCCCAGAGCTTGCTCAAACTCATGTCCACTGAGTCAGTGATGCCATCCAACTGTCTCATCCTCTGTCACCCCCTTTTCCTCCTGCCTTCAATCTTTCTCAGCATAAGGGTCTTTTCCACAGTCGACTCTTAGCATCAGGTGGCCAAAGTATTGGAGTTTCAGATTCAGCATCAGTCCTTCCAATGAATATTCAGGACTGATTTCCTTTAGGACTGACTGGTTTGATCTCCTTGCAGTCCAAGGGACTCTCAAGAGTCTTCTCCAACACCACAGTTCAAAAGCATCAATTCTTTGACACTCAGCCTTCTTTATGTTCCAACCCTTACATACATATATGACTACTGAAGAAACTATAGCTTTGACTAGACGGACCTTTGTCAGCAATGCAATGTCTCTGGTTTTTAATGCACTATCTAGGTTGCTCATAGCTTTTCTTCCAAGAAGCAAGAGTCTTAATTTCATGGATGCAGTCACCAGCTAGGTTGCTCATAGCTTTTCTTCCAAGGAGCAAGAGTCTTTTAATTTCATGGCTACAGCCACTAGCTGCAGTGATTTTGGAGCCCAAGAAAATGAAGTCTGTCACTGTTTCCATTGTTTTCCCATCTATTTGCCATGAAGTGATGGGACCAGATGCCATGATCTTTGTTTTTTTCAATGTTGAGTTTTAAGCCAATTTTTTCACTCTCACTCTTCTTTTTAGGCTCTTTAGTTCTTCACTTTCTACCTTAAGGGTGGTGTCATCTGCATATCTGAGATATTGATATTTCTCCTGGAAATCTTCATTCCAGCTTGTGCATGAAGTGTTTATAGATTCTCTCAGTTTATTTGCTTACTCTTTCTACTCCATATCAAACCATTCTTCTGGGATAGCTTTCTGTTCATGGATATGTAACTTCTAGAATTCCCTTCAGTAGGAATCGGTTGGTAAATTATCTGACCTTTATTTAATCTAAAACTATTTTTATTTTGCCCTCCTTTTCTAAGTTTTTGATACATATATGAGTTTAGGTTAAGAATTTTTTTTTTTGAAATGAAATAATACCATTTACAGCAACATAGATGCAACTGGAGATTATCATATTAAGTGAAGTGAATCAAGAAAAGAAAGATAATTATCATATGATGTCACATATATACAATTTAAAATATAACACAAAGGAATTTATCTATGACAGAGAAGCAGAGTCATGGGCATAGAAGACTAGTGGTTGCTATAGAGTAGGGGGCTGGAGGAGGGATGGTGTAGGAAGTTGGGGTTAGCAAATGTAGGCTTTTATATATGGAATGGATAAGCAGCAAGGTCCTACTGTATACAACAGAGGACTATGTTCAGTATATTTATATATTCCTTTCCATTACACTTTATCAAAAAAAGTGTAATGGAAAGGAATATATAAAATGGAATGTATCTATATGTATAACTGAATTGCATTACTGTACAGCAGTAATTGGGCTTCCCACATGGTGCTAGTCATAAAGAACCCATCTGCCAATGCAGGAGAAGTAAGAGACACAGATTCATATTTAACACAATATTGGAAATCAACTGTACTTCAATAAAAAATAACGTTTTCTTTCAAAATATTTAAACTATATTTCCATTTACTTTCAATTATTAGAAGTCAACTGTGTGTCTTTTCTCTGATTAGTGTTAAGACCTTCTTTTTGTCTTTGGTGTTGTACTTTGATGTCATCCTAGTCTAAATTTAGATTTATTTATACCACTGAAATAAAATTTTATATCATGGATCTGAGAGTTTATGTATTTCTTTTAGTTTAGAAAGAATCTGCCTGCAATGCAGGAGACCTGGGTTTGATCCCTGGGTTGGGAAGATCCTCTGGAAAAGGGAAAGGCTACCCACTCCAGTATTCTGGCCTGGAGAATTCCATAGATTATAAGTCCATGGGGTCGCAAAGAGTCAGACACAACTGAATGACTTTCACTTTCATTTTTCACTTTAGTTTGGAAAACCATCAGCTTTATAATTTGAAATATTACATCTCCTCTTCTCCTTCTTGGAGAAGGCAGTGGCACCCCACTCCACTCCAGTACTCTTGCCTGGAAAATCCCATGGGCAGAGGAGCCTGGTGGGCTGCAGTCCATGGCGTCGTTAAGAGTCAGACACGACTGAGCAACTTCACTTTCACTTTTCACTTTCATGCATTGGAGAAGGAAATGGCAACCCACTCCAGTGTTCTTGCCTGGAGAATCCCGGGGACGGGGGAGCCTGGTGGGCTGCCGTCTATGGGGTCACACAGAGTCGGACACGACTGAAGTGACTTAGCAGCTTCTCCTTCTGTGACTTTAATTATATCTATCCTGTACCTCATCACTTTATCTTCTCTGTGTTCTAATGTATATTTTATGTATTTTATCTCTTTATCTCTCCATCTTATGCAGACTTTTTTGTCCCAAGTAGGCCAAAGCTTGAGATTTTTCAAACTTTATGGGAAAGTATTCTTTCCCTCCATCTGACTAAGTTTGCACATTATTCTTTTCTTTGAGGTTGGTTTATTTTTAGCTTGGCCTATTTTTAGTTCCTGTATCTATTTCCATATATAGTCTGTGTGTGTGTTGTATGTGTGTGTGTGTGTGTATAACTTGTTAAATTTCCTAAAATGGATAGGCTTTACTATTTTTCTACTGTCCAAAAATCCTAGTGAGATTTCACAATAAGTGTTAGATCAAAGTGAATCAGCATGCATATCCCCTCAGGTACTTAAACATTCTACATAGGAAACCACTGCTATAGAGAATTCAGAGTCAGTAACAAATTTTAAGTAAGTAAATGCCTTGATTCTACTGTTTTAATAAATTATGAAAATTATAATATTTACACAGTAATTAAAATAGCATGAAATAGACATACAGATAAACATCTTTTCTCCCCAGTGAATCATCCTGGAAGCCTATTCAGATGGCACACCATACTTTACACAATGGAAATTCAAAACCAATGTTTAAGCAGGAGATAGATCATGATTAAATTTGTACTTCAATGAGATCATCTTGGGTGTGGCAAGGAGGAAACTGGATTAGAGCAGCACTTCTCAACTTTGTCAATTAGAATACATTGATAGATTTAGTAAAGTTTTGATATCTCAAATACTTGATTTAATAAATCTGGATTGGGAATTAGGCATCAGCATTTTTTCTAAAACAACTACATCAGTTCATTTTATTTTCAAACCAATGTTTGCCTTAGTTCTGCAGTTCTTAGAAGGAAAATAGGCTAGCCATGTGTTGATTTAATCTTCATAGCTGTGGCAAAGTCTAGTTATCTCTTTACCATTTCTCTTTCCTTTTGTATGTAAAGCTGGACTACATTCTCCAGTTTTTTTTTTTATTTTAATTAGGCCATATGATTGATTTTAACATAAAAGAATGTGAGCAGAAGTGATACGTATCATTGCAGGTTTGGCCCATCAAAACAAAGCCTTTTAGGAAATTAGGTCTTCTTCTCCTTTTTTTTTTTGTTTGCTAAATAAGGATGATGCCTCAGGTATTTTAATATGTCACATCTTCCTTCTTTCTTGAGTCCCTTAATGAATGTGTAGAGAAGAACAGAGCATCACAACTTTTACTTTCTCTGATATTGTAGTTGAGGTGACAGATAAATTTTTGTTGCCTTAAGCTACTGAGATATCTAGGCTTGTCTGTTACAGCAACTAGGTTATCTTAATAATTCAGCAAGATAAATGCTGCCATAGGCTTACTTTTAAAATAAATATGGCAGAGAGAGTAGGTTTCTATGGAAGAACTTTGAGATGCCTGTATTTAATTCAAATAAGAGTACTTACAAAAAGAGATATGAAACTTAGGATAGTAATCTGTTGGGATCCATCTCCTACAGGATCCGGGGGAACCCTCAGGAGAAACAGTGTCAGCGAAGAGAATGATTTAGAGAGAGAGATAAAGAAAGAATGTTGCAGATAAGAAAACGAGGAGAGAAAGAAAGAAAGAAGGAAAGAAAGACATGGGAAGACCAAGTTTCTTCAGTGAGTGAGGCCCATAACTTTATTTTCAAAAGGGATTTTTATACCTTGACTTGTACATAGAGGGAAATGAAAGATGCAAGGTCATGTAGAATAAGCCCAAACACTCCAGCAGTTTTGCCCTTATCGAAACCAGGATTTTTTCTGCAAACCTTTCCCATAAACAATGTTGTGTACATTATCTTCTGGCCTTGGAGGCCTGTGAACATTTTATGACCCTCTTTTGATAAAGGCTGCTCAACCAGAAAACTTATTTTCCTTCAAAGTGTTTTTTCTTTATGTTTCTAATCTATGTCAGCCTCAGAAAATGCTAAACAGAGTTACATTTCTCATGGAGCAAAGGTGCAGTGAGTTACAAGAAAGAACCAATTAGCTCAAAGGTCTGATGTAGTTAATTTCAAGGCTACACTTGTTTTTCTTACATTCCAACTATGTTAACTAATGCACTCTCAGGTGCATGGTGGATAAGGGATATGGGAACTTGGCAGCAAGCATTGGCTCAACAGTGAAATCCTACACCAGCACTACTCTAATAGTTTTTAACTCTTTGAAAGACTGTATTTTTAGAATATTTTAGGCTTCCCGTGCCTCTCACAGTTGGGAGACTGTAAATAATCACATGCATAGCTGCAAGAGCCTGGATAAACCTGTCAGACAAGCTAGAAAGCCATCAGAGGGGGTTTGAATTGAAATATTCCTATCATGGCCAGGAGACTTATTAGCTAGAGCCCTAAGTTGATTTTCTCCAGAGAAAGGTGGTCGGGGATAGCCCCCTGTTAATGTCAGAAGAGTTGGTGAAAGGCACAAAATAGTAAGACAGATTCCGGTTTTGGGGCAGATGCTCGAGCAATTCCAGGGGGTCCAAGTCCTGAAGCCTTGCTTATCGGATCTCTTCTGCATGACCTTGTCATGGGTGGGATGGCCTGTGCTGGCTCCCGGCAGTAATCAATTTGAGAAATTATATTTGTTAGTCATCAGCATGCAGGTGATTGTTGAAGCTACAAAAGTGAAAGTGAAGGAAGTGGACTAAAGATAGAATTTTAGTACTTAATTTTTGAAAAGAAAATCTAGTGTGGGAAACCAAGAAAAAAGTTAGAGAGATTAGAAAAAATGAGATGGAGTATCATCAAGAAAGTCAAGAGAAGCTGTACTTTAAAGTGAATGGGGGCTGT
>SJXQ01008735.1:584176-622187 GCA_006408695.1 Aepyceros melampus
AAGTGAATGGGGGCAGGGCGGGGGGGGGGGTGCGGTTCAGGATTGGGAACTCATGTACACCCAAGATGGATTCATGTCAATGTATGGCAAAACCAATACAGTAATGTAAAGTAAAATAAAGTAAAAATAAAAATTAAAAAAAAAATAAAATGAAAGGTCTACTATAGTGACAAAAGATACAGAATTTGGTGAACTAAAAGCCAAAGAAAAGACCACTTATTCTATTAAATAGTGAATGCTGACCTTCTAAGAAAGCCCTTTCAGGAGGTTGGTCAGATTGGAAGTTGGATTGAAATCATTGACATGTGATTAAGAAGTGAGACTTGTGGGCAGTATATGTAGTTTTCCTTTTTAAGATATTTAGCAATAAGGACAGAAGCTGTCACATAGAATATCCTTGAGTCAGCTGAAGACTAGAAAAATGAGATTCCGGAAAGTAGAGAATGTGTCAGATCAGTTTCTGCTTTGAGGAGTTTCTGCATGCATGGGAAAATAAATTAATCACCATTTTCATGTATCCCAATAATTTTTGTTTGTTTATTTAGTTGCTAAGTTGTGTCCAACTCTTTTGCAACCCCATGGACTACAGCCCTCCAGGCTTCTCTGTTCTTGGCATTTCCCAGGCAAGAATACTGGAGTGGATTGCCATTTCCTTCTCCAGGGGATCTTCCTGACCTGGGGATCGAATTGTGTCTCCTGCATTGGCAGACAGATTCTCTACCACTGAGCCACCAGGGAAGCCCACATGTAAATATTAAATGTAGATGGGACTATGTTTGAAAAAGTTAGCATCTTGAAGGCAGGATGATGTAAAATTAGGTAAGCTGAAGTAAAGTGACACTGTAAAGACCAAGTTTTAAAAAAAGATTAAAAAAATATGGACAGCATCATGTTGTCACAAAATAGGGAATAACTAAATATGTGTCAAAAGAACAGGACAGAAATGAACTTGGAGATGAATCAGACATGCTAACATAGTACTGATATTGTACACATTGGGTTCGTAGTTAATGAGCAAGGTTAAAATCCATGTGCCTTTTTGTATTTACTAGAATACAGTCTTGGAGAAGGCAATGGCACCCCACTCCAGTACTCTTGCCTGGAAAATCCCATGGATGGAGGAGCATGGTAGGCTGCAGTCCATGAGGTCGCTAAGAGTCAAACATGACTGAGTGACTTCACTTTCACTTTTCACTTTCATGCATTGGAGAAGGAAATGGCAACCCACTCCAATGTTCTTGCCTGGAGAATCCCAGGGACAGAGGAGCTTGGTAGGAGGCCGTCTATGGGGTCACACAGAGTCGGACACAACTGAAGCGACTTAACAGCAGCAGCAGAATACAATCTCAGTCAGGTATACTATATTTATATTGAGAATGTGAAGAAATTTAAAGACAGAGTGTTCTCCCTTTGTCTTGGGCCAGAAACTTATATTTTCCTTTGCTGACAGTAGTAAGAGATCAGACTTAGCCAGGTCAAGCTTTCTTAGTGGCTGAGAAGAAGAGCAACTAAGTGGATCATTTTCTGGTAGTGGGGTTGGAATCATGTGGTAGGAAAAGGACATCTTCAAGCAGGTGTGTGTGTTGCATATGGATAATCTGGCGTCTTGAATTTGGTGTTCTTGAAACAGTCAGGTATACTATATTTATATTGAGAATGTGAAGAAATTTAAAGACAGAGTGTTCTCCCTTTGTCTTGGGCCAGAAACTTATATTTTCCTTTGCTGACAGTAGTAAGAGATCAGACTTAGCCAGGTCAAGCTTTCTTAGTGGCTGAGAAGAAGAGCAACTAAGTGGATCATTTTCTGGTAGTGGGGTTGGAATCATGTGGTAGGAAAAGGACATCTTCAAGCAGGTGTGTGTGTTGCATATGGATAATCTGGCGTCTTGAATTTGGTGTTCTTGAAATTACTTACTGTTATCCTCTGCTCTTTTTTTTTTTTTCTATTGAGTTGTTTCTGTTTTTCTTTTTAAGTACATATTTTTATATGCTATTTGGTACTGGGTATATGAACTCAGGATTATACTTCCCCTCCTAGACTAGGAACAACTTGAGGGTAGATTTATTTTTTTTTTAATAAGAGCATAGTTATATTGAAGCATAATCAGTGCACAATAAATAAAATTGTTAGGCCCTCTCATAGTTCTCCACTGAATTTGGGAGTAAGGACATGAAAGAACAAACTTCCCTGAGGAGCTGAAGCATAGGAATGCAGAAATGTGAAATTTGAAAAAAATCTGAGTAAATATGACACAACCTCTCTATATCCTCACTCTGTAGTACTTGTATTTCAATTCAATTCTAAGCTCACTGAAATAACTTTGAATATATCCTATTTCTCTCATAAAGTTTATCAAGAGTAAAAGGACACATCACTTAAATCAATCTTAAATTCTCAGGATGTGGGAAAAGTTGTTTGAAAATAATTATTTGATCTTAAATTGTTTGTGGATTTCATTAATTAATTCTATAGATATTTTTAAGCATCAAATATGTGCTTAGTTATAGAATAGGTTCTAATATTATTCCAGTGAGCAGGGCCTGATTTGTATTCTTTTGAGGCTTATTGTAAGTATAGATTAATTAAATGCTCATGCTGTTTGAAATTATATAAAATTAAATGGAAATAAATGCTTCTAGGGGCCACATAACAATGGAAGCTTATTTAGGCCTGTGTTTGTGTGGTTGAGTGGAGATGGGGATGTACAGGGAAAGCTTTTCAGAAGTGATCCCAGATCTGAGGTCTGAGGATGGCTAAGAGATCTTGGTTATAAGGTAATATAGAAGGAGATGGAGGAAGGAAATGTTCCATGAAGAAAAAAATACAATGGTCAAAGAGCCTGTTGTCAGAAACAGCAAAATAGGTAGAAAATTGAGGTGGCTAAAATGAGATCAAGGGGAGGACTGATGCACAATGAAGATGAATATGGAGGCAGGGGTTAGACCATGCAGGTCATTAATAAACCATAAGAATATTTGAATTTTTCTTAAGTATAATGAAAAACCATTAAATGATTTAATATAGGCCATGATGTGATCATATTTGGGTTTTTGCAGAAATTACTCTGACTACATTATGTGGAAAGGGTGAAAGGGGCTGGAGTGGATGCAGGAGGAAAAGATAAGAAACTTTTGCAGTGGTCCTAATAGGAGCGATAGCAACTTGGACTATGGTGGTGTCAGTGGAGACAGAAAAATGTGAGCAGCTTATGACATTTTGAGGTAAAATGGATAGTATTTTGTAATGGATTACCTGTATGTAGGGTGAGGGAAAAGATGATGTCAAGATGATTTCTAGTATTCTAGCCTGAACAAATGGCAGGATGAAGCTAGTCACTAAAGTTGCACAACTGCTAGAAGACTGAGTTTGAGGGGGAAGATTACTAGTTTGATAATGAACATGTTGGTTATGAGGTGCATCTAGCATAACCAAGTAATACTGATATATCAAGTAAGCAGTAGGATATGCGGAGAAGGCAATGGCACCCCACTCCAGTACTCTTGCCTGGAAAATCCCATGGACGGAGGACCTGGTAGGCTACAGTCCATGGGGTCACAAAGAGTCGACATGACTGAGTGACTTCCTGTTCACTTTCACTTTCATGCATTGGAGAAGGAAATGGCAACCCGCTCCAGTATTCTTGCTTGGAGAAGGGACAGGGGAGCCTGGTGGGCTTCAGTCTATGGGGTCGTGCAAAGTTGGACAAGGCTGAAGCAACTTAGCAGCAGCAGCAGCAACAGCAGCAGTAGTATATGTAAGTCTAGAGCTCAAAGAATAGGTCAACCCTAGAACTATGAATTTATTTGTCTCAGAATATTTGATTGAAATTACATTTCCTTCAGTTGAGTTTAGTCGTTCAGTCATGTCCAACTCTTTGCAACCCCATGAAGTGCAGCACGCCAGGCCTCCCTGTCCATCACCAACTCCCAGAGTTCACTCAGACTCACGTCCATCGAGTCAGTGGTGCCATCCAGCCATCTCATCCTCAGTCATCCCTTTCTCCTCCTGCCCCCAATCCCTCCCAGCATCAGAGTCTTTTCCAATGAGTCAACTCTTAGCATGAGGTGGCCAAACTACTGGAGTTTCAGCTTTAGCATCATTCCTTCCAAAGAAATCCCAGGGCTGATCTCCTTCAGAATGGACTGGTTGGATCTCCTTGCAGTCCAAGGGACTCTCAAGAGTCTTCTCTAATACCACAGTTCAAAAGCATCAATTCTTCACCACTCAGCTTTCTTCACAGTCCAACTCTCACATCCATACATGACCACTGGAAAAACATAGCCTTGACTAGCTGGACCTTTGTTGGCAAAGTAATGTCTCTGCTTTTGAATATGCTATCTAGGTTGGTCATAACTTTCTTTCCAAGGAATAAGCGTCTTTTAATTTCATGGCTGCAGTCACCATTTGCAGTGATTTTGGAGCCCCCCAAAATAAAGTCTGACACTTTCCACTGTTTCCCCATCTATTTCCCATGAAGTGATGGGGCCAGATGCCATGATCTTCGTTTTCTGAATGTTGAGCTTGAAGCCAACTTTTTCACTGTCCTCTTTCACTTTCATCAAGAGGCTTTTTAGCTCCTCTTCACTTTCTACCAGAAGAGTGGTGTCATCTGCGTATCTGAGGTTATTGATATTTCTCCTGGCAATCTTGATTCCAGCTTGTGCTTCTTCCAGCCCAGTGTTTCTCATGATGTACTGTGTATAAGTTAAATAAGCAGGGTGACAATATGCAGCCTTGATGTTCTCCTTTTCCTATTTGGAACCAGTCTGTTGTTCCATGTCCAGTTTGAACTATTGCTTCCTGACCTGCATATAGGTTTCTCAAGAGGCATGTCAGGTGGTCTGGTATTCCCATCTCTTGAAGAACTTTCAATAGTTTCTTGTGATCCAGGCAGTCACAGGCTTTGGCATAGTCAATAAAGCAGAAATAGATGTTTTTCTGAAACTCTCTTGCTTTTTTGATGATCCAGAGGATGTTGTCAATTTGATCTCTGGTTACTCTGCCTTTTCTAAAACCAGCTTGAACATCTGGAAGTTTACGGTTCACGTATTGCTGAAGCCTGGCTTGCAGAATTTTGAGCATTACTTTACTAGCATGTGAGATGAATGCAATTTGTGGTAGTTTGAGCATTATTTGGCATTGCATTTCTGTGGGATTGGAATGAAAACTGACCTTTTCCAGTCCTGTGGCCACTGCTGAGTTTTCCAAATTCACTGGCATATTGAGTGCAGCACTTTCACAGCATCATCTTTCAGGATTTGAAATAGCTCCACTGGAATTCCATCACTTCCACTAGCTTTGTTCATAGTGATGCTTTCTAAGGCCCACTTGACTTCACATTCCAGGATGTCTGGCTCTAGGTGATTGATCACAGCATCGTGATTATCTGGGTCATGAAGATCTTTTTTGTACAGTTCTGTGTATTCTTGCCACCTCTTCTTAATATCTCCTGCTTCTGTTAGGTCCATACCATTTCTGTCCTTTATCGAGCCCATCTTTGCATGAAATATTCCCTTGGTATCTCGAATTTTCTTGAAGAGATCTCTAGTCTTTCCCATTCTGTTCTTTTCCTGTTATTTCTTTGCATTGATCACTGAGGAAGGCTTTCTTATCTCTTCTTGCTATTCTCTGGAACTCTGCATCAGATGCTTATATCTTTCCTTTTCTCCTTTGCTTTTTACTTCTCTTCTTTTCACAGGTATTTGTAAGGCCTCCTCAGACAGCCATTTTGCTTTTTTTGCATTTCTTATCCATGGGGATGGTCTTGATCCCTGTCTCCTGTACAATGTCATGAACCTCATTCCATAGTTCATCAGACACTCTATCTATCAGATCTAGTCCCTTAAATCTATTTCTCGTTTCCACTGTATAATCATAAGGGATTTGATTTAGGTCATACCTGAATGGTCTAGTGGTTTTCCCTACTTTCTTCAATTTCAGTCTGAATTTGGTAATAAGGAGTTCATGATCTGAGCCACAGTCAGCTCCTGGTCTTTTTTTTGTTGTTGACTGCATAGAGCTTCTCCATCTTTGTCCGCAAAGAATATAATCAATCTGATTTTGGTGTTGACCATCTGGTGATGTCCATGTGTAGAGTCTTTTCTTGTGTTGTTGGAAGAGGGTGTTTGTTATGATCTGTGCATTTTCTTGGCAGTACTCTATTCGTCTTTGCCCTTCTTCATTCCGTATCCCAAGGCCTAATTTGCCTGTTGCTCCAGGTGTTTCTTGACATTTCCTAGAAGAACATGAAAAGAGAACATGCTGGTATAAGCCTTAAGAAATTAACCGTTTTAATGATTGTTAGAAAAGGATGAATCTTTGAGATGTAGGAAGAAAATACCAGGAGAATATTGTTTCTACAAGCCAGAAAAGGCAGTGTTTCTAGAGTGAGACACTGGCCAACACTGTCAAATGCAAAGAAGTTCAGTCATATGAGCAATAAAACCAGCAACTGATTTTAGTACTATGGAGCTCACTGGTGACTCAAGCGAAAGATGGTTTTAGTCTGGTGACTAGGAATGAGTGAACTGGGAAATGAGTGAAATGGCAAAGCCAATGCAATATTATAAAGTAAAAAAAAAAAGCATAAAAATAAAAACAAGCACAGTCAGCTCTTTGAAGACACTTGGCTATACAGGGAAGAATAGACTTAAGGCAGCAGAGTGACGTGATAGGATATGATGTGGTGGAACATTTGTGTTTGAATGTCCATTGGAATCTCCTGTGTAACCACTGATTCAGAAATTTAAGCTTTTTAGATAGGACTTGAAGAATAACTTTAGAATTAAATAATAAAAAATTACAGTGTAATAAGGTCTATGACATATTGCTGGTAATAGCTATTATTTATTTATGTCATTGTTTTTCCATTAATACTTTTTTCTTCCTTTTTTTTTTTTTTTTACCATGAGAACATAAGAGTTACTTCACAATGAAGTCTAGCTTTATGAAACCATTTCAAGTAAACAGAGGGTGATGAAAAGCAAGTATTGCCTGTTCCTCACTGTTTCCTTGTATTGCAATAAGAAAATTTTGTGCATTTGAACTGACTGGGTTTATATCCTACTGAAACGGACAGTGCTGGTGCAGGCACACAGATAAGAGAAATAAACATAAGTGACTGTGAAACGCAAGGGATTGCTTGAGAAGAGTATTCTTTTATGCTCCACAATAGTAGCTAAGATGTGGCAGTGGAAGTAAGAGAAATTTTATTTGGGGACTGCTTTGGAAGTGCCTGCTTGTAGAAATTCACTTTTTCTGCTAGTTGTAAGATACTAGAAAAATTGCTCAGCCATGTTTGGTCTGCTTTCTTATTCACAAAACTGGGTTACTAATTTAGTGTTTTCTGACTGTTCTTGTACACTTGAGTTGTGAAATACCATACACACTTCATTTATGATGGTTAATCAATACTATGTTATTTATTGAGGGGGAGCAGGAATGGAGGGTACGAAACTCATGACAGATGTTTATTCAAATAACATTATGTACATATTACTGGCTAAAAGACAATCTCAAAAATTAAAATTTATATATTAAATTGAAGAATTATAAACCGTGCCTATAAGAAAGGTGGTGGGACATTGAAGGGCTTCCCTGATGGCTCAGTGGTAAAGAGTCCACCTGCCAGTGCAGATGTGGGTTAGATCCCTGCATCAGGAAGATCCCCTGGAGAAGGAGATGGCACGCCCTCCCATGTTCTTACCTGGGAAATGCTATGGCTAGAGGAGCCTGGAGGGATAGAGTCCATGGGCTTGCAGAAGAGCTGGATACAACTGAGCACCTAAACAACAACCACAAGCACATTAAAACATGGTGAAGATCATAGACTTTGAAAGAAGTTAGCTAGTGGTTGTGTGTGCTCAGTTGTGTCCTACTCTTTGGGCAAATTTTTACATGTTTGAGCCTCAGTTTCCTTATCTGTCACAGAAGTATATTAGTAATAGTAAATAATAGCACATTCCTCATAGAGTAGTTGTAAGAATTGACTGAGGTGATTATTTTAATGTAGCAAGCACCAGCTCATATTAGCATTATTATGAGGGCTTTTTTTTTTTGATAGTCCATTTTATTTATTTATTTAAAAATTTTAAAAAAAATTATTACTGAAGATTTTTAAATCTCTTTAAAATCTTAAGCTCAGTTTCTTGAATTGATACAACTGGGAGTAGGTGAAGGTGTACCAGAGGGTACTAGGAATCACAAAATAAATGTAAGATATCTTCCTGAAGTGAACATTTTGTTGATACTGTACTTTTTAATATTGGAGTGGCAAATTGCAATGCAATCCAGTATTCTTACCAGGTTAATCCCAAGGACAGAGGAGCCTGTGGGCTATAGTCCATGGGGTCACAAAGAGTCAGACATGACTGAGTGAGCACATACACACACATTTTAATATTCTTATATGGACTATAAAAACATTTTCTTCAATTTTTTAGATAAAAAGAATGCTTCAAAGAAATATTTTGGCCTTGGAGGATGGAATCCGGGTTCAGACTGTAGATCTGGAGCACAGTAATGTGCATACCTTCATTTCTGCAGCCAGGGGTTCTTCAGTGGCAGTAGTTAAGAATTACTAGTCAAAAGACTTAGCTATTATTGAAAGAATGCAGAAGTAAAGGCACTTCTTATTCAACCACTGATTTCAGTAGATTAAAAATCAAGAGGATTATATGGATTTGTCTTTGCAAATCCTAAAGTGATTTCTTGATTTGGGAAGAATCGACATGTTTTAACTTTGCACTTCACTGAGAGATGTTCCCAGCATCTTGCTGTTTTACGTAATTGAAAACACTGTCAATTCAGATTGCCTCTGAAAAAGGCAAACTAAGATGTTTTCAGAGACACTAAAATATGATATCTCATGTATATTTTGGTAAATATCTTGATTTCCTTATTTACTATGCAAAAAAGAATCTGGCAGATTTTCAATTCTAAAATACATCATTTCTTAGAGAATAGACTGCTAGCGTATGGTGAACAGAGTTGGATTCTTGATCTCCGAAAAAGATCTAGCTTTGGGACCAGGGACCAGACTTGATCACTTAAGAACTTTTGTGTAGCAGAGTTTTATTAAAGTAAGAAAAGGGGTAGAGAAAGCTTCTGACATAGACATCAGAAGGGGGACAGAGAATGCCCCCTTCACCAGTGTTAGCAAGGGAGTTATATACTTTTAAAATTAGTTATTACAATAAATCAAAAGAATATCCCAAGATTGTAAAGATCTTACTAGACCCACTCTCATAATTTACATTTTAAAACAACAGGATTAGCCAAAAGGTTTTCAGGAAGGAGAAACTGTCCTCAAGCAGGATACATTGTTGTTATATAATCCTTAGTACAGAGTTTAAACTGGGTTTCTTGTTGTATAATCATCAGTTCTGGGCTTAAAGGGAAAAAAAAAAAAAACACTTTATGTGACTAAGACTAAGGAATGTAGAGAAAAAAAGATGTTTGTCCTTTCCTTCTCCTTAAGAATTTCAGACCCTTATCTCTTCAGGGACCCCCAGACTTCTTATCAACCTGTCTAGGAATTGACTTTCTAAATGCTATGTATTTTTTCCTAAATTTATAGTAATGCCAAAACCTAAAACTATTTTTCCTTATTAACATTTGGGTGTTATCTTAAAAGAAAAGCTGGACTTGATTAAAACATAGGCAGAAAGATTATGTATATAAACAGAACAGATTTTATGTCATCTTTCACATGTGTAGCTTCTGTTTGGGGGATTTAAAGGTTTAACTTTTTTGTTCTTTTAAGAGGAAATTGTGCTGTGTGTGCTTAGTTGCTCAGTGGTGTCCAGCTGTTTGTGACGCCATGGACTGAAGACCACCAGACTCCTCTGTCAATGGAATTTTCCAGGCAAGAATACTGGAACGGGTTGCCATTCCCTATTCCAGGGAATCTTTCTGACTCAGCGATCAAACCTGGGTCTTTTTTGTCTTCTGCATTGGCAGGCAGATTCTTTACCACTACTCAACCTGGGAAGCCTAAGAGGAAGTTGTTGAGTCACTCAGTTATGCCCAACTCTTTGTGACCCCATGGATTGAAGCATGCCAGGCTTCTCTGTCCTTCACCATCTCCCAGAGCTTGCTCAAACTCATGTCCATTGAGTCAGTGCTGCCATCTCATCCTCTGTCGTCCCCTTCTCCTGCCTTCATCTTTCCAGCATCAGGGTCTTTTCAAGTGAGTTAGTTCTTTGCATCAGTTGGCCAAAGTGTTGGAGCTTCAGCTTCAACATCAGTCCTTCCAATGAACATTCAGGACTGATTTTCTTTAGAATTGACTGGTTTGATTTCTTTGCTGTCCAAGGGACTCTCAAGAGTCTTCTCCAACACCACAGTTCAAAAGCAACAGTTCTTCAGCCTTAAGCCTTCTCTCTGGTCCACCTCTCACATCCATACATGACTTCTGGAAAAACCATGGCTTTGATCATAAGGACCTTTGTCAGCAAAGTAATGTCTTTGCTTTTTAATCTGCTGTGTAGGTTTTTATTCCAAGAGGCAAGTGTCTTTTAATTTCATGGCTGTAGTCAACATCTGCAGTGGTTTTGGAGAAAATTGGGGGCCATAAATTGGAGGAGGAGTTGTGAGTCTTGTCTTGGGTTTTGCACATTTCTTTCTGTTATTTGGGACTGCCGCTTTATATTTTGGGTTAATTCAAAGCCCGCTTTGCCATTGCTTCCTCTGTGAATCCTCTCAAATCATCCTCCCATCTGAATTGATTATATCTTCACTGAACTTTTTCATGCCTAATAGCTTTTTGGATTTTTACAGGATACTTGAAAGAAAGCATAGTCTTCCTGTCTTTATTTTCTTCTTTTATCATGTTTCTCTTTCTTCCTTGAATATTCACTAGTTTTTATTTGTGAGTATCAATACTGTTTTTAATAATATATAGGTATTCATATTATTATAGTTTTATTGAGAATTATAACCTTTACTATTTTAAAACTGTACTCTTTTTTCACTGTATATTATGCTTTTCACCATTTATTTAATCAGTGTGATACTGAGATCACAGGTTCTGACTTGTTTTTATTGTAAGAAAGCAATTTATCATTTCATTTTTAAATTTTCTAAATTAATATTTATGACTGATTTACATTTACAGTGTATAGTGTGTTTTGCTTTGAGATAAAGTATAGAAGACTTTTTCTTTTAATAAATGAATACATATGTTTTATTCTTACTGAAGTAACAAATATGTTTAGTCTTAGATTTGTCACATTATTTTAGGTTTTATAGAGAGAAAGGGAGAGAGAGTCAGTCTTTCTTTGGGTGATTGGACCTGTAAATAAGGTCTACAGCCAGATCTGTAGCCAATAAATGGGAAAAACAGAGATTAAAAGAAATTAATGAAGCAGAAGCACAGAGAGATGGAGAACTAAACTAGGAGGAAGTCTTTCTAGGTTCCCTATAGATTCTAGTTTACACTTCCAGTTTGTTCCTGAGATGTATCTGCTTCTCTTGTTTCCATGAAACATGTTTATAACCTTATAATAAATTCACCTATTTTATTGAAATAGGTTTCTTTTTTTTTTGCAACTATAATAAGCCAATTCACACCTGTATGTAATCACAGATCACAGTCCACCCAGCTAAAAAAAAGAGTAAGAAAAATCAGATTAGAATATTCTTTCTGCAGGATTTTTTTAACTCTAGAGTCTCCATGTAAATTCAAACAGATTCTTTATTAGCTAGCTCAATTACCTGCTTAGATCTGGTTTAACTACCAGGAACTTATTGCTATTCACTATAACACAATAGTGAGAATTAAAAGCAAATGAGAGGTTCAGTCATTTGAATGTGTAGTGGCTCATTGTCAGGCACATGAGCTGCAGGCAGGTACATCTGAATTTATACAGCTTGCTGCTCTTTCTCTTCAGTTTGCCTATGGTTATCTCTACTTGCAGCCCCAGCTATTAGCTTATCTTCTTAAAAGCAGTCTGATCAAAAACATAACTCAGACTTCCCTGGCGGTTCAGTGGTAAAGAATCCGCCTGGCAAGGCAGGGGACAGGGGTTTGATCCCTGGGGTCCAGGAAGATCCCACATGCCAAGGAGCAACTAAGCCCATGCACCAGAACTACTGAGCCTGTGCTTTAGAGCCTGGAGCCATAACTGAGCCCGTGTGCCACAACTACCGAATCCCATGTGCCCTAGAGTCCATGCTCCGCAACAAAAGTCGCTGCAGTGAGAAGCCTGTACACAGCACTTAGAGAGTAACCCCTGCTCATCACAACTAGAGAAAAAGCCCACAGAGCAACGAAGACCCAGCATGGCCAAAAATAAGTGAATACAATTATATATATTTGAAAAAACACGCACCTCACCAAATAGGGCTATTTCTACAGTGCTCGTAGTCTATAATTCAAGGCTTAGCAGTAGGGTCAAAGTAGCACCAAGCAATGAGTTTTCTCTTGGGACCTTGAAGAACAACCTGAACTTAAACCTCTCCTGAGTTGTTGGAGGTAGGTTCGAGGTGGCTGAGGGAGGAGCCACCTAGCCCTAGAAACATCCCAGTGCCAGGCATCTTCGTAGTTTGTAGGCCTGCTCAAAATACATACAAAAAAGGAAAGCTTAATTAGTTTTTCAGCTTAGAACTTGGTTTAAAACTTCATTTAGTCTGTTTATTTCTTTTCCGTTATTGAGACATCAGTTTCATTAAATAGTTAGAAAATAAAGGAATATGAAACAAACAAACAAAAGTCACTCAGAGTCCTACCAACCAAAGAAAAAACACTGTTAATTCTATTCTAGCATCTTGGTATTTTTTCTTTCTAGCCTTTGTTTTAACTTTTTAAAATATTTATTCTTTCATTTACTTGAAATGCTGCTGCTAAGTCACTTCAGTCGTGTCCGACTCTGTGTGACCCCATAGACAGCCCACCAGGCTTTCCCATCCCTGGGATTCTCCAGGCAAGAACACTGGAGTGGGTTGCCATTGCCTTCTCCAATGCATGAAAAGTGAAAGTGAAGTCGCTCAGTCGTGGCCGACTCTTAGCGACCCCATGGACTGCTGCCTACCATGCTCCTCTATCCATGGGATTTTCCAGGCAAGAGTACTGGAGTGGGATGCCGTTGCCTTCTCCATTACTTGACATAATGTTATGTATTTACAGTTCTGTATCTCCTTTTTTAATCCATGGATTTTCTGTATTATTATAAACTCAATGTAAATATTTTCAAGGGCTTCAAAATATTCTGTGAAATGGATATTACATAGCTAATTAAACATCATTTGGGGATATTAATGTTTCTAATTATGGGATATTTTAGATATTGCAATAAATATCCTTTGCATAAAACGTTTCATATGTGTAGAATGATTTTGTAGGTTAAATCTTTAGACATTTATGCTCTGATTTTGAAAATTTTAACCTTGGCACTACATTTGCCCAGTTTCCCTTTATGGTTTCAGGCTTTAGACCTAGGTCTGTTAACTGAAGGAGGCCCGCAGCAAGTCTGGGAACACTGAATGTGAACTGCTCATTTGAATGACTCTGAAATCCGGGTTGATCCCTTTGTTTTCACCTCACTGCGTCCCAAAGATGAGAACTGGCTGAGATTGTGTGTGGATTTGGCTCTGCCAGCTGGCAAAACATCCCCAAATAATAGGAGATTATTAGAATCCTGCCCTTTTCCAGTATGCTTTCATCCACATTCATTTCTGTGTTGGCCAATTAGGGATGGTACAGTGGTTTTCTTTGTATGCATCCTGGCAGTCCCATCCACATAGATTTGGGAGGAAAATCTCATAGAATGTGAGATCCTTTTAGATAAAAGAGGTTTTGTTCATTTTAACCCAAAGATACTGTGATGGCAGTGGGGCTGTGAGTGTCAGTTGTAGGTAGGGTTCAGCTGCTAAGCTGCCTGTGTGGAACTTTGCAGATTCCATTTCTTTCATGGCTGCAGTCTTATTGAGGTCAGCAATTGATGTGAAACCAAAAAGGGAAGCAGAGACAGGGCTTCTAGAGGACATGACATCATGGTCTAGTTGTTGCTTTGGATGCTTGTATATGGCTCTGCTTAGTTCCTTTCTGTAGAACTGGGAGTGGTAGTGGACATTGCCCCTTGTCAGTTAGCAATCTGACACTTCTAGTATTAGTAATTTGAGATATTGATGAATCTTGGGAAGAGATTAACTGCTTTCCCTCTGGTTATTATCATCAGTGGGCAAGGGGACATGCTCAAGTGCTCAGGTAGTATGTGGGAGCTGAAATTCCACATAAGAAACAATTATCTTCATCTCAGACAGCACTTCTCTCTCCATCCTTGGGCCTGGGATGCGGGTTATTTCTCTGTTGTTGCTCAGAAGAGAGATACTGATATATTCCATGGTGTGTGTGTGTGTATGTGTGAGTGTGTGTAATTAATAAGCTATTGCAATATAATGTTAGCTCCTTTTTTTGTTAGAGGGAAGCTTATAGTATTTTATAAAATGCTAGAATTTTAAAGCCAGAAGATACTATACATATCCATTAATCTATGGGTTAACCACCATATTTTTTCTTTCACTTTTATTGAGATACATATAATTAATATAGAGAACTCTGTCAGTTTGGGGATTCTCCAGTGGTTCAGCAGTAAAATAATCTGCCTGCAATGCTGTAGCCACAGGAGACGTGGGTTCGATCCCTGGGTCGGGAAGATTCTCCTGCAGGGAGGGGATGGCAACATACTCCAGTATCCTTGCCTGGAGAATCCAATGGACAGAGGAATCTGGCAGGCTATAGTCCATAGAGCTGCAAAGAATCAGACACGACTGAAGTGATTTAGCATGCACTCACACACACACACTATCAGTTTAAGGTGTACAGCTAATGATTTGACTTAATATGTCATGAAATCATTACCACAATAAGTTTAGTCAACATTCGTCATCTCACATAGTTACAAAGTTAAAGAAGTAGAAAAAAAATTTTTTTTATGATGAGAACTCTTAGAATTTACCTTATTAACTTTCAGATATAGCATGTTGTTGTTGTTTAATTGCTAAGTTTTGTACACGGCTTCTGAGACCCTAGGACTGTAACCTGCCAGGTTCCTCTGTCCGTGGGATTTCCCAGGCAAGAATACTGCAGTGGGTTGCCATTTCCTTTTCCACAGGGTCTTCCCCACCCAGGAATCAAACCTGAATCTCCTGCATTGGCAGGCATGCTCCTTACCACTGAGCCACCAGGGAAACCCTTCAGAAACAGCACGAGTTTGTGACTGCTCAGTTGCTCAGTCATGTCCGATTCTGTGCAACCCCATGAACTGTAGCCTGTCAGGATCCTCTATCCATGGAATTTTCCAGGCAAGAATACTGGAGTTGGTTTACCATTTCCATCTCCAGGGGATCTTCCTGACCCAGGGATCAAACCTGTGTCTCCTGCGTCTCCTGCATTCAGGTGGATTCTTTACAGCTGAGCCATCAGGGAAGCCTCAGATATGGCATATGGCAGCGTTAAGTATATTTATCATGTTGTATATTACATCCCTAGTACTTATTTATTTTATAACTGGCAATTTGTATCTTTTGATTGCCCTTATCCAATTCCCCATACCTCTATCCCTCTGTCTCTCCAATGGACAAATGTGATCTCTTTCTCTATGAGTTTGTTTTTGAAGTGTAATTGACATGCAACACCATGTTAATTCCCCAGATTAACATGAAAAAAAAAAAAAAAAACTCAGAAAGAGCTGCAGAACAGTTTCAGGAATTTTTCCAAAGTAGTAAAGGTATTGACACAGCCCAGTCTACAACCTGGGTGTTCAGGCCTCAGCCAAATGGTCTTTTTATTACACAATGCCTATTTTCATAGCAAGAGAAAAACAATTTCTGTAGTTTTCTTTTAGAACAAAAATACTTTGCTAGACAAGAGAAAGAATAACATAAAAAAGATTAATCATTATTATTACTGTTACTATGTAGCACACTACATTATAGTTGCTAATTTTAAAAAACACTTTGCTAAAAAAAAAAAAACACCACTTTGCTAATGTGTTATTAGCTTTCAGAATGCTTTATATAATGCGTTTGGAGATAAGACTACACCTGTGAAACCATCACCACACCTATGCCATAACATGTCCATCACCTTCAAAAGATTCTCCCTTCTTTATTAATATTACTTTTATGAGCACATAAGTTCTTTATTCTGCAAAATTTTTAATATAAAATACGATGAATCATTAGGGAAGCCCTATTGTTAACTGTTGTTGTTTAGTTGCTAAGTCGTGTCTGACTCTTTGTGACCCCATGGAGAATAGTCGACCAGGCTCCTCTGTCCATGGGATTTCCAGTCAAGATACTGGAGGGGGTTGCCGTTCCCTTCTCCAGTTCTTAACTATAGGTACAGCTAACTATGGTCTGTATAGATCTCTTAAGATATTTATCTTGCTTAACTGAAACTTTGTAACCTTTGACCTCCTGACTTGCCCCTCCTCCCAATACCTGGCAACCACCATTCTGCTCTCTGCCTCTATGGGTCTAGCTATTTTAGATCCCTCACGTAAATCGGATCATGTAGTATCTATCCTTCTGTGTATGGCTTATTTCCCTTAGCATCATGTCTTCATTCATATTGCAAGGAGCATGATTTATTTTATTCTCAGCCTTCTTTTTGTATGTTTAGCACATTTTCTTTGTCCATGTGTCTATTAATGGACAGTTTGCTTCCATGCCTTGGCGATTCTGAATAATGCTGGAAAATAATGTGGGAATGCAGGTATCTCTTTAAGATCTTAAATTCCTTTGAATATATACCTAAAAGTGAGATTTCTGGTTCATATGGTAGTTCTGTTTTTGAGGAAACTCTGTACTATTTTCTATAGTTACTACACCAGTGTACATTCTCACCAGTAGTATATGAGAGTGCCTTTTCTTCATATCTTCTAAACACTTACTCTTTGTTTTGTTGACAGTCTCCATCTTTAGAGTGAAAAACCATCTCATTATGGGTTTCACTTGCATTTCCCGGATGATTAATGATAATGAGTGATGATGAGCACCTTTTCATAACCTGGTGGCCATCTGTATATCTTCTTTGAAGACATATCTGTTCAGGTCCTTTGCCCTTTTCTTAGATTGATTTAATTAATCAACTATTTTTTTTTAAACTTTTGTGTTATAAGAGTTCCTTACAAATTTTGGATAATAATCCTTTATTATATACATTCCTTTATTAGGTGTATTTTCCAATATGGAATGTTCAATGTGGTCTTATTTTATATTAGAACTACAAAAGAAACACTGTCTCCTCTAATTTTTAAAAATCCCCCAAACAGTTAAGCAGTTTAACCATTTTCTAATTGTTAGATACTGGTTTCATTAAAGATATTTAATAAATTTTGATATACTTACTTATTTCTATATGTCATATCTTATAGATATAGTTCCAAATACTCATGTATTGCAAATATTTTCTCCCATTCCATAGGTTACCTATTAGTTTGTTGATTCTATTGCTGTTCAGAAGCTTTTCACTTTGATGCAATCCCACTTGTCTATTTTTGCTATTGTTGCCTGTGCTTTTGGTGTTATATCCAATAATTCATTGCCAAGACCAATGTCAAGAAGTTTTTTCCTTATGTTTTCTTTCAGGAGTTTTATGGTTTCAAATCTGATGTTTAAGTCTTTAATCCGATTTGAGGTGATTTTTAATAATGAAGTTATCAGTGGAAAAACTATCTATATAGTGATAATTTTGTCTATGTTGAATGGATACATCAATCTCTGCTTTGAATATGTATCATGTCTGTCTTGTTGAGTGCAAAGATGAATACAAAACAGGACTGCAAAAGACTTGATGCATACACCTGGAAACAAGTAGATTATAATAATTTATCCTTATTAATTTTTTTATTCTTAGTTTTCTGCTGCTGCTGCTACTAAGTTGCTTCAGTCGTGTCCAACTCGTGCGACCCCATAGACGGCAGCCTACCAGGCTCTGCCGTCCCTGGGATTCTCCAGGCAAGAACACTGGAGTGGGTTGCCATTTCCTCCTTCTATCATGTAATATTTTTCTTATTTATTTTCTTTTCACATGTGGAGATCAAAGACCGGTGAAAATGTTTACATAGCTTTGGAGTTCTGCCAAATTTCCATTAATTAATTCAGTGTAGAGCAGGAGTCAAGAGCCTTGAGTTGTCTCTTTTGAGTTTGGGCAGGTAATTCCATCTGTCTGGGGACTTTCCTCCCCTTAGGTATAAAATAAGTCATTGTACTAAAGATGCATGTAGTTCCTCATAACTCAAAAATTTTATGTCTTTGGCTTTATAATAAATATATATTGCTATGAGAGCTTGGTGTAGGGCACTTTGCCTGGGCTTTATAAATAGTTGTCTGATCAAACTTCAGTCATAACTGAATGATGAAAATCAATGAGCATTTATTTAATAAGCTATTTATCCTCTGCCACTTCTCCCATCCTTTCAAAGTGGACAGGTATTTTTAAGTGGGTACACAGGAATCAGATTAATTCACTCTGGTATTTTGTTGATTAGAAACTGAATGGTCGAGAGTCTGGCAAACAAATTTGAGTACAAATTCTACTTTTCATTCATGTAAATTACTTAATTCCTTTGATGGTTGGTAGTTTCTTTGTCTGTTTAGAGACAATTTAATCCCTCACTTGGATCATTAAGCAAATTAAACGATGTAGTGTGTAAAGTGCCTGGCATAGAGTATCAATAAATCTCTATTGATTTTCTGCTCTTTGAATTTCAGATTTGCCCTTGAATAGCTGTAGAAATCATACCACATGTAGACGGTAGGTGACAGCCATCTTTTCTGTGTCTTAGCTCGTAGCTGTATTACTCTGATTTCTGCCTCCTTTTCACAGTTCAGTTCAGTTCAGTTGCGCAGTCGTGTCCGACTCTTTGCGACCCCATGAATCGCAGCAGGCCAGGCCTCCCTGTCCATCACCAACTCCCAGAGTCACTCAGACTCACGTCCATTGAGTCTGTGATGCCATCCAGCCATCTCATCCTCGGTCGTCCCTTTCTCCTCCTGCCCCCAATCCCTCCCAGCATCAGGGTCTTTTCCAATGAGTCAACTCTTCGCATAAGGTGCCCAAAGTACTGGAGCTTCAGTTTTAGCATCATTCCTTCCAAAGAAATCCCAGGGTTGATCTCCTTCAGAATGGACTGGTTGGATCTCCTTGCAGTCCAAGGGACTCTCAAGAGTCTTCTCCAACACCACAGTTCAAAAGCATCAATTCTTCTGCGCTCAGCCTTCTTCACAGTCCAACTCTCACATCCATACATGACCACAGGAAAAACCATAGCCTTGACTAGACGGACCTTAGTCGGCAAAGTAATGTCTCTGCTTTTGAATATACTATCTAGGTTGGTCATAACTTTTCTTCCAAGGAGTAAGCGCCTTTTAATTTCATGGCTGCAGTCACCATCTGCAGTGATTTTGGAGCCCATGCTCCTTTTCCTATTTGGAACCAGTCTGTTGTTCCATGTCCAGTTCTAACTGTTGCTTCCTGACCTGCATACAGATTTCTCAAGAGGCAGGTCAGGTGGTCTGGTATTCCCATCTCTTTCAGAATTTTCCACAGTTTACTGTGATCCACACAGTCAAAGGCTTTGGCATAGTCAATAAAACAGAAATAGATGTTTTTCTGGATCTCTCTTGCTTTTTCCATGATCCAGCGGATGTTGTCCTAATTTCCTTCGTATCATAAGGTTGACAGTCATTTGGATGAGAGCTCACCCTAATCCAGTTTGACCCCATCCTAACTTGATTACATCTGCAAAGGCTCTATTTCCAAAAAGGTCACATTCACAGGTACTGGGTTTTATTTCTTCCTTGCAACTTTTCTTGCCTTGTGATAGTAAATAAGTATAATGTGTAAAAGAAGTGTTGAAAGTGGTCATCCTTGTATTTTTCCTGATATTTGGAAAAGAGTCTATTTTAACATCACTAAGTATATTAGCTCTAAGTTTTTGATAGATGCTCTTTATTTAGATTCAGAAAGTTGCCTTATATTGCAATTTGACTGAGAGTTTCTTTTTTTAAAAATCAGGAGTGGGTGTTAGATTTTAGGAAATGATTTTTTATATCTATTAAAATAATCATGTGTATTTTTGTTAAGATAATAAATTTTATTGATTCTAAAAAATTTTATATTGATTCATTTTTTTGATTGTGAAACTAAACTTTTATCTCTGGGCTAAACCCCATTTGGTCATGATATATTTTCTTTCTATATATTGTATTCCATTACTTAACATTTAGAGTATTTACATTAATATTCATGAGGGGCATTGGTCATCAGTTTTCTTTTTTGTAATGACTTCATTATGTTTTGGTATCAGACTAACAGTGGCCTCACAGAATGAGGTGGAATGTATTCCCTCTTCTTCAATTTTATGGAAGGCTGTTTATTGAATTGATATTATTTCTTTCTTAAAAATTTGGTAGAAATAACCACTGAAGTCCTCTAACTTGGAGTTTATTTTGTTGAAAGTTATTAACTACAAATCTGGTCTCTTTAATAGATATAGAAATACTAGGGATACTGGTTTCTTTTTGTGTGATATTTAGAAGGTTGTGTATTTCAAATCATAAAATTTTTCATATTTCCTTATTGTTCTTTAATATCTATAGAATCTGTAGAATTGTTATGTCTTTGATTCCTGATGCTGCTAATTTGTCTTTTTTTCTCTAGTATGTTTGACTAGATGTCTGTCAATTTAAATGACCTCAAAGAACCAACTTTTGGTTCAATTTCATTTTTATATTTGTTTCCTTTTTTTCTATTTCATTAATTTTTACTTTGATACTTATACTTTCTAATTACTTTGAGATTAATTAATTTGAGTTCTTGTTTTTCTAGATGCTTAAAGTCATTGATTTAAGTCCATCTTTTCTAAAATAAGGGTTTAGTACCATAAATTTGCTACTAATCAATGTACCACAAAATTTGAGACGTTGATATGTTGTATTTTTATTTTGATCCAGTTTAAAATACTGTCTAATATCCACTTTGATTTTTGTTTTTTGATCCATAGGATGTTTAGAAATATCTTTAAAAAATCTTTCTGTAATTATTGATATGTTTTGGTTTAAAGTGATCACTTTGCTACTTGCTTTTTGTTTGTCTCATCCATTTTAAAAAATTGCTTACTTCCCCTGTTATCATCCTTCTGTTGGATTGACTTAATATATTTATGACTCTGTTTTATCTGAATTGTTAATTAGATAGATATAACTCTTTATTATAGTATTTGCTTTAGGTTTTATATTATACATCTTTACCTTATCACATTATAGCTTCAGGTAAAATTATACCACTTAATGAACATTGCATGAATTTTTCAGTAGTATACATCTTTTTCTCCTCATCCAACTTTTGTGGTTTTTCTTCATGACCAGTTTTACAACTGCTTTAAACCATGTTTAATCTTACTATTATTTGTGTTTAAACATTTGTCTTTTAAAATATATTAAAAATAAAAGAATAAATATTTTTTCATTTATTGCCATTTTAGTGCTCTTTACTTCTTGTGTCTATCTTTATTTCCATTTGGTATCATTTTCTTTCTGCCTGAATATAATATAAATTTAATACTTGCAATAATGTTATGAAGTAGGTATTGTTATTACTTCCATTTACTAAAGCAAAATCCAGTTTAGGGAGTTTAAGTAGCTTTTCCAAAGTTGCTGGGTTTTGAGATCAACATCAGGTCTGTTTGACTTCTAAGTTCTTAATCACTGTTCTGCATGATTTTCTGTTTTCTCTTTTGTCTCTTTTTTTGGAAAGGATGGAGCCACAAATTCTACTTAATACAAATTTATCATTATTTCACTTAATCAAAGGGTGCTATAGACTTAATGTTTTTGTTCCTTCAAATACATTTGTTGAAATCTAATCCCCAATGTGATGGTACTTAGAAGTGGGGCTTTGGGGAGGTGATCAGGCCATGAGGAGAGAGTTCTCATAAATGGAATTAATACCCTTGTAAAAGAGGTATTTATTCCATCCATCATGTGAGGACACAATAGGAAGATGGTTGTCTATGAACCAAGAAATGGGCTTCATTAGACATCCAAACTACTGGCACCCTGATCTTGGACTTCTCAACTTCTAGAGCTATGAGAAGTGTTCATTGTTTAAGCCACCTAGATTATGGTATTTTATATTTTGTGATAGCAGCTCAAATAGATCTAAGACCACTGTAGAATATGTTCCCAGAATTCATCAAAAGGCCCTGCCTTCTTTGTACTTAAAGATTTGCTTGAATTAGGAGTCTTTCTTCTATTATGTGATACTAAAAAATATACTTCAGGATAAAATGGCACTGTTTACCCATAAAAATTTGTGTCTACCATAAAACACAATAGATTCTCTATATTTTTGCTACTGTAACATTCACATTAATTTTACATTTATTGGAACCTAATGCAAACCAAACATTCATGGTTTAAAGAGAGAGAGTCTCTCTGGAGGTTTTGTTCTGATGGGTGGGGCCATGTTCAGTAAATCTTAATCCAATTTTCTGTTGATGGGTGGGCCTGTGTTCCCTCCCTGTTGCTTGACCTGAGGCCAAACTAGAGGTAATGAAAATAATGGCAACCTCCTTCAAAAGGTCCCATGCTGCAGTCAGTGCCCTCAACACACTCCTCTGCTGGAAACTCCTGGACACTCATGGACATGTCTGGGTCAGTCTCTTGTGGTCACTGCTCCTTTCTCCTGAGTCCTGGTGTACACAAGGTTTTGTTTGTGCCCTCCAAGAGTCTGTTTCCCAGTCCTGTGTAAGTTCTGGCACTTCTATGGTGGAGTTAATGATGACCTCCTCCAAGAGGGCTTATGCCATACCCAGGTCTGCTGCACCCAGAGGCCCTGCCTCTGTGGCAGGCCATTGCCTCCACAGGAGACACTCAGACACAGTTCTGGCTCAGTCTCTGTGGGTTGGGCATGCATTTTGCACCCTTCCCAGGACTGCAAGGAGATCCAACCGGTCCATTCTAAAGGAAATCAGTCCCAAATATTCACTGAAAGTACTGATGCTGAAGCTGAAACTCCAATACTTTGGCCACCTGATGCAAAGAACTGATTCATTGGAAAAGACCCTGATGCTGGGAAAGATTGAAGGCAGGAGGAGAAGGGATGAGATGGTTGGATGGCATCACTGACACAATGGACATAAGTTTGAGTAGGCTTTGGGAGTTAGTGATGGACAGGCATGCTGCAGCCCATGGGGTTGCAAAGAGTCAGACATCACTGAGTGACTGAACTAAACTGAACTTCTCTGGAGGTTATGGACATTTCCTCACAAGGACTGATGGGGGCAGCAGAGGGCTTTCCAATGAGCATGGCTGAGGCCAGATGAGAAAAGCTTTTCTTGGGTGTGTTGGGTGTAGGAATACAGAAAAGGGTAAGTAGTTGGTGGGAAGGGTTATCAGAAATCAACAAAGAAGAAAAAGGAATTGAACAATGGATGTAGGTAGGCCAGGTATGAGACAGTCAGATAAATTTCCAATTCGAGTTGAAGATAATAGCCAGTTAATTAGACAAAATCCCATCTGTAAATGCAGGGTTTTCTGTTTAGTCCTATCCAATTTCAAGCTATGAGGAGCTATAATTATAGATTTTTAAAATCTTAGGTGGTACTAGTCACAATCTTATATACTTTATAATTTTTATTACATTTATTGATTATGTTATTAATTTGTTTGTTATTATATTTGTTACATTTATATTTATTATTTAATTCTTATAAAAATTCTACAAATTCTTATAAAAATCCTATGATGGGTATTATCCAAATATTACAAAAAAGAAACTAGGCGAGTTCAGAAGATTTGGGGTTAGAACTCAGGGCCAATCTTATATCAAACAGGCTTTTTCCCTTAAATTCTCAACAATAGGACAGTTTTCCCCTAGTAAAAGATTATTTCCTCAACCAGGAAATTTGAAGAAAATCAACGCAGTGTTATTTTTAAAGTCCCAAATTCCCTTCATGAATTTATTGTTGTCTAAGCAATATTCTTTAGAATGTACTTATTGGAATGAAAATCCTTAGACATTTGAATTTCTTTGGGATACCATTCAAATAATTTAATTATCAAATTATCTGAAGGTAATAAGAGAATAGTAGGTATCAGACTGAAAGTCCCTCAGTTGCAGAGGTATGTATGACCTTGAGGGCTCAGTTACTCAAAAAATTGTCATTTCCTCTCAGAAGCTGTTTTATTACCATATAAGCTTGATTTATGCTAAGCTGAGATTTAAAAAAAAAAAAAGAAAGAAACAGCCAGGTGTGCTCAGATTGTGCTCAAATTGTTATGAGGCTGAAATACTCTAAATACATTGGCTGGTATTTAAAAATTCTAAGATGATTTAGAAATTAAAATTTAGAAGTTTGTTTTCTAGCATAGTTCTAGAGGTGGAGCCAGTATTGTGGAACCAGTATTCTCTCAGGGTTTGATTAAAATGGAAATCAGCAGACTTCTGCAAAAGCAAAGGGAGATCTTAGAGATGATATAACAGAATGCCTTTCAGGATGCTCTACCTCATCTCAAAATAGCTGCAAGAAAATGAAAAATATGTAAATAAAATGAATTTGTTGAAGAACTGCCTCTTAAATATTTTCGTTGTGTATAGGACAGCCAATAACAGAATTTTGTTTTCTCTTATTTTACCCAGATGTGTCTGTTTTATGCATATATTGTAGAACTATGCTTAAGCTAGTTCATTTTGCTTCCATTAAGGCTATGTAAAATTACTGGATAGAATCTTTAAATGCTAAGACTCTAAGATGGCCTTCATAATTCCTGCTGGGCTTCCCTGGTGATTCAGATAGTAAAGAATCCGCCTGCAATGCAGGAGACCTGGGTCCAATCCCTGGGTCAGGAAGATCCCCTGGACAAGGGCATGGCAACCCACTCCAGTATTCTTGCCTAGAGAGTCCCATGGACAAAGGAGTCTGGCGGGCTACAGTTCATTGGGTCTCAAAGAGTCAGACACAACTGAACAACTAAGCACACAGTACAGTATTCATTGTTCATTCCCCTGCTCTAAGTGTGGATGGATTGTGACTTGCATCTAACCAGCAGTATATGGTAAAGGGAATGGATTATGACTTGCATGATATTTAAGAATCTGTTTTGCTAGAGAATTTCCTTATTGACTTGATGAAGTAAGCAGCCATACTGGGAGGTCCATGTGGCTAGGAACTTAGGGCAGCTTCCCTTCAAAGACTAGCAGTGCTACAGTTGAAAATAAGCAACCTGGATAAGGCTGAGAGTAGATTCTTCCTCAGTGAAGCCTATATGAGAATATAGTCCTGCAGACACTTGCTTGGTACCTCAGAAGACCCTAAGAAGAGGACCCAGATAAGTCATGCCAGATTTCTAGTCCACAAATCTGAGAAAATAAACATGCTTTTTTAAGCTGCCAAATTTATGGCAATTTGTTATGCAATAATATATAGCTAATAGACTCCATCTAGCTACTATTACCCTTATTTCTAATTACTCTCTCTTACCACTTTATTTAAATCTTCTTTAAAAATTTAAATAATAATTGTAAATAACTTTTAATTATCTACTCCCTTCCCTTGAATCTTTTAGTAATTTTGTAAAAAACTAAGATCATGGCATCCAGTCCCACCACTTCATGGCAAATAGATGGGGACACAGTGGAAACAGTGGCTGACTTTATTTTTGAGGGCTCCAAAATCACTGCAGATGGTGATTGCAGCCATGAAACTAAAAGACGCTTACTCCTTGGAAAGAAAGTTATGACCAACCTAGACAACATATTAAAAAGTGGAGACATTATTTTGCCAACAAAGGTCCATTTAGTCAAAACTAGGGAGAAGGCAATGGCACCCCACTCCAGTACTCTTGCCTGGAGAATCCCATGGACGGAGGAGCCTGGTAGGCTGCAGTCCATGGGGCTGCGAAGAGTTGGACAAGACTGAAGTGACTTAGCAGCAGCAGCAGCAGCAGTCAAAACTATGGTTTTTCTAGTAGTCATGTATGGATGTGAGAGTTGGATTATAAAGAAAGCTGAACACCAAAGAATTGATGCTTTTGAGCTGTGGTGTTGAGAAGACTCTTGAGAGTCCCTTGAACTGCAAGGAGATTCAACCAGTCTATTCTAAAGGAGATCAGTCCTGGGTGTTCTTTGGAAGGACTGATGTTGAAGCTGAAACTACATTACTTTGGCCACCTGATGTGAAGAGCTGACTCATTTGAAAAGACCCTGATGCTGGGAAAGATTGAGGGCAGGAGGAGAAATGTATGATAGAGGATGAGATGGTTGGATGGCATCACCAACTCAATGGACATGAGTTTGGGGAGACTCTGGGAGTGGTGATGGACAGGGAGGCCTGGCGTGCTGCAGTTCATGGGGTCACAAAGAGTCAGACATGACTGAGCGACTGAACTGAACTGAACCTTTGAAAAGTAACTTGAGTTCCCCAAAGCTCAATTTCTTTATCTATGAACTGAGTTTAATCATATCTATGCCCCCAAGATTGTAAGGGTTAGCTAACAAGTTACCCTTACAAGTAACCCTTACAAGGGTTGCTGCTGCTAAGCTGCATCAGTCGTCTCCAACCCTGTCAACCCCATAGAGGGCAGCCCACCAGGCTCCCCTATCCCTGGGATTCTCCAGGCAAGAACACTGGAGTGGGTTGCCATTTCCTTCTACAATGCATGAAAATGAAAAGTGAAAGTGAAGATGCTCAGTCGTATCTGAGTCTTAGTGACCCCATGGACTGCAGCCCACCAGGCTCCTCCATCCATGGGATTTTCCAGGCAAGAGTACTGGAGTGGGGTGCCATTGTCCCTTCAGTCATGTCCGACTCTGTGCAACCCCATAGATGGCACCCACCAGTGCCTCCTGCCCCTGGGATTCTCCAAGCAAGAACACTGGAGTGGGTTGCCATTTCCTTCTCCAATGCATGAAGGTTAAGTTGTTCAGTCGTGTCAGACTCCTAGCGACCCCATGGACTGCAGCCTACCAGGCTCCTCCGTCCATGGGATTTTCCAGGCAAGAGTATTAGAGTTGGGTGCCATTGCCTTCTCCAAGGGTTAACTAGACTGGTCTATAAAAGAAGCCTTGCATGTCATGTTAACTCTTGTCTTTTCAGACTCCACCTACATAGCATTAACTTTCATCATGACTCATGCTATATCCCCTAAATTTTGATGTATATGAGGCCCTAAAATCTTGGCTTACTCCCTGGATTTTTGTCTTCTTGTCTACCTGTCTCTCCAAGTGGACAGTGATGCTTGTTTATTTCTGACTTGCTTGTTGTACCTCATAAGCTGAGCTTATTACAAAAGAAGGGTGGTGGTGGCCAACAATCTACAACAAATGAGAATTTTAAAGGTGTTTAAAAAAAAAAAAAATAACGTTGATGCTCTTGGAATAGGGTGGTCAAGACCAGGTCAGTTCCACTGCCTTCTTCCTACTAGATAAACAAAATGTTCAGTTACCCTTCCTGTAGCATTGTGTCCAGGGAAAAGCAGGAACATATTGTGCGCTTAGTTAGCTGGAGAATTAATTCTGAGCCTGGGCTGTTTAAAAAAAGTAAGGAGAAGATTCTCAACACCTGCAAAATGGTGGCAAGTTTCCTGGAAATTGTGGTGGCCTATCTGAACATGAGTTCCTTAGAGTCCCCCAAAACTTCCAATACCTCAGGACCTCCATAAATAAGTGAGTAGTTTATAAGTTTGTATTTGATATAAATTTCATGCTTTGTTCCCCTAGCCCTTTGAATGGAATGTCACAGAATTATGTAAACTTTATAGAGTAAGAAACTAAGCAACAATCTAATAACAATAATGATTGAATATGTACTTATTTTTGAATGTGTACTCTCTGCTGTGCAGAGTGCTTGATGCACAGTCTCATTTGGGTCTCAGTGTGTCTCATTTAATGTGGCCCAAATCACTTGTTTTACATATGGAAAAATCTAAACAACTTGATTAACTGTCAACTTTTATTTATAGTATGGGTTGTACTTTATCATAGCGCTTATGTACGAACAATTGAGTACATGAATTACAAGACTGTTTGTGGGTAAGCAGTGTAATATAATGGTTAGCATCCTTGGCCTTTGGATGGTACAGATCAGGGTTTGAATCCTGCTATGATCTGTCTACTCTGTGATAGTAGAGGAGTTACTTAACCTCTCTGAACCACTATTTCTAAATCTGTATCGTGGAGTTTAATACATTGGCTTGTAGCCAGTTAGATAAAATTAATAATGTGAATGTAAAAGTAAGGATCTAGGTGATGTGCAGTAAAGTTTGCAGTAAATGATAGCTATTATTATAAAGTACTTTCATACTGATTAAATTTCATGGGATTATCATAACCTACATTTTATCTTTTAATATTATCTTATTATTTTACACACTTTGCCAAGTAGAAAGTGAAGTCATAGAAAAGAGAGGTAAATGCTGGTCAAATGTTCTGTGATATTAAGGAAGGGCTAAGACTCAGATAGCGATGTGCAGTCTTCAGCTCTCAAGCTATTTTCTATTCAGCAACGCTGTTTCTTTACAGTAAGTGCTCTTTCCCTTAAGCCTAGAACTTAGCTCCCGGCTTAGGCTGTAACTCCTTGAAGGTAGCAGTTTTGCATGTCCTGGGAAACCACACATAGGCCTTCAATAGATTTTTTAGTTTATAATAGCAAGTTGACACACAGTTATAAGCATTATGAACCCTTATAAGTCATCTGTCCCTCAAATTGAATCTCAAAGGTAAAAGAAAGGGAGGTATCACAGAAGGATAGAGTGTAGCATGAACTACCCAGAGATCCAAGAAAGGGCATCACTGCTGGATAATTACTTTGTGGAGGTAATTACATAGGCCTTATGCATATATTAGCCTCTAGTGAAGAGGAAATGGAAACCCACTCCATTATTCTTGCCTGGGAAATCCCATGGACAGAGGAGCCTGGTGGGCTATAGTCTATGGGGTCTCAAAGAATCAGACACTACTGAGCAGCAGCCATATATGTGTATGTGTATATATATATATATATATATACACACACACACAAAGATGGGCTCAACAAGGGACAGAAATGGTAGGGACCTAACAGAAGCAGAAGATACTAAGAAGAGGTGGCAAGAATACAGAGAAGAACTGTATAAAAAAGATCTTCATGACCCAGATAATCATGATGGTGTGATCATTCACCTAGAGCCAGACATCCTGGAATGGGAAGTCAAGTGGGCCTTAGAAAGCATCACAGAGGTGATGGAATTCCAGTTGAGCTGTTTCAAATCCTAAAAGATGATGCTGTGAAAGTGCTCCACTCAATATGCCAACAAATTTGGAAAATTCAGCAGTGGCCACAGGGCTGGAAAAGGTCAGTTTTCACTAAAATGCCAAAGAAAGGAAATGCCAAAGAATGCTCAGACTACCGCACAGTTGCACTCGTCTCGCACGCTAGGAAAGTAATGCTCAAAATTCTCCAAGCCAGGCTTCAGCAATACTTCAACAGTGAACTCCCAGATGTTCAAGCTGGTTTTAGAAAAGACAGAGGAACCAGAGATCAAATTGCCAACATTCACTGGATCATGGAAAAAGCAAGAGAGTTCCAGAGAAACATCTATTTCTGCTTTATTGACCATGCCAAAGTCTTTGACTGTGTGGATCACAATAAACTGGGAAAATTCTTCATGAGATGGGAATACCAGACCACCTGACCTGCCTCTTGAGAAACCCATATGCAGCTCAGGAAGCAACAGTTAGAACTGGACATGGAACAACAGACTGGTTCCAAATAGGAAAAGGAGGACATCAAGGCTATATATTGTCACCCTGCTTATTTAACTTATATGCACAGTACATCATGAGAAATGCTGGACTGTATGAACACAAGCTGAAATCAAGATTGCCAGGAGAAGTATCAATAACCTCAGATATGCAGATGACAGCACCCTTATGACAGAAAGTGAGGAGGAACTAAAAAGCCTCTTGATGAAAGGGAAAGAGGAGAGTGAAAAAGTTGGCTTAAAATTCAACATTCAGAAAACTAAGATCATGGCATCCGGTCCCATCACTTCATGGGAAATAGATGGGGAAACAGTGGAAACAGTGGCTGACTATTTATCTGGTCTCCAAAATCCCTGCAGGTGGTCACTGCAGCCATGAAATTAAAAGACGCTTACTCCTGGGAAGGAAAGTTATGACCAACCTAGACAGCATATTAAAAAGCAGAGACATTATTTTGCCAACAAATGTCCGTCTAGTCAAGGCTATGGTTTTTCCAGTGGTCATGTATGGATGTGAGAGTTGGACTATGAAGAAAGCTGAGCACCAAAGAATTGATGCTTTTAAACTGTGGTGCTGAGAAGACTCTTGAGAGTCCCTTGGACTGCAAGGAGATCCAACCAGTCCATCCTAAAGGAGATCAGTCCTGGGTGTTCTTTGGAAGGAGTGATGTTGAAGCTGAAACTCCACTACTTTGGCCACCTGACGCAAAGAGCAGATTCATTTGAAAAGACTCTGATGCTGGGAAAGATTGAAGGCAGAAGGAGAAGGGGATGACAGAGGATAAGATGGTGGATGACATCACCAACTGGTTGGACATGGATTTGGGTGGACTCCGGGAGATGGTGATGGAGAGGGAGGCCTGGTGTGCTGCGGTTCATGGGGTCACAAAGAGTCGGACACAACTGAGCAACTGACTGAACTGAACTGAATATGTGTCAGGCATTGTATTAGACTCTGAGTATACAAATATCAGTAAAACTGAATCTTCCCATATGAAACTCATAGTAGGTAAGAAAGATGAAATTCCAAGTAGAAAAACAGTTGTAATAACTCACAATTGAGACTGAAGTAAGTGCAAGTTGTTCTTAGAACATACAGCAGAAAGATTCTGATCAGGACTGGGAGCATCCCAGAAGACTTCCTGGAAGGAACAATTAGTGAGCCAAGTCACAGAGGAATGACCTGATTAGGAAGAAAAGGTGTCTTTTCAATACCGTGCTGAAAGACATAGAAAATTGAGTGATCAGGGCAGTTCTGGGAAATATGGGTAATTCAGAGCATGACTCAGATGCAGAGGGTCAAGGCAGTAAATATAATGGTGAAGTAATCATGGACAGATCTTAAAGACCTTATAAAGCACCTGAAGGATTTTGACAATAGCCCATGGTGTCGCAAAGAGTTGGACGTGACTGAGCGACTTCACTTTTCACAGCATTTAGAAACTATTCAAGTTTTAAGCAAGGGAGTAACTTAATTGTAATTAGAAAGATGACCCTAATCATTTGAGCAGCATAAGACTCGTAGGCTAATGCTGGTGGCAGGAGAAAACTTAGGAGGCTCTTATAGTAAATCAACTGAGAAATCATAGCAAAGACCTGGTAACCAAAAATACAGGGTAGAAGGAGGAAAGGAGGAAGCTATAGATGACTCCCATATCTTGATTTGCGTGACTGGAGAATGTGGTACAATTCCCCAGGGAGTAATGTGTCACAAGGAGAACTTGGTTGTATGGATGTGAAAAGAAGGGAAAGGAAAAGAAATGAGAAGAATATTGGAGGGAAGCAGTGATAGCACTGGGGCCGAAGCTGAAGAAAATGATGTATTTAGGGAATGATTTATTACAGCAAGTGAGAGAGAGAAAGAGAGAATGAGAGAGAGAGAGATGGAAGAGAAGGTAAAATAAGGACTGAAAAGTGTTAACTGGATTTAACAAACTCACTCACTAATGACCATGGTAAGAACAGTTTCAGATAAGAGCAGGAAGCCGAGAAAAGACGGTTATTTTTATTTGGAGGGAAAAAAGCCTAAGGATGGCATCAAAGTCATGCTAAATTTTTCTTCCATTTGGGAACATGGTAGAATTTCACTTTTTCACATCCTTTGAAGTTAGGGTGACTTGATATTGCTAATGAAATGTAAGCAGATGTGACATTGTCACTTTGGGGTGGACACTAGAGCCGGTGTGCAATTTTCTACCTTTCCTTTCCCTATCTCAGTGATCTGGAAAGCATGTGTCAAGATAAATCTCCCATTAGCCTGTGTGCTTGAAAGACCACAATGAACACAGCATCCCAGGTGACCCACATTGTATGTGCAACATGAGCAAAAGTTCAGTAAATGTTGATTTCTCTATCTCTTGCATTTTGCATTATAGTTCAGCTTTGTATCCACCAATTCCCTTATATCTCTTCAGAATTATTTACTCTTATAACATAGACAGTGTCCTGGATGACCACCATGTTCAAGTATCCAGAACAGATTGGCCAGAGGCTCTGTCTTCCTGTTCTAAAATTCCACGAGAAAGCATCCAACTGGCTAAGCTTGAGTCAGATGATCACTGCTAGTTCCAATAAACTTCACCACAATATGGAAGGGGAAGAGCTATGTCATGATACCTAAGTTGTGAGGTGAGCACAACTCATTTCACAAGAATAGTGGAATAGATAGTATCTCTGACATCTCTAGGATGGTTGGAAACTTCAGTGACTGTATCTTGTGGAAGTAAAGGCACTGTCTCACTTCAAACAGAGTAGATGCGGTTTATGACCCTAACCAAGGGTAAGAGATGAAGTTCCCAGATTTTCAGTACCAATTTTCAATCCCAGTATTTTGAGTGGGATGTGGGTAGGAGGAAGCTATAAATCTCTGTCATATGCAAAATCATCAGGTTAGAAGGCCAATGGCTCCAACAAGAAACAAGGGAGCAACTCATTAGTAGATGGCTCCAGAACAGCAGGAGCAAGTAGCTTGCACATAAGAGGAAACATATCAAAAAGATCATCATTCTCAGCAGAGGGCAAATTATTGACTGATTGAGAAAGATATATTCAGTGGATGGCAGATCCCCAAATCAGAAGATCTTTAACCCAAGAAGCTGTGATTGATGCTGGGTTAGCTTGTTGTAAGGTCACTGGTAACTTTAAACCAGTATGATTTCTCGATTTCACAATATTGAATTTCTTGCTTGGTTAAAAAGTTCAGTGAAACAAATCTTTTCAGAAAACTTCCCTTAGTGTATTGTGGCCAACAAGTTTGCAAGTAGGCAGTTTGTGAAAGATGATGGGGTTTCCAATGGAGAGATTTTCTGAGATTCCAAGTGTGATCTTGGACCAACAGAAATATGATGAACATGAAAAGTAACTAGAATCCTTAATTCTCTAAGTATTTCTGATGCTAGAGTTTTGTTGCCATTTGTACAAATGGACAACTTCTTATTTGCCTTAAGAAGGGGACACTGTGAAGGGAAAAAATTGTGAAACTCTCACCAGTGTTGTGAAACTCTAGAGGGAAATCTCACCTGATGTGAAATCCTAGCTTCTTTTTCCAAGCCCGTCAGGAGCAGAATTAATTTGCCTTTGACATTCTTGTGGCCATAATCAGTGCTGCAAGCTTAGGATAAAAGTGAAATGGGCAGGAGGTCATTTTCCCTCCTCAGAGCTCCATCTTCACATGATGGGACTCAGCTCTATTTCTGGCCTCTCAGCCTTGATTCCTGAACTCGTGGCTTCTGTTCAGTCCCACTCTTAGCAGGGTATATGCTCAACGGCTTGTTAGATTAATAGTAGAGGGGAGTATATGTCTTTCTAAGTTTGTGGTAATGATTGCCTTCTACTGAGCAGGAACCGCTTCTGACCTAGACCTAGAGTATACGCCCAGTGGAATCTTGCTGTTGTCCAGGCATGATACCTGAGGTTACAGTCTGGTTTAGTTTTCCTTTTTTTTTTTTTTTAATAAGATCTAATCAATATCATATATTTGGGGTTGACAAGGGCTACAAAAGTTAATGGAAAGATTTTAAGCTTCAGACAGTTAAGAATGCCAGGTAAACCCAAGCTTCGACTTGACTATACTAAGATTGGGAGTTAACACCAGCTGAATGTTTCCTTGGAAAGCAGTACATCTAAAGCAGATCAACCATGTGGACACCATAATTGGAGAAGTCCTAAACTCTCTCCTGGGAATGCTTTTAGTGTTATCTTTTGCCATTTTAGTTATTGTTTTTCCTAACTAGCATATATATATACATACATGATATATATATATAGTCATATAAAAGTGAACCTTTTCTTTCCATCAAAGATGCAACCTCCTAGAGGGAAAGGAGCGTGATTTTTCTTTCTAGGATCTTCAACAATGCCTAGTAGAGTGTCAAAGATGCCTGTGAGAGATTCTCTGAGGCAGACTTTTACTTGGTTTCAAAGTGCTGTTGTTTTCATCTGTATTTTTTTCTGATTATTTAATTGGTTCCAGTTCATTGTTCTGCTTTAGTCTCTAAATAGTGCCGAGTGTATGACTTTGTTTATATGGCCTTCATAGACTTGTAATATCTAAATGAGACAATTTCATTTTAGAAATACAAAAATTGAGACCCAGAGTAAAGTGAAATCAAAACCTATTTCCTCACTCTCATGTTTGTTTTCCTTTTCCATGCCCATTTGAGCCCATTGCCTTGTCCTGAGTTAATGTCTGGACATTATATGTCCAGCTTTGATCTTGACTCAGTCTTCACCGAGAATAGAATCCCTGACTCTCCCTTGACTTACTCTTGTCCTTTGAAATTGGCCTTTACCTTTGTTCACCCTTTCCAGATTTCTAGCTGCTTTCTTCCTGTGCTATGCCCTGAGTTTAGTCTGACACTGGGGACCTGCATATATTCCCTGAGCTGTTATCTTCTAAACACACACACCCCAAGGCTTTAACACAGGAAGAATCAGAAGGCTGCTGGGAAAATTTAGATATGTCTTTTACCCGAGCTGGCAGAATGGCGACCAGCAAGCCTACAATCACTAGAGTGCACCCTGCCCTAGGGCCTCTGAGGAGAGTTCTAGCTTAGAAAAGCATTAGAAGCCCTGAGGCCAGCTGTCTGTGCTTACAGCACTCCAGGGGTGCTTTTAGTATGTTAGAAGGAAACATTTTCTAAGCGGGAATGTTTGCCACTCACAGATGGAAACAATTCCCTAAACCAAACCCTGGGAAAAAACTGGTGATTTATCAGCTTAGTAGCAGCTTCTTTTTTTGAGCAGAATTCTGAAAGGCTGAATGATACTGTCTCCTAGTTTAGGGAATATATACAATGTTTAGTTCTAGTGAAATTATAAAAAAAAATGGAGTTATGTATTATCATTATTGGGCTTCCCAGAGGGCACCAATGGTAAAGAAACTGCCAGCCAATGCAGGAGACACAAGACACATGGGTTTAATCCCTGAGTCAGGAAGATCCCTTGGAGAAGGGCATGGCAACCCATTCCAGTATCCTTGCCTAGAGAATCTCATGGACAGAGGAGCCTGATGGGCTATAGTTCATAGGTTTACAAAGTGTCACACATGACTGAAGTGACTTAGGACTCACGCATTATCATTATTATTGTTATTATTTATTGAAAAGTATTTAAAGAATAGTTATCTACTATGAGAGTCATGTGAAAGTCTTCCCAACTTTTACCCAAGTAATTTTAATATCCAAACCCAGGCTACTTTTAGCACCCCTTTTCCAAAAGGCTAAACAGCAACCTTCCTAAAAAGCATTCATCTCTGTCCGATTAGTTTATCCGATTAGCTGATCAAGAGCTCATCTGGCCTATTTCCTGTTGCTCCTGCTGCCTGGAAGCAAAATTGAGACTAGTAGAGGACTAGATCGGAGAAGACAATGGCAGCCCACTCCAGTACTCTTGCCTGGAGAATCCCAGGGATGGGGGAGCCTGGTGGGCTGCCGTCTATGGGGTTGCACAGAGTCGTACACGACTGAAGTGACTTAGCAGCAGCAGCAGCAGCAGCAGAGGACTAGATGGACTTGATTAAAGATGAGTTTATTACAGTTTCTTTCTGATGAAGGGGAGGAAGTCATCTCTAAAAGAAAAAATGGGGTCCAGGGTACTGAATTAATTTGACCAGTTTGATCAATTCAATGAAAAGAAATGCTCAGACTGGTCAAACAGTTTGTAAATAACCCAGAAATATAGGGACCCGCTGGGGCTTTGGCTTGTGGAACCCTTGGGGCAGAGTCCCTGCAGACAGTCTGGGCTTCCAGACAACCCAAGGGCAAGTCGATGCTCATGGAAGCCGGGTCTCCTCAGGACCCACTGGGGCTTCAGCTCTGGGACCCTGTGGCTCCAGTTCACAATGACAGGATCAAGGTCTCCTCAGGACCCACTGGGGCTTCAGCTCTGGGACCCTGTGGCTCCAGTTCACAGTGACAGGATCCAGGTCTCCTCAGGACCTGCTGGGAGCTGGAGCTGCTGAAGGAAACGTAGGTCATGAAGGGGACCCAAGACATGCTGGCTGCTAACGGACTCTTTCCACAGTGCTTCTTCATCCATGTGGGCTCCTGCAAGGACAGTGAGCATCAAAACTTCCCTTGAACTTGATCTGGATGGGCCTGATAGTCTATGTGAGCCTACTTCTGCTGACTCTAAAAACCTGAGTCTGCCATTTGATCCTCAAGATAATGCCTTCCTGTCATAGGCTCGCTCCTACACTGCATGCCACAATCGGTGTAACTGACAGGTCTGCGGAGTGCTTCCCTCTGCATCAGTGGGAGGCTTCCCATGGTGGACATCTCCACTTCAAGGAAACAACTTTCTCCAAGTCTGTGAATACCTTTGACAGCAACAATCATATGTGATGCCTCTTCTTAATCTGATGACATCTAATAAATGGACTGTGCAACACTTTGTACCTTAGCTGCGGACATAATGTGAGTTTTAACTGCCGATTGTTCTGTTTCTGCTGTTTGCTCCCTGCATCTGTAACTGTTGACTGGATTTGTTTCTAGCCACATAAAGGCTTTTAGGTTACAAATGGTTGCTCAAACTCCTGCCACTGCCGCGCTTCCTCCAACTACTATTTGGGGCCCCTGGGTCAGAGACCCTCAATATGAGGGTTAGGAGAATATGTTGCCTCACCAATTTAGGGACGATGCCCCTTATCAGTTCAGAAGCAGTTATGGAATGGAAACGATGCCCTTTTCCCTAAGCAACATAATTCTCCTAAAAGAAAAGGGGAGAATGAGAGGGTAACAGGAAGGAAGGCTAAGGGTCTCCAAATGGAGGAAATAGGCTGCAAGTATCAGACATTTTTTTATCTCTCTCTTAAGTGGCAGGAGGAAACAAACTATAAGTGTCAGAATTTTGGCTTCCCCGATAGCTCAGTTGGTAAAGAATCCCCCTGCAATGCAGGAGACCCTGGTTCAATTCCTGGGTTGGGAAGATCTCCTGGAGAAGGGATAAGCTACCCACTCCAATATTCTTTGGCTTCCCTTATGGCTCAGCTGGTGAAGAATATGCCTGCAATATGGGAGACCTGGGTTTGATCCCTGGATTGGGAAGATTCCCTGGAGAAGGGAAAGGCTACCCACTCCAGTATTCTGGCCTGGAGAATTCAATGGACTGTATAGTCCATTGGTTGCAAAGAGTTGGACATGACTGAGCAATTTTAAAATGTAAAAAATTGTACCGGGAAAATAGTTTAAAAATTGAGCTTGTTAGCAGAGAAGGCAATGGCACCCGACTCCAGCACTCTTGCCTGGAAAATCCCATGGATGGAGAAGCCTGGTAGGCCACAGTCCATGGGGTCACAAAGAGTTGGACATGACTGAGTGACTTCATTTTCACTTTTCACTTTCATGCATTGGAGAAAGAAATGGCAACCCACTCCAGTGTTCTTGCCTGGAGAATCCCAGGGATGGGGGAGCCTGGTGGGCTGCCGTCTATGGGGTCGCACAGAGTCGGACACGACTGAAGCGACTTAGCAGCAGCAGCAGCAGCTGCATTGTCTGGAACACCTGATCTTGAAATCTGAGTCTATCAAAATTACAAAATGTAACTCATAGAGTTATAAATGGGACTCACTAAATGCATTCATTTGTCCTCTGCTAGTTATTTCTTGTTTACCATTTAGATATGGGGAGGGGAAGAAGCATCAACTTGGAACTGTAAAAATCACACTAGAATTTCAAAAAGCCATGACTTTTAAATTCTCTCCATCTTCTCTTTCAATAACTCCTTATCATCTTAATTTCATGGGTCAGATGTTAGGATGAGCCT
>SJXQ01008735.1:622369-780088 GCA_006408695.1 Aepyceros melampus
CTACCGAGAAGAAAATGGCTAAATGAATATATATATATATATATATATATATATATATATATAATATTTATTGAATCCATCTATTTCTAATTACAATATTGTGTCTCATCTCCTACAAGATTGCTTTTGCATGTGGAGTGAGATGAATTAAATACTGCTATTATTAGGGACTCCTTATAGTTATCACTGTTGAGTTAAAATCTTAGCAAACTACAGGACACAGAAATTTGAAGTAAAATGAGCACCCAGTGGCAATGTACCTTTCCCCTTGATTGAAAAAGCTCCCTGTGAAATTCAGTGTTATCCTTAGCATATACCTTCAATTGCTGCTAAACAGATGGACACACAAAGGTATACTATGTCACATTTTAGTGGCAGAAATGTGAAATCTTACACCATGCACTATGTTTTTTTTTTGTGTGTGTTGGGGGGTGGGTGAGTGTATGTGCATATACTATATCAACACCCAATACTACACATATTTTGAGTCGATTTTTACTGGCAAATTGGGAGGGAAGAGTAAGAGGGATAGAGTAGGTATGTATAGCAAGCCCTCAACAAAAGTTTGCTGAGTTGAGTCAAGTACTCTGTTGCCTGAGACAGAGTGACAGGGTGACGGCCTGAGTGCTAAGGGCTTGGCTCTCTTGAGAAGTTGCAGAGAGGTTGGTGGGTTCCTTCTCAGTTCTCACATCCCTAATCTTTCACACTAGGGTAGTTATGGCCTTCTTAATTCTCTGATCAAGTCTTTAATGCTGTTCTTGGTCTGCTGACCACTTAAGAAAGTCCTCTGCAGAAGGAGAGAGAATCACTAATGGGAACAGAGATAAATTTTCCAAGAGGAAAAGGTGGAGAAAGAGAATAGGAAAAGTGAATAAATAAGATATAGGTTTTCTCCTAATGCACAGGCACAGAGGAAATTTTAGCTGTAAAAGGCTTTTCAGTTTTGAAGAAGACTTTAATAATTGCTTTCTAGACCAATAAAGACATACATCATTTCCTTTACAAGAAACTACCTGAATCCTATAGAACACATACATACATACATAGCTGAAACTGAATTGCTCCATTTGGATAAACACATTAATTGAATGTATTTGATGCCATGTAGCCCACTCATCTGTTGAAAAAAAAAAATGGCACCTATAATTCATTTTTGGCACTTTGTTGTCATGTCCATTGAGTTTAGGTGCTCAACCATTCTGAGGTAGCTCGCATTGTGCTGTTTTCTAGTGGATTTCAGCTTAGTAAATCCTGGCATGACTTTAACCTCTGAGCCTTCCTTGTGATCAGTTATTTGGTTGTAGAAGCAAAGCGGTTGGGTAGGAGTGGTGGAGGGAACTTGAATTTGGGTTGAAAAGCAAGGAATCATATGCAGCACTGAGGAGTAGATAGAATCTGAAAACATGAAGTTAGTAGCACAGAGAGCTAGAAAAACAACTTATCCCAGGTGTCAGAAATCTGTGTGTGGCTTCCATGTCCATTCTTAGCATGCTGAGTTGGCTTTTTCAGAGACAGTTTCTCAGAGTCTCAGTTTCTCTATCTGTAAAATGTTTGTTGTAAATAGGTCAGTAGTTGTTAGAACTGGAACATGTCTTCCCCTCTTGAGCTCTATCCACATGCCCTCAACACTTCAAAAGAAAACACTACAGAAATAAGAAAGCGGGAGTTCTTAAATGGGATGGAAGGCCTAATTCTTTGATATTCAGAGACAGCCATTCTCTTTGGGAGTGATTTAATTATTTGACAATTACCTAATAATTGTGCTCTCACTCCTGACATCAGATTAAGTATTTTGGACTAGAGAAGCAGAACGTGTGTACAATATGTTTGCAATTACTAGGAGTACAGACTGGCGTAAACAGGTACCTGGAGCATTAAATTAAAAAAAAAACAAAAACAAATCTTTGAGACAGAGATTGTTTTAGCTAGATAATCTGACTCTGTCAGCCTGATCATAGTTGGATAATTTTTCTATATACCTGGAATGTTGTTTATTCATATTGTACAAACTGGGATTATAATACAGTAGTCCTGAGAACATCATGCCTTATATAAATATTTCCTATCTTATTTATGATAAATTGGCAAATTTCTGCATCTGTCCAACTAGTGAGTAGAATGTTTGTGGATAACACCATTATAAAGTTATGAGGTGGGCTTTTTAAACAGGGTTGTGGCCAATGCAAGGAGTATAACACCATCTACAAGGGGAGAACATAGGTCCCTAAATTTATTTAAATGCTTTCTTTTTCTTTCTCTTCTCATTTAATATGACATTTTGGTCTTGATTCCTTCAGACTTGAAGTTTCAACTCCCACTCACAAAAAAGGTATGATGTCTTCAAGAAACCACTGCCCTAGGCTGTTTCAGATTGTGCCTTGCCTTAGAATTTGTTTGGTGGGAGATGGTTCCTTTAAATTCTTTGCTGTCCTATTTGAAATTAATGTACTGCAACACTTGTTAATATGACTGGACCTTCTTTGGTTTTAATTTGAATCATGGTGATATTTAAAAGATAATAGAGAGTAGCTTTCATCCCTTTGGTGGTGTGCTAAGATTAAATACTTACTTTCTTGAACTTTAGCAGGCAGTATAAGTGGGGACACTGCAGAGGAGATGATGAACAGACCCCAGAAGCTGGAAACATCTACGACACCCCTGAAGGTGAAATTCAGCAAGCTCCTGCTGTTACAGTTTCTAAAAGTAAATATAGGATTTGGCATTGCTGAGACTTACCACTGCCCAAAGAACTCAAAAGATTTGAGGGGAAGGGGAAGGTAGGGAGTTAGAACAGATGCCAGGGCAGCTGGAGACAGAAATATATAATGGTGCTCTATTTAGTTACTGAACATGGGAGTGCTTCTATGTACCATGTTTTTAAAGGAGTATTAGACTTTTAATCGTTACTAAGCCTGAAATAAACAAGTGATTTGATTATTTTGTCTAAATTAATTGGTAGTGAATCAATTAGCAACCACTAAATTCAATCACCTACTTACTGATGGGTTTATAAATCCACCACTCCAGTAAAAGGGCTATGTCTACACATGGCTTTGAAAACTCAGTTTTCAGAAAAAGGGATTTTCAATCATGTTTGTCTTTTAGCTGCACATGCTTATGACTCATATGTCTGGGATCTTTTATATCTTGTTCACTATTGGAAAAATGGATTGAATTACTAAGGCTTTTAATGCAGAGGTCCTCCTTTTAATGCAGAAGACCATTCCCAGGAAGAGAAAGTTACAGATATATAGCTATAAGGAAGTGCCATGTTCCTGTAGTTTTTGAGCTTGCAACAGTGTAAGCAGGTTTAAAGCTGGCATTTAACTTCTTCCTTAAAAAAAAAAAATGATGTACCAAGTCTCATTCTTTATTTCTGTGCATTTGAAGAATGATCCATCTAACAACTTAGGTCTTCTACCTAATTCTGTGCCACACAGTGTCTAGAGACCACTACCAGAGATGTAAGTACAAGTTGGGAATTGGCTGGGAAATTCCCTTGCAGCTCAAGAATGAGACATAAGGCCTAGAGCATGAGCTTAACAGGTTACATATCCTTTCTACAACCTCTAAGGCTATGGTTATTCAGTAGGCTGCACAGAAGAGTCTATCTTATACCCTTGTTAAGTTTAGCAAGTGCTGAAACATTTAGCAGAAAAAAAACCCAAAAGTATCCGTGCTTTTGGTTTTATCAGGAAGCATATTTAAACTGGAATATTAAAAGCTTCTGATTAAATTCAGATAAGCTTTTAAGAATGCTTGCAATATTAGGATAGGTTAGAGTGTTCTGGGGCTCTCTGGTGACTCAGATGGTCAAGAATCTGCCAGCAGTGCAGGAGACCTGGGATTGATCCCTGGGTCAGGAAGATCCCCTGGAGAAGGCAATGGCAACCCACACAAGTATTCTTGCATGAAGAATTCCATGGACAGAGGAGCCTGGACGGCTACAGTATATAGAGTTGCAGAGTCAGACACGACTGAGCAACTTTCACCTTCAGGCTGTCATGCAGGAACGAATAAATCCTGATATCCCAGTGACTTAATGTGTAACATTTATTCCTTGCTCAAGAAAAATCTGCTGCAGGCTCGCAGTTTCTTCACATGCTTTTCCAAGGAGTGACTCGGGACTCCTGACATCCTCATCTTACTGCATCTCTGTAGTTTAATATAGGGCTTCCTGGTTGCTATAGCCATGGAAGAGGATTTAGAGGATAGTTCATGGACTTTTCACTGCTTCAGCTCTAAAATGATAGGTGTCGTGTCCCAGCATAGCTTAATAGCCAAAACAAGTCACTTGGCCTCACCTAACTTCAAGGGTCCTGTTAAACAAGATTTGTTTCAGGCCTTGGGTACAGAAGAAAACCAGATGTTAGTGAGCACTGTTAATGTCAGCCCCACCTACAATGTGAGCCCACTTTGCTAAGTGGTAAGGATAACAAAGATGAGTGTGATGGAGTTTTCCAATTAAAGAAACTTGTAATCCATTGGTTCAAAAATTTGCCTATCAAATTTTAGTATAGTATCCATATTAATGAAATAAGATGTCAAACTGAGTATATAAAATGGTTTCAATTATATAGAAATATAAATGACAACCCACTCCAGTATTCTTGTCTGGAAAATTCCATGGACATGGGAGGCTGGCGGGCTCTAGTCCAAGGGGTTGCAAAGAGTCAGACATGACTGGGCAACTAACACTAACACTAGGTATAATCAGAATCAATCATTCATAAACAAATATTATAGTATAAATAGTGGCCTTTAGAATCCAAAGCTTAATGTGAAATTAAACATTTATTAAGTCTTTCACTTCATCATATATTGACGAGCTGTAAAACTTTGGCTTCATGCAGTTTAATGGAACTGGAAAAATAAAATGAAGGCAAATACAAATAAAATACCTTATTAGTTTGTATTGAACAGCTTCTGATTCTAAGGAGAAGGTAACTCAGTATATAGAAGAACTGTGCAGGATTTGAGAGACCAAACAAACTTATTCCTAGCAGTGGCCATGCAGAAAGAGAGACCCAAGAAGAAATGAGGGATCCTTACAAGTAGAGGGCTGTCACCAACTGACAGAGGTCAGTTTTATGTCATTTTGCTAGCTGAAAAGTTTTATTTGTCAACTCTTTCCTCTTTTGAATTATGTGTTATTCAGAGCTATGAGTCCCTCAGGGACTGTTTTCTTTCTTACCCTTTTTAGAGTTGCTTTTTTCCTGAAGTTAAAACTTGCTCATTAAAGAAAATTTAGAAAGTACAGGAAAGGCTTTAAAACAGAAAATAATCAACATTTTGGTATAGTTTTAGACTTTATATTTATTTTATTTTATACCATTGAAGTCATACCTTACTGGAAGTTTGCTGTGTTGCTTTGTTGATATAGACTGCCTCCTGCTTATATTTTTTAAACATTTTAAAAATGTGAGATAACAGTTTATTTTATGAAAATTATAAATATTACTTAAGCATTGTCCTAACAGTAGTCACATTGATTGCTTCTAAATTTAGACTCTTAGGATAGTTCTGTGATGAACCCAGTGATTGATTGGTAAGATCTTGACCTCAATCCTGGACTAGAATCCTTTCTATTGATGGAAGTGTTTCATGGAACATCCTCCAAAAGATAAAAACCTAATACCATATTTGTTTGCAGGGATGATGTGGAAAGGAGATAATAAAATCACCTCCCACATGTTACAGGAACATGCTTTTAAACAAGTAGATTTTGAGCTAATTTGGAAAAACATGTTAGGGATGGGAACACATTTTAAGTTAATGAAGACATGGAAAGCAAATACAGGAGTTAGCTTTAGCCACAGTATGACTACATATCAAATGACCAAAAAGTAAAAGCCACATACAAAGTAAGCTTTATTTAGCTTGTCCATCTTCAGATTGCTTTCCTAGGCAGCTCTGCTTCAGGTCCCAGGAGAGGAGAGGATCCAACTGCAGGTCTGTGGGTGGGCTGAGTCTGCTCTACTCGATGTGTCTCTCATCCTCCTTGGGCCAGAAAGATAATCAAGACAATTTTATCATGTCCCTGGTGGATTAAATGAAGTCCCATTTCTCAAGCACATGCCAAACCTTACCATGTCTTGCTTGCTCACATTCCACTGGCAGAGTCATGTGGCTAGGCTGAAGGCAAGATTAGGAAAAGTGCTTCCAGGCTATGGAGATATTGGAGAGAAGTGAATACCTCTGAACAATAATATACTTCACAGCAAGGGGAAGGAATCTTATAGAGGCTACATCTTTTATTAAGGAACCCCTGCTTACTGGAAATAGGCAAAGAAGACCTCTTGAGAACTCCTTATTTCTTTCTTTTCTGAATATCTAATTATGGACAACCTAAACCTTCTGTGAACAAATTGATTGAGATACAGGGCCCATACTTGAACATAAAATCCCCTAAGCTAGACTATTTTCATAAGTACAATGTCTTCACTGATTCTCTGTTCTTTAAGGAATGATCTTTCATAGAAGAATCTGCTGCATTTGATAACTCAGTGTCAGGGAACACTAACCTTATTTCCCCTCCAGGGCAGTGATTCTCAGTCCTGACTGTATATTTGACTCATTTAGGGAGATTTTTAAAAACCACATGCTGTCTGAGCCCACCGAATCAATTAACTCATAGTCTGGGGGCTGAGGTCACAGCATAAAGTGGTTTAGGTGCCTAGTGATATCGCTGTATATTCATCGTTGAGAACCACTGTTCTGGCACAACCATTTCCCCCTTTGTTGCTCTGTTTTCCATTTTCCTAGGCCCAATGCTTTATCCATAGTCATGTCTAATTCCACTCTTACCTATTAGAGAATACTGAAAGCCTGCACAACCTCAGCTGACATTTTCTTAACATTTCTCAGGGGAACAGCTTAGAAAACCTATACATTCTTCCACATTAAGAAATTGATTAGCTGTGTTGTACCTCAGCCAGTATAGACTCAATTCTGGCTGCACATTAGAATTACTTGGGGGAGCTTTTAAAAAATCAGAAACAAAATAAAACACCTCTGCTTACCACCAACCTCTGGAGATTCTGATTCAACTATTATGGAGTTATTTTTAAAGTGGTATTGTTTGTGAAAGCTCTCTGGTAGTATGTAGCCAGATTGGAGAACCATAGAACCTTGATAGGGTGAGAAAATCAGCACCATGGAAACACATAACCCCAAGGCACAAAAGATGAGTAGCCAGGTCTTCCCTAGTCCTGATATTTCTTTGAACAATGAAAAGTATTTCTTTGGGTATAGCAGAATAGGAAATTGGACACAAATAATGAGAGTAGAAATGAATGGTTTTCTTGGCTGTGCCAAAGGATGTGCATGTGGAAATAATGGGAAATAAGATTTGTGAGGCAGAGAAGTGGTCTCACAGGGTCAGGTAGTATAGTCTCAACTCAGGCCAAGGGCTGGAAATGAGATTTACTAGACAGTTGGGAGCTTTCATAAGTCCATGAGCAGTATAATTCTCAGACTTCTAGTGCCTCTTATATTGTTTTCTGCTTCTAAATCACCTTTTGTAATCACACATTGTATGTCTATGTGAGTGTGGCATTCTACTGTTGCTTATTGTGCATAGTATATTTTGTATATTGAACCACCATGCCTCTTGGGTTATAACCATTAAGCAACTATATATTTATTCCTCTGTTCCTTTAAAAATATTTGTTTAAGCTAGTTCTTTACTTGCCTCTGGATGAAAATCTAAGTGGTCCATGACTACTCTAGTAAGTTCTACATAATGGTGAGTCTCAAAAGCTGGCTCTGTCCTCTAGATCTGACAGGTGTTTAAAACTAATCCTTCCTTTCATGGGATGCTCAAATATTCTTTAGTGGAAACCTTCTTCTACTTCCCCCAAGTTACTGCAGGTCTTGTACTTGTAGCTCCCTAGATAATAGCAAATATTTCTTTATTTCGGCTAATAACTTAGTCCTGACACAGGTACTAAAAATCAGGTGTTGCCCACAATTTCTTTCTGCTCAAGTCTGTTACCCACTCAGACAGGAGTTAATAACATTCAGGCTCGCTCGCTCTCTCTTGTACCTGGCATATATCTGGTCCACAGGAAATGCTTATATATGTTTTGTGCCAACAAATTCTGGGAGTTTGGACTGAGCCCTCTCCGCCTCCATTGCTTTGACTTGTAGCCAGTGGCTAAGCAGTTTGCCTTTGACCATTAGATTTGCAGCAGAGTGGCAGACCCCAGGTCCCAAGGCCTTGTAATTGGGGAATCAGTGCTCCTAAGTGTTCTCTTGAAGCCTTTTTCATTAGTGTGAGGTGAGAGGGCCAGAATTTCCTTACTCTGACTTGGGGTGGAGGGTGAGATTCTCTCCACACAGATGAGTCTTTCCAAAAATGCCTGCTCAGAACTGCTGAAGAAATTAATCACAATTAACTAAGTCAGTCACCGATGCTACTTAGCTTGAACTGTTCTACTTAGAGTTACCCAGGTGAGAAGTGGCTAGATTGGAAACCACACTTGCCTTTATGATGATCAAATTGGGACTCATATTTAAAACTACTGATTGTTTTCTCTGTCCTTGGCATATTAATGCATCTTCATAGTTATGGCTCATTACTCCCTTTTGCAGTCTTATGGGCCTCACATTTCACGTCTGTTTCAACTTCTCTGATAAATGACTGCCTGCCTGCCCCCTAGAGGATCCCAAAGCAAATTTCAGGTATGCTCCATAGCCTATATTTAAAATCATGTTGCTCAAAATATACTCTCCAAATTTCATAAAAATCTGTCAAGCTGAATTTGCTTGATGCAGGAACAGAGATATGTTAACACATATACAAATGTGTTTTTATTTTTATAGCTATACATAGATGCAGTTAAAAATAAATAAATATTAGGTAGTAAATTCAACTGGCTAAGGAAAAGAGTATTTTGATTATGTTGTTGGAATGGATGGGAATTTGAATGGTATTGTTTCTCAATCCTGCTGGAGGCTGGGGAATAGTAAATTTTCTCAAATACCATTTAAGTCTCTGTGCTCCTTGCTATTTGTCTTGCTGGGGATATCATAGGTCTTGATGGATTTGTTATGTGCAGTCATGCTTGGCTGATTGTTCTACCTCTTTGATCGTCCCACTAGGAATTCCATTACAGGGCTGTCCTTTGGAAATCTGCTGTTAGCCTGAGCCTGCTATGCTGCCATATGTCCTGCAGCTTTAGTCTGATAAACAGTCTTTCTGTTCGTTTACTCTGCTAGGTGCTTACAACACAGATTCAAGTTAGTATAAAAGGTTTAGTTTTGATCTTCCCAAATTGCTAAATATAATTGCATCTTTTTATGCGTCTTTACTATATTAGAGGCATTGCTGAACAGACCCAATCCTTTGAGAAGGGAAATGAGTTATTTGGCTTCTTTGGAAGTTGTAGATTCATTTTCATTGTTGCTTTAGTAGCTATTTGTTTGTTTAAAAATTTTTCTTGCATTTTATTAAAGTGAGCTCTCTCTGTTTTGCTGGAGAACTTTGCTCTTCCTGACAAAAATGATTGGGGCTTTCATTTTTACTTTATTTATTTTGCTATTATTTAAAAAATATTTAGTGAATCGCCAGCAGATTATAAAGCTCACCAAGAGGTTTCAGAGTTTATTTTGCTTAAGCTGTGGGTTATTAGCAAGATGTGATTTCTAAAATTGAGATTGTATGGCAGGTACAATTGAGAGTTGTGTTAAATTCAGTAGGAGAAAAAAACACAGAGCAAACATGTATATTTATCTATGTTTAATGTAAGTAATTTATATGTAAAATTAAAGAATTTTCCCGCAGGTGATTTCTGAATAAAATAATAATTATTCCTGTTCTGGGTTGAAATTTGCTGTGATCTGGTTCCTTTATTCCTCCCATTTTACTCTTTCCTTGATGATTAGAACCCTTATAGATTTTCTTTCAGTGCCTATGCTATATGATGATATATATGTTCTATTCTCTTTCCTCCACTCTGGAAAGTTTCAAGATATTCTAGATGAAGCTCCTATTATGGCTTTATATTTTTGCCATGTTCAGTTCAGTTGAGTTCAGTCGCTCAGTCATGTCTGACTATTTGTGACCCCATGAATCGCAGCATGCCAAGCCTCCCTGTCCATCACCAACTCCCGGAGTTTACTCAAACTCATGTCCATCGAGTCAGTAATGCCATCCAGCCATCTCATCCTCTGTCGTCCCCTTCTCCTCCTGCCCCCAATCCCTCCCAGCATCAGTCTTTCCAATGAGTCAACCCTTCGCATGAGGTGACCAAAGTATTGGAGTTGCATCTTCAGCATCAGTCCTTCCAATGACACCAGGACTGATCTCCTTTAGAATGGGCTGGTTGGATCTCCTTGCAGTCCAAGGGACTTTCAAGAGTCTTCTCCAACAACACAGTTCAAAAGCATCAATTCTTTGGTGCTCAGCTTTCTTCACAGTCCAACTCTCATATCCATACATGACCACTGGAGAAACCATAGCCTTGACTAGACGGACCTTTGTTGGCAAAGTAACATCTCTGCTTTTGAATATGCTGTCTAGGTTGGTCATAAATTTCTTTCCAAGGAGTAAGCATCTTTTAACTTCATGGCTGCAGTCACCATTGGCAATGACTTTGGAGCCCCCAAAAATAAAACCTGACACTGCTTCCACTGTTTGCCCATCTACTTCCCATAAAGTGATGGGACCAGATGCCATGTTCTTCGTTTTCTGGATGTTGAGCTTGAAGCCAACTTTTTCACTCTCCTCTTTCACTTTCATCAAGTGGCTTTTTAGTTCCTCTTCACTTTCTGCCATAAGAGTGTTGTCATCTGCATATCTGAGGTTACTGATAAGGTACATATACAACTGTTGTCTTTGACAAAGATGAAATTCAGTGCCCTCATGTCACTATTTATTTATTTTTTAATACAACCTTCCTCCTCTTTTTTCTTCTGTTTCTCCCAGCACATTTTAGGCTGGCTCAAAGGCTATGCATTTGCTACAAAATAACCTCTTTACCACTTACTTCCTCTAGAAATACATTGCTCATTTCCTAAAAATATGTATAAATCTTTTAGGTGCAGTATTTAAATCACAAAAAATATATCCTTGGTGTTTTCAGAGTAAATTAACTACTAAAACTTTTAAATAGACCTACTCATCTCACACGCTAGTAAAGTAATGCTCAGAATTCTCCACGCCAGGCTTCAGCAATATGTGAACTGTAAACGTCCAGATGTTCAAGCTGGTTTTAGAAAAGGCAGAGGAACCAGAGATAAATTGCCAACATCCACTGGATCATTGGAAAAGCAAAAGAGTTCCAGAAAAACATTTATTTCTCCTTTTTTGACTATGCCAAACCTTGACTGTGTGGATCACAATAAACTGTGGAAAATTCTGAGAGATGTGAATGCTAGACCACCTGACCTGCCTCTTGAGAAACTTGTATGCAGATCAAGAAGCAAGAGTTAGAACTGGACATGGAACAACAGACTGGTTCCAAATTGGGAAAGAAGTATGTCAAGGCTGTATATTGTCACCCTACTTATTTAACTTATATGCAGAGTACATTATGAGAAATGCTGGGCTGGATGAAGCACAAGCTGGAATCAAGATTGCTGAGAGAAATATCAATAACCTCTGATATGCAGATGACACCACCCTTTCGGCAGAAAGTGAAGAGGAACTAAAGAGCCTCTTGATGAAAGTAAAAGAGGAGAGTGAAAAAGTTGGCTTAAAACTCAACATTCAGAAAACTAAGATCATGGCATCCGGTTCCATCATTTCATGATAAATAGATGGGGAAACAGTGGAAACAGTGTCAGACTTTATTTTGGGGGGGCTCCAAAATCACTGCGATGGCGGTCACCGCCATGAAATTAAAAGACGCTTACTCCTTGGAAGAGAACTTATGACTAACCTATACAGCATATTCAAAAGGAGAGACATTACTTTGCTGACAAAGGTCCGCCTAGTCAAGGCTATGGTTTACCAGTAGTCAAGTATGGATGTGAAAGTTGGACTATAAAGAATGCCGAGTGCCAAAGAACTGATGCTTTTGAAATGTGGTGTTTGGGAAGACTCTTGAGAGTCCCTTGGACTTCAAGGAGATCCAACCAGTCCATCCTAAAGGAGATCAGTCCTGAGTGTTCATTGGAAGGACTGATGTTGAAGCTGAAACTCCAATACTTTGGCCACCTGATGAGAAGTGCTGACTCATTTGAAAAGACCGTGATGCTGGGAAAGATTGAAGTCAGGAGGAGAAGGGGATGATAGAAGATGAGATGGTTGGATGGCATACTGACTCAATTAGCATGAGTTTGGGTAGACTTGGAGTTGGTGATCAGGGAGGCCTGGCGTGCTGGGGTCCATAGGATTGCAAAGAGTTGGACACAAGTGAGTGACTGAACTGAACTGATGCATGTTTGTGTGTGTGCAAATAGTGGATTGCAGTCAGAATATAATTGTCACCAACCATACTGATACTTGAAGATTCCACGGATGGCATGTCATTTCTCGTCTCCCTTTTCCAAGCACTCTTCCTCGGTTCCTCTTCAGTCCCTTCCCTTTTTTGCATTCATCATTTTAGGATCTCTTTGAAGAGACAAAGATGATGTCAATAGAACATTCCAGACATGCTAAAAGGAGCATCTTTTCTTCCTGCTGTTTTGCTTCCTTCCTTTTCCTATTTCTCAACTATGCATACCATTTAATATCCCTACCTGTTAATAATCCACAGTAACCCATTAATACTCATAAGGTAGGCATGTAGGAGAAAATTTGATTGACACCATTCTACAGTTGCATACTGAGAACAGGAATGGATTTAAATCACTCTAAACGAGGAACCAGAATCTTATGGCTGTTGACTCAGGGCTGTTTCTCTCTCTTTCCCTTGCAACAAATAGCACCCAAAATGCACCACTGCAGAGATTTTCAGAAATAAATAGAATACTTAAAATAGAGCTGTGATCTGTCTTTGGTAATAAACCAATAATTAAATACTGACTAGAAATTCACCTAATTACTGAATATATATGAAATTTCCTCTATGCTGCTTGGATCTGAAGGGACAAATTACTTTAGACTTGGGTCCTGTCCAATTAGTTTGAATTATGTTCATCTGTAGATCATCCCAACACTATAGATACATAAGTAACTGAATATCTCAGAATGATTGTTGTTTTTTTAATTTCCAATTAAAAAGTTTCTAGTCTTTGATTTCATAGGATTTGGTTGGAATTGATATAGTAGTCAAAGCTTCTCATTGTTATTCTATAGTTTCCTTGCTTTCAATCAACACAACTTAGGGCCTATATGTATATACTGTTCTAGGTGCTGCAAGAATTACTTATTTACTGAGTGAATGTGTTTGTAAGTTAGCAGTTCAGTCATATTTGGAAATGAAGGCAAATAAGGTTAGGATAAAGTTATAGATATACTATCTCTCCATTGCAAATTACAGTCATTCTTTTGTATTGTTGTTTTAATAAATCATAGAATTTTGGGGATTCATGGAACCAATCCTAATATTCTACTATATAGAGTAGAGAAAACTAATTCTGGGCAGATTAAGGGATATGCTCAGGATCATAGAGCAAATTACTGGCAACTGGATCCAACTTGAGATTGTTGAGGTTAAGATTGTAAGGACCACGTGCATTTTAGCAAGACCTGGGAAACCTCTTTGTGAAGTCACTGATAACTCTGAATCCAAAAGCATGCCTTATATCTTCTTGGGAAAAGAAAAAAAAATCTCATATCATTGTCAGGGTCCTAGCTTTCAGTTTGGTTAACGGATTCATTAGTGCTGATTGCCCTGTTAAATATAACAAAAAAAAAATTACTTTTGTAAAATAGAATTTAAGGAGATGATATTTTTGGAAGTTTTTCCATCTGAGACAAAATTGACTTCTTCTTATGTGGCCCTTGTCACTACCAAACAGAAGTGACCTGAACGTTACAGACACTGAAAGCTGGATGAAACACTAGGGGCCATAATTTAACCTTTTCATTTTATAGTTGAGATAACAGAGGCTAAATAAAGAAAATGACTTGCACAGATAGCTAGAGGCAGAAGAAGACATTATGATTCCTAGTTCTAAATTCTTCTGCCTCCTTCTTTCATTTTCTGACATAATATGGGAGAATATCAGAACATTGTTTCATAGGCAATAGTTAAAAGGTTTATCCTTACATTGAAAAAAAACTTCCTGCTAGCAGTAGAAGATGATTCTGGGTCTCTGTGTATCCGCTCCTGACTTTCTGCAGTCTTTTCTTCCATCATTCTGATATAGTCTGTGGTTTTGCAGAGTGACCAAATTTCAATAAAAGTTGTTACGGTGGGCCTTGGCTTTATTCAAGTTCCTAAAAAGGTGATTATTGGGCTGATGATTTTCTATAACAGAAAAACAAACTATTTTAAGAGAAGTTCCTGTGCTACTGACAGTTTCCTTTTCTTTCCAGATTTGGTTCATTCTCTTAGGCATCTTAATTTAGAATTATATGAAGGATGTATTGTATACATCTGGAAAGTTTTGCAGATCTTTAAAGAGAAAAAGCATGAAAATCTCTCTTGATAGCAGCTCCCTCAAATAAATACCCTTTAAAAGATAAGTTATGACTGATTAATAGCCATGGCTTTCATTGTCCCCAGTGAACATCCATTAGGAATCTGGGGCACAAGATTGATGGATTATTACTAGCAAGTAGCAGGACATTCTTAGTATTCATCCTCAAGGCTTCAAAGTATATTCAAAAGTTCAATCTGAGGAGAAAGGTTTCTGTGAAGCCCTTTCTATAGCTGATGAAATTTCAGAGATAGGCCACTGCTGATAGGCTAGGGATGACATGAAAAATTTGCTTATAGTATCTACACCCTTACTCATTTGCTTTCATACCTTTACTTCTCAAGCCAAAATTGCCTAAGTCCTTGTTTTGGATAAGCCATCAAATTTATGGAAAGAAAGCTGCATGCCTATTAATCTGTGTTCCTGTTGTTCAGTCACTAAGTTATGTCTGATTCTTTGCAACCCCATGAACTGCAGCATGCCAGACTTCCCTGTCCTTCACTAATTGCCTTGAGTTTGCTTAAACTCATGTATATTGGTTCAGTGATGCTATCCAACCATCTCATCCTCTGTTACCCTCTACTCCTCTTGCTGTCAATTTTTCCCAGTATCAGGGTCTTTTCCAATAAGTTTTCTCTTTGCATCAGGTGGCCAAAATGTTGGAGCTTCAGTATCAGTCCTTTCAATGAATATTTAAGGTTGATTTCCTTTAGGATTGACTGGTTTGATCTCCTTGCAGTCCAAGGGACTGTTAAGAGTCTTTTCTGGCACCACGGTTTGAAAGCATCAATTCTTGGCTCTCAGCCTTTATGGTCCAACTCTTACATTGATAAATGACTACTGGAGAGCCATAGCGTTGACTATTCAGACCTTTGTCAGCAAAGTGGTGTTCCTACTTTTTAATACATTATCTGGGTTTGTCATAGCTCTTCTTCCAAGAAGCAAGTGTCTTAATTTTGTGACTGCAGTCACCATCCGCAGTGATTTTCGAGACCAAGAAAGTAAAATCTGTCATTGTTTTCACTTTTTCTCCATCTATTTGCCATGAAGTGATGGGAATGGTTGCCATGATCTTAGTTATTTGAATGTTGAGTTTTAAACCAGTGTTTTCAGTCTTCTGTTTCACCTTCATCAAGCTCTTTAGTTCCTCTTTGCTTTCTGCCACTAGAGTGGTATCAGCTGCATATCTGAGGTTGTTGATATTTCTCCTGGAAATCTTGATTCCAGCTTATGCTTCATCCAATCCGGCATTTCACATGATGTACTTTGCATATAAGTTAAATAAGCAGGATGACAATATACAGCCATAATATACTCCTTTCCCAATTTTGAACCAGTCCATTTTTCCATGTCTGGTTCTAAATGTTGCTTCTTGTCCTTCATATAGGTTTCTCAGGAGACAAGTAATCTGATATTCCCATTTCTTTAAATTTTCCACAGTTTGTTTTGATCCACATAATCAAAGGCTTTAGGTGTACTCAGTGAAGCAGTAGTATTTTCTTGGAATTCCCTTGCTTTTCCTATGATCCAGTGGTTATTGGCAATTTGATCTTTGGTTCCTCTGCCTTTTCTAAACACGGAACTTCTGTGGAAGTTCTTGGTTCACATAGTGCTAAAGTCTATCTTATGTTAGATAACAAACCTATCGTTCCAATCAAAGAAAATAAGTTAAATGTTATTGAATTTCCTTATTGTTCAGACTCCTTTTATATATACAAAATGATAAATATATATATATAATTTTACTTTATAACCTTATATGTCATATTACGTGTGCTTGTGTAGTGATCTTCATCCTTTTATACTCTCTTATACCTTTATATAGAAACCTAACTCATACCTTTTGCCCTTTTGGTATCACCCAGAAAGAATTTATCTAGCTCCTGCACCCCAGTCTCCATGACATCTTGATTCTCAGCATGAGGAAAACCTGAGAGTCACCAGTGATTGATTTAGAAAATCTTTTTTTCCACATGTTTGCTGATAAAAACAGAATGACTCAGAGGAGCAGGAAGATTTTTGTGATTCTATTACTCCCACTGCCTTGGAGTCGTGTAGATTTCTAGCTTTCTGAACTCTTAAGAGTTAATTGATACAAATTTTCAATCATGTTTTCAGGTGAAGAAATTGAATCTCAAAAAATAAAAGTGACGGTAAAAGTTACCAAGTCACTTGGTGATGAAAATGACTGGAGGACAGATCTAATTTTGGATACTTAACTTCTTCCTAAGGCATTCCAGGCCTCTATATTTTCTTCTATAAAGATTCAAAGTTTGTTTCTATATAAGCGGCCACAGAATCCTGAGCCTATAAGCCAAGTAAGAGTTTGATATAAGGCCTATGTATCTGACATGTGACTATTTCTGCTAATATAGCTTATAATGAGTGTCACTGATAAGGTAAACGATTGAGTAAGTGCCAGAAAATACCAGGCCATGTATACATTTTCTATCCAGGGCCTGAGGTTCTGTCAGGAAAGCAAGGGGAGGCAATGGACACTTATTGAGTGTCTCATTAGGTACAAATTCTGTGCAGGTGCTTTACCTGTGAGCATAGCAATCCTGTGAGGGAGTTAGACATTTTCTGCACTTTCAAAATGAATGATATGAGGTTCTGAGAAAGAATCAAAACTATGCAGAAGACCATGCAAGTAGAGTAGGACATCTAGGTGAACGCATTGTAGTGAAGCAGACTCTTCTTCCTTCCGTAAAACCCAACTTCTTCATCAGAGCAAATGCACTCTAAAAAGAGCCGGATGTTCTGCACTATAGCAGTTGAGCTATTATAACAGACCAGGTTTCAGATTTTAATTTAATAAATTGTATTATATTATTATTATATCAAACTCAATATATTGCAATGTTTCTAGCTGTCTTTATCCTTTTATTAATGAAAAAAATACATTTTTTTCTTTTAAACTCGTATTCTTTTTCAGTCATGGAATCTTTAATCACATCATGTAGTGTAGTACACTCATACTTTACATATTTTAGTACCCAAGGGAGTCCTGGAAATTTCAAGCTTAATATAAGATGAATTTTGAAATAGAGACTAATACTTATGCCTCTAGGCATTCTCTGGAGACTTCCAAGTGGTAAAAACCCATTTTAAAGCTTCCAAACACATCTAAGAAATGAAATTCTGCTGACAAACCCTTCAGCTAAATGCCATGAACTAAAGCTTTGGTAACAAATTACACTGAAGTTTTATTGGACAAAAAAAGGCAATTTCATCAAAACAAGAATAACAACTGAATCAATTCCAAATCAGTGCTAAAGACTATGCTTAGGAGAGATGGTTCTGTTCATTTAATTTTTTTAGTGAAACTGTGTGCCTAATGAAATTTCCTCACATCCAGCCTCTACTCTTGGCAGTGAAATATCTCCACAGATACACTTGTCAACATAAAAACTGACAGAATTTTTCTTTTATCTAAAGAGATAAAATTTGCAGTCACTGATGAGATCTGGAAAGATCTACTCGATGAGTGGTTAGCCAAACAAGGTCCTGAGGGTCAAGGCTTTCCTAGATGTACTGATGGAGCACAGTCCCCAAATGCTGGTTTGTTCAGTTCTCCAATTAACATTTATTAAGTTTCTGGATGTAGCAGTTTAAAGGAAGGAATTACTCCAAATTAGTTTTGCAGTTATAAAGCTCCATCAGGTTGAGAAGCTGATATAATCATTTCCTGATTTTTTATTTTCTTCTTGCCATCTAAGGCTGTGCTTAGGAGATCATCCTTACAGGAAGGATTAAGTGATAGTTGAGGGTAGTGTCAACACAGTGACAATTCATAATTCTTTCTGGGAATGAATTGAATCCACAGAGTCCAGATTTTAAATGAGTGCTTCAAGTATCTTGTGAGCATAATAGCAGTCATTTTGCTTCAAAATATTCCTTAAAACTGTCACAGTTTGCAGATGACATGATATTATATGTAGAAGACCTTCGAGATGCTACCAGAAAACAACTACAGCTCAACAAGTTTGGTAAAGTTTCAGGTTACAAGATTTTAATATAAAGAAATCTGTTTCATTTCTATGCAATAACTACAAAATATTGGAAACAGAAATTAAATAAATAATTCCATTTACCATTACATCAAAAGAAACAAAATACCTAGGAATAAATCTACTTAAGGAGGCAAAAGACCTATATTTCAAAAATAATATGATGCTGAGAAAGAAACTGAAGAATGCACAGGTGAAAAGATATGCCATGTTCTTGGATTAGAAGTATCAGTATTGTTAAAATGACCATAGTACCCAGGGCAATCTATAGATTCAGTTCAATCGCTATCAAATGACCAAGGACATTTTCCACAGAACTGAAACAAGAAATTAAAAACTTGTATGGAAACACAAAAGACCTGCCAAATAACCAAAGCAATCTTGAGAAAGAAAAATAGAGCTGGGGGAATCATGCTCCCTGCCTTCAGACTTTCCTACAAAGCTATTGTAATCAAAACAGTATGGAGCTGGTACAAAAACAGACATATAGATAAGCTGAACAGGATGGAGAGCCTAGAAATAAACTCATACATTATGGTCAATTAATTTATGACAAAGGAGGCAAAAATATATAATGAAGACTAAATAGTCTCTACAGTAAGTGGTGCTGGGAAAACTGGACAGCTACATGTAAAAGAATGAAATTAGGACATTCAATTCAGTTCAGTTCAGTCGCTCAGTCGTGTCCAACTCTTTGTGACCCCATGAATTGCAGCACACCAGGCCTCCCTGTCTATCACCAACTCCCGGAGTTCACTCAAACTCACGTCCATTGAGTCGGTGATGCCATCTAGCCATCTCATCCTCTGTCGTCCCCTTCTCCTGCCCCCAATCCCTCCCAGCACGAGTCTTATCCAATGAGACTCTCTTTGCAACACCAATCAAAATCAAACTCAAAATGGATTAAGGACCTAAATAGATACTAAAGACCAGATACTATAAAACTCCTAGAGGAAGACATAGGTAATACACTCTTTGACATAAATTGCAGCAGTATTTTCTTTGGATCTGTCTCCTAAGTAATGGAAACTAAAATAAAAATAAATAAGTGGGACTTAATTAAACTTACAAACTTGCATAACAAGGGTAACCACAAAATGAAAAGACAGTTTATGGAACAGAAGGAAATATTTGCATGTGATACTGTTAACCAAGGGATTAATCTCTGAAATAATCTCATAGAGCTCAATAAAAAAAAAAATAATAATAATAAAAAATGTGCAAATCTAAATAGACATTTCTCCAAAGAGGACATACAAATGGTCAACAAACACATGAAAAGAAAAAGCACATGAAAAGGTGCTAACACCTTTGTTCACCCAGTTTTCACAAGAGGCTACAAAATTTATGTTATGCCTAGTCAGAAGGGAAAACTGAATCCTAGATATTTTTAACTTACCTCATATTTGCCATTGCTAGTTAACAATGGCAAAGCTAATATTGGATCCCAGTTTCTCTGACTCCAAAAGTCTTCATCCTTTTGCCAGAACATGCTATGTCCAGTGCTGACCTGCTAAGGTTTTATTTATTTTTTGATTGTCAGAGTATCCTAGATGATGGTTACACTAGCACATTGAACCCTCTTTCTATCCAAAGAGCAATACTCTGATAACAAAGTAATTTTTTAAAAAGGCATAAATACAGCTGTATTTGCAATTTTTTAAGGAATCTCCACACTTTTCTCCATAATGGCTGTAATCCAGCGATCCCACTGCTGGGCATACACACCGAGGAAACCAGAATTGAAAGAGACACGTGTACCCCAATGTTCATCGCAGCACTATTTATAATAGCCAGGACATGGAAGCAACCTAGATGTCCATCAGCAGATGAATGGATAAGAAAGCTGTGGCACATATACACAATGGAGTATTACTCAGCCATTAAAAAGAATAATTTGAATCAGTTCTAATGAGGTGGATGACACTGGAGCCGATTATACAGAGTGAAGTAACCCAGAAAGAAAAACATCAATACAGTATACTTACACATATATATGGAATTTAGAAAGATGGTAATGATAAACCTGTACGCGAGACAGCAAAAGAGACACAGATGTATAGAACAGCCTTTTGGACTCTGTGGGAGAGGGAGAGGGTGGGATGATTTGTGAGAGTGGCAGTGTAACATGTATGATATCATAAGTGAAAAGAATTGCTGGTCTAGGTTTGATGCAGGATGTAGGATGCTTGGGACTGATGCATGGGGATAATCTAGAGAGAAGGTGTGGGGCGGGAGTGGGGAGGTGAGGGTCGGGATTGGGAGTTCATGTACACTCGTGGCTGATTCATGTCAATGTATAGCAAAACAAATACAGTATTGTAAAGCAAAACAAACTAAAAAATAAAAATTAATTTTTAAAAAAGGCATAAATACAGAGGAACAACGAGAATACAATAGGGAACCTTTAGAATACAAGAAAGCAAACAGGCAAATAGTGGCTGCACTAATCACCCAAAGAGATTTGAGTCTAAGAGATCATAAAAGGGGCCGGGAGTCAGCTGTAAGTCAGCCTGAAGTCAGAGGCTGAAGCCAGTAATCCTAGCCTCTGCCTAAAGGACCACCTTGAGAGTTTATACCAATGACCAGAAGAATGAAGTCCTGGAATTTTCAGAGCAGCCCTGGCTCTCAACAAGTAGGCAAGAATTTAAACTGTAAATTGTGAATTTTGACTGCATTAGAATTTCACATTTCTGTTTTCAGCTAGGGAATAAAAGAAGAAACAACTAAAATTTCCTGTGGTGTAGGTGCTAACAACCAGGTTGATTTTCGGTGTGTCATTATCTCTCAAGGTCTCAGTATCCTGAAATATAAAAGGAAAAGGCTACATTATGATCCCACTAGTGCAAACATTCTGTGATCATGAAGAAGTGATCTGTTTTATAGATCTGCATTTATGTCAAGGGAAATGACATTGAAGTTTTTATCATCACAGCAAAACCATTGAAGTAGCAGATGGAACAGTACATTTGTATATTGCCATGTAACTGGTCATCCCTCTTTTATACAAGTCTTATTGAAGAAATGAGAGTAAAAGCCTCTCCATATTCAAGTATGAAATAATCTATAAAGTTGCATTCAATGGTTAGCAGCCTATGTCTGAGGTTTTAATAGAGTTATAATTCTTTTCTGCATTCAAAGAAGGATTTTCCATTTAAATATAAGAGATGGGGTACTTGATATTGTTAAATTTATTAATGCACCTCATGACTTACCCCCTTTATTTTCATTCAGTTCAGTTTAGTAGCTTAGTCATCTGCATCTTTGTGATCCCATGGACTGCAGCATGCCAGGCCTCCCTATGCATCACCAGTTCCTGGAGTCTACTCAAAATCATCTCGATTGACTCAGTGATGCCATCCAACCACCTCATCCTCTGTCGTCCCCTTCTCCTCCTGCCTTCAATATTTCCAAACATCAGAGTCTTTTCAAATGAGTCAGCTCTTCGCATCAGGGGGCCAAAGTATTGGAGTCTCAGCTTCGAAATCAGTCCTTCCGAGGAACACCCAGGATTGATTTCCTTTAGGATGGACTGGCTGGATCTCCTTACAGTCCAAGGGACTCTCAAGTGTTTTCTCCAATACCACAGTTCAAAAGCATCAATTCTTCAAAACTCAGCCTTCTTCACAGTCCAACTCTCACATCCATACATGACCACTGAAAAAACCATAGCCTTGACTAGATGGACCTTTGTTGGCAAAGTAACATCTCTGTTTTTTAATATGCTCTTTAGGTTGGTCATAACTTTCCTTTTAAAGAGTAAGTGTCCTTTCATTTCATGGCTACAGTCACCATCTGCAGTGATTTTGGAGCCCCCAAAATAAATTCATCCACTGTTTCCATTGTTTCCCCATCTATTTGCCATGAAGTGATGGGACCGGATACCATGATAATAGTTTTCTGAATGTTGAGTTTTAAGCCAACTTTTTCACTCTCCTCTTCACTTTCATCAAGAGGCTCTTTAGTTCCTCTTCACTTTCTGCCATAAGGGTGGTATCATCTGCATATCTGAGGTTATTGATATTTCTTCCAGCAATCTTGATTCCAGCTTGTGTTCGTACAGTCCAGAGTTTTTCATAAGATACTCTGCATATAAGTTGAATAAGCAGGATGACAATATACAGCCTTGATGTACTTCTTTTCCTACTTGGAACCAGTCTGTTGTTCCATGTGCAGTTCTAACTGTTGCTTCCTGAGCTGCATACAGATTTCTCAAGAGGGAGGTCAGATGGTCTAGTATTCCCATCTCTTTCAGAATTTTCCACACTTTATTGTGATCCACACAGTCAAAGGCTTTGGCATAGTCAATAAAGGAGAAATAAATGTTTTTCTGGAAATTTCTTGCTTTTTCGATGATCCAGTGGATGTTGGCAATTTGATCTCTGGTTCTTCTGCCTTTTCTAAAAACAGCTTGAACATCTGAAAGTTCAGAGTTCACATATTGTTGAAGCCTGGCTTGGAGAATTTTGAGCATTACTTTACTAATGGCAATCCACTCCAGTGCTATTGCCTGGAAAATCCCATGGACAGAGGAGCCTGGTAGGCTACAGTCCATGGGGTCGCAAAGAGTATTACACGACTGAGCAACTTCACATCACTTCACTTACTAATGTGTGAGATGAGTGCAATTGTGTGGTAGTTTGAGCATTCTTTGGCATTGCTTTCTTTGGGATTGGAACGAAAACTGACCTTTTCCAGTCCCGTGGCCACTGCTGGTTTTCTAAATTTGCTGGCATATTGAGTGCAGCACTTTCACAGCATCATCTTTTAGGATTTGAAATAGCTCAACTGGAATTCTGTCACCTCCACTAGCTTTATTCATAGTGATGCTTCCTAAGGCATATGGGACTTGACTTCATAAGGCAGTTGACTTCACATTCCAGGATGTCTGGCTCTAGGTGAGTGATCACACCATCATTATTGTCTGGGTCATGAAGATCTTTTTTGTATAGTTCTTCTGTTATTTTTGCCACCTCTTCTCAATATCTCTGCTTCTGTTAGGTCTATACCATTTCTGTCCTTTATTGAGCCTGTCTTTACATGAAATGTTTGCTTGACATCTCTTATTTTCCTGAAGAGATCTCTAGTCTTTCCCATTCTATTGTTTTCCTCTATTTCTTTGGACTGATCACTGAGGAAGGCTTTCTTATTTCTCCTTATCTCTCTTTGGAACTCTGCATTCAAATGGGTATATCTTTCCTTTTCTCCTTTGTTTTTCACTTCTTTTCTTTTCACAGCTATTTGTAAGTCTTCCTCAGAGAGCCATTTTGCTTTTTTGCATTTTTTTTTTCTTGGAGATGATTTTGATCCCTGTCTCCTAAATGATGTCACTAACCTCCATCCATAGTTAATCAGGCACTCTATCAGATCTAGTCCCGTAGATCTAGTCTATCAGATCTAGTGAGATCTATTTCTCACTTCCACTGTGTAATGGTAAGGAATTTGATTCAGCTCTGTAGCTCAGACGGTAAAGTGTCTGCCTACAATGCAGGAGACCCGGGTTCGATCCCTGGGTCGGGAAGATCCTCTGGAGAAGGAAATGGCAACCCACTCCAGTACTCTTGCCTGGAAAATCCCATGAATGGAGGAGCGTGGTAGGCTACAGTCCATGGGGTTGCAGAGTTGAACATGACTAAGCAACTTCACGATCACTTTATACCTGAATGGTCTCTTGGCAAAACTCTATTAGCCTTTTCCCTGTTTCATTTTGTACTCCAAGACCAAATTTGCCTGTTACTCCAAGTGTTTCTTGACTTCTTACTTTTGCATTCCAGTTCAGTTCAGTTCAGTTCAGTCACTCAGTCTTGTCCGACTCTTTGCAACCCCATGAATCGCAGCATGCCAGGCCTCCCTGTCCATCACCAACTCCCGGAGTTCACTCAGACTCACGTCCATCGAGTCAGTGATGCCATCCAGCCATCTCCTCCTCTGTCGTCCCCTTCTCCTCCTGCCCCCAATCCCTCCCAGCATCAGGGTCTTTTCCATGAGTCAACTCTTCTCATGAGGTAGCCAAAATACTTGAGTTTTAGCTTTAGCATCATTCCTTCCAAAGAAATCCCACGGTTGATCTCCTTCAGAATGGACTGGTTGGATCTCCTTGAAGTCCAAGGGACTCTCAAGAGTCTTCTCCAACACCACAGTTCAAAAGCATCAATTCTTCAGTTCTCAGCCTTCTTCACAGTCCAACTCTCACATCCATACATGACCAGTGGAAAAACCATAACCTTGACTATATGGACCTTAGTCGGCAAAGGAATGTCTCTGCTTTTGAATATGCTATCTAGGTTGGTCATAACTTTTCTTCCAAGGAGTAAGCATCTTTTAATTTCATGGCTGCAATCACCTTCTGCAGTCCTCTATAATGAAAATGATATCTTTTTTGGGTGTTAGTTCTAAAAGATCTTGTAGGTCTTCATAGACCTACATTCAACTTCAGCTTCTTCAACATTACTCATTGGGGCATAGGCTTGGATTACCGTGATATTGAATGGTTTGGCTTGGAAATGAACAGAGATCATTCCGTCGTTTTTTAGATTGTAGCCAAGTACTGCATTTTGGACTCTTTTGTTGACCATGATGGCTACTCCATTTCTTCTGAGGGATTCCTGCCCGCAGTAGTAGATATAATGGTAATCTGAGTTAAATTAACCCATTCCAGTCCATTTTAGTTCACTGATTCCTAGAATGTCATCTTCACTCTTGCCATCTCCTGTTTGATCACTTCCAATTTGCCTTGATTCATGGACCTGACATTCCGGGTTCCTATGCAATATTGCTCTTTACAGCATTGGACCTTGCTTCTATCAAAAGTCACATCCACAACTGGGTATTGTTTTTGCTTTGGCTCTATCCCTTCCTTCTTTCTGGAGTTATTTCTCCACTGATGTCCAGTAGCATATTGGGCACCTACCGAACTGAGGAGTTCCCCTTTCAGTATCCTATCATTTTGCCTTGATGATGTGATCACTCACCTAGAGGCAGACATCCTGGAATGTGAAGTCAAGTGGCCTTGGAAAACATCACTACGAACAAAGCTAGTGAAAGTGATGGAATTCCAGTGGAGCTATTTCAAATCCTGAAAGATGATGCTGTGAAAGTGCTGCACTCAATATGCCAGTGAATTTGGAAAACTCAGCAGTGGCCACAGGACTGGAAAAGGTCAGTTTTCATTCCAATCCCAAAGAAAGGCAATGCCAAAGATTGCTCAAACTACCACAGAATTGCACTCATCTAACATGCTAGCAAAGTAATGCTCAAAATTCTCTAGGCCAGGCTTCAGCAATATGTGAATTATGAACTTCCAGATGTTCAAGCTGGTTTTAGAAAAGGCAGAACAACCAGAGATCAAATTGCCAATATCTGCTGGATCATCAAAAAAGTAAGAGAGTTCCAGAAAAACATCTATTTCTCCTTTTTTGACTATGCCAAAGCCTTTGACTGTGTGGATCATAATAAACTGTGGAAATTCTTCAAGAGATGAGAATAATAGACCATCTGACCTGCCTCTTGGGAAACCTATATGCAGCTCAGAAGCAACAGTTAGAACTGGACATGGAAAAACAGACTGGTTCCAAATAGGAAAAGGAGTACATCAGGGCTGTATATTGTCACCCTGCTTATTTAACTTATATGCACAGTACATCATGAGAAATGCTGGACTGTATGAACACAAGCTGGAATCAAGATTGCTGGAATCAAGATTGCTGGGAGAAATATCAATAACCTCAGATATGCAGATTACACCTCCCTTATGACAGAAAGTGAAGAAGAACTAAAAGGCCTCTTGATGAACCTGAAAGAAGAGAGTGAAAAAGTTGGCTTATAGCTTAACATTCAGAAAATTACTATCATGACATACAGTCCCATCACTTCATGACAAATAGATGGGGAAAAAGTGGAAACAGTGGCTAAATTTATTTTTCTGGGCTCCAAAATCACAGCTCACTCATTTGAAAAGACCTTGATGCTGGGAAAGATTGAGAGCAGGAGGTGAAGGGGAGACAGTGGATGAGATAGTTGGATGGCATACTAATTCAATGGACATGGGTTTGGGTGGACTCCAGCAGTTGGTGATCGACAGGGAGGCCTGGTGTGCTGTGGTTCATGGGGTCACCAAGAGTCAGACATGACTGAGGTACTAAACTGAACTGGTACTGAGGTAGGGATGCGATTAAGATTTATCCCATTTAAAGAAAATCTGACATATGAAAACATGCATTTAAGAAGAGATATATGAATATGAAATGTCCACTTTCTCCAAATTATTTATTAGTAGATGGTAGTAATTGCTTTAGATTTGGAGACAATGCAAAATGAGGGGGAGAAATACAAAGAAAAGATAGGTAGAAAGTGTAGAATAGAGTAAAAAAAAAAAACAAACAAACAAGAAAAGAACCAACATATTTCCATGTGAACTTGAACTGACCTGAAGAGATAAGAAAAAGTACTGAATGGACTGAGAAAAGTAAATACAAACTCCATATGATGGTCCAAGATTGGAATTTAGGGTTAAGTTCCCTCTTCCATGTGTCTTTCATTTACATATTCTCTCTCTTTCTCTCTCTCCACACACATGCGTGTGCATGTGCACACACACACACACACACAAAGTTAGGAACACTAGATTAATTCATATTTTATTTCTCATATTGAAAAAACTAAGATTTGGAAATTAGTCATTTTAAGATTTTGCTATGCTACAGATTGAAATAGGATTGTTCAATTAATGATACTGAATTCCCTGTATGATACTGAATTCCCTTAATCATTAGCTATGTTTCTAAGCAAGTGAATTACAAATATTGAACATTTTTTTGTGTAGGGGCAAGAGGACTCTAAAGGTGTAAAGAAAAAAGCCGACATTTATTTGGCACATACTGTGAACTAAAACACTGTGCTAGTCAATTTGTGTGCAAAGCTGTTAATATTATTGGTATTTCACTGAATCAGAAATTAAGGCCTGAAGAGAACCTCTGGCAAGCATAGCAGCTGGGCCTCATACCCAACCATCAGATTTAGTACAGTACCCCGTGTACCATGCTAACTCCCTACATATAGACCTAGTCTATAAGTTGCTTGTCAGCTATTGCCTTCTCAGAATAGTAGATAAAGGAGTATAATACCCATGGGGAATATTAATTGACAGAAGCAAAATAGAAATGTAGTTGAAGGAGATCAGAGTACGGGAAGAGTATATTTACTTAGTGAAGCAACAGAAACCCTTCATGTGAAAGACAATTACAGGTTGGTTCCTAAGTGATGAGAAAATTTTGACAGTTGGAGATGGGAATGGGAACATTCCAGAAGAAACGAACTCAGCTATAAAGTTACTTATGCAGGAAAGTACAGAGATAATCCTGGAAAAGAAAATTAGCCAGTTTTATGGGAGTCTTTAAGTTAAAAGCCAAGGAGTCATTAAATGTCAAAAGAGACTGAGAGTTCAGACCTCAGTTAGGAGGAAAACATAATACACTAAATGGATCTGGGTCTTGGTAAAAATTGGACGTGGTAGTGTTAGAGAGGGAGAAGACTGCAATTATTCAAAAAGATTAGGATCACAATACTATCATTGTCATCATTATTGTTATTATTATTGCTAATAAAAAATAAAAGAAAAGTAAAAATCTTCCTGCATGAATATATTCGTATTGTTTTTCTTTTTGAATCCTGTTCTCCTTTACATATCCCAAGCATAAAACTAACAAACATAATTTCTAGACTTCCATGCCATATATGGACATATGGACCAGATATGATCCCTCTAACAGAGCTGCAGTCAGTCAGTCAGTCAGTTCAGTCCCTCAGTTGTGTCCAACTCTTTGAGACCCCATGGACTGCAGCACGCCAGGCTTCCCTGTCCATCATCAACTCCTGGAGTTCACTCAGACTCGCATCCATCGAGTCAGTGATGCCATCCAGCCATCTCATCCTCTGTTGTCCCCTTCTCCTCCTGCCCCCAATCTCTCCCAACATCAGAGTCTTTTCCAATGAGTCAACTCTTCGCATGAGGTGGCCAAAGTATTGGAGTTTCAGCTTCAACATCAGTCCTTCCAATGAACACTCAGGACTGATTCCTTTAGGATGGACTGGTTGGACCTCCTTGCAGTCCAAGGGACTCTCAAGAGTCTCCTCCAACACCACAATTCAAAAGCATCAATTCTTTGGCGCTCAGCCTTCTTCACAATCCAACTCTCACATCCATACATGACCACAGGAGAAACCATAGCCTTGACTAGGCGGACCTTTGTTGGCAAAGTAATGTCTCTGCTTTTGAATATGCTGTTTAGGTTGGTCATAACTTTCCTTCCAAGGAGTAAGCGTCTTTTAATTTCATGGCTGCAATCACCATCTGCAGTGATTTGGGAGCCCAAAAAAATAAAGTCTGATACTGTTTCCACTGTTTCCCCATGTATTTCCCATGAAGTGATGGGACCGGATGCCATGATCATTTTCTGAATGTTGAGCTTTAAGCCAACTTTTTCACTCTCCTCTTTCACTTTCATCAAGAGGCTTTTTAGTTCCTCTTCACTTTCTGCCATAAGGGTGGTGTCATCTGCATATCTGAGGTGATTGATATTTCTCCCAGCAATCTTGATTCCAGCTTGTGTTTCTTCCAGTCCAGCGTTTCTCATGATGTACTCTGCATAGAAGTTAAATAAGCAGGGTGACAATATGCAGCCTTGACATCCTCCTTTTCCTGTTTGGACCCAGTCTGTTGTTCCATGTCCAATTCTAACTGTTGCTTCCTGACCTGCGTATAGGTTTCTCAAGAGGCAGGTCAGGTGGTCTGGTATTCCCATGTCTTTCAGAATTTTCCACAGTTTATTGTGATCCACACAGTCAAAGGCTTTAGCACAGTCAATAAAGCAGAAATAGATGTTTTTCTGGAACTCTTGCTTTTTTGATGATCCAGCAGAGTTGGCAATTTGATCTCTGGTTCCTCTGCCTTTTCTAAAAACAGCTTGAACATCTGGAAATTCACAGTTCACATATTGCTGAAGCCTGGCTTGGAGAATTTTGAGCATTACTTTACTAGCATGTGAGATGAGTGCAATTGTGCGGTAGTTTGAATATTCTTTGGAATTGATATTAGGGCCTCAAAATAGAGATTGGGCTTCCTTTGTGGCTCAGTAGGCTTCCCTTGTGGTTCAGTCAGTAAAGAATCCTGCAATGTGGGAGACCTGGGTTTGATCCCTGCATTGGGAATGGCTGGAGGAGGGCATGGCAACCCACTCCAGTATTCTTGCCTGGAGAATCCCCATGGATAGAGGAACCTGCCAGGCAACAGTCCATGGGGGCACAAAGAGTCAGACATGACTAAGTGACTAAGTGCAAAATAGAGATAACTGTTTTAGATGAGAAATATAGGGAAGACAATGAAAGCAGTGCTTTTAAACTGAACCTTAAAGACTCGGCAGGATTTCATCAAATATTTTATTTTGAAGGGTTGGGGGCAATAAATCAAAGGCAAATGCATTAACAAAGATGAAAATTTAGAAGTCATCGGCCTGGACTTCCCTGAGGGTTCAGTGGTAAAGACTCCATGCTTCTGCTGCAGTAGACACAGGTTCTATCCCAGGAAATTAATACACTGCATGCCTTGCACTGTGGCTAAACTCTGGGAAGAGTGACTTGCTTTCCAATCACACTGCAGTATGGAGGTTAGGATCCCAAAATATAAATTTGAGTGGACACAAACATTCAGTGTACAATAGACATATATACTACATCCAGATGCAAGTGAACATTCAGGCTTATTAATAGTTGCCTTGCACATGGGTGACTTTAAATACAAGATATGTAAATAGATTCTTACTAGAACATGGTAATGATGCAATGATGCTTTGCAGGCCATATTTGCAAAATGAAATTATTATTTGTGTCAGTCACAAATGCTAGGTCACTTTAGTGGAGGGCCCTGGATGGATATCTAGAATCATGTCTTCCAGTTTCAGTACTATTTCTCTTGGGCAATCAAAGCCTTTCTACATAGTTTTCTCAGGAACCTAGTAGGCAGTTCTCAAGTAAGCCCCAGTGGGCAGCTCTCTAGGAGGTCCTTTAGGTGTCCTCACGGGTGGCTTCCATAAAAGTCTAACTGGCACCCCAGTGAGTGGTTTTTGAATGTTATTTTCTTGTTTGCCAGTCTCAGCTTGCAGGAACTCAGCAAACCTGACCATCTGTTGGGCCCACCTTCCAGTGATATCTGAATCTCACCCTGGTGAAGGTCATTTATGGGTTTCTTACTTCCTTGGGCACTATTCTTCAGCCCTATGGGTAGTGGCTGCATCTCATGTTTGTTTTCCTGTATTCTTTGGTGTTCTTTTACCTTTTACTAGTAAAATGTTCAGAGAAGGCAATGGCACCCCACTCCAATACTCTTGCCTGGAAAATCCTATGGATGGAGGAGCCTGGTGGGCTGCAGTCCATGGGGTCGCTGTCGGACATGCCTGAGCGACTTCACTTTGACTTTTCACTTTCATGCACTGGAGAAGGAAATGTCAACCCATTCCAGTGTTCTTGCCTGGAGAATCCCAGGGACAGGGGAGCCTGGTGGGCTGCCATCTATGGGGTTGCACAGAGTCGGACACGACTGAAGTGACTTAGCAGCAGCAGCAGTAAAATGTTTATCTTCTTTGTGCTAGTTAACAATTTAAAGTTCCCCTGATTAAATTACTGTAGTAGTTTCTGTATCTGTTTTTTTTTTAAACTAATAAATTATTATTCCATGTATAACAGATATCACCCAGATGTAGCAATTGATAAATTCAGAGTGTACCTTTTAAGTGCTATTATATTTTCCTCTCTAGTTACCAGCAATTGTCCCTCATATGACAGACTCTACATCCAAACTTAGTTTTAAAAAAATTCAATTTACCCAAGAATATGTTGAAATAAAAGCAAAACACCATAAAATGTCTGTTGTCAAATGAATTTGAGAAGTGTGTGAAGAGATTTTCTTTTCTCTATTGCAACAGACATAATAATAAAATAAATATTTGAATGAGAAAAAAATAGAATAACATGAATTTGAGACTTAATTGTGATCGGTTGAAATTGTATTATCCAATATAGATAAGTCATGATATGGAAAATCAGAAATAAAATATGCTTTATCTAACCTCTGTTTTTAGAGTAATGAGAGAAGTAAAAATACTGAGCCAATGTTATTTGAAAATACAAAGCCAGTTCTTGGAAATATTATTATTGCTTTTTCTTGGAGATAATTCTATGATCTAAACCAAGGAGGGACTAATTATGGCTGCAGGTTGACCTCCTGTTTTTGCAAATAAAATTGTATGAGGATACAGCCATGGCCATTCACTTACATATTGTCTATGGTCACTTTTGTTTGAGAATGCACAATAGAGTAGTTGTGACAGAGACCAAATGACTCCACAAAATCTCAAATATTTATTGTTTGTCTCTAGGAAAGTTTGCTAATCCTGCAGGACATGGCATCTGTTTTTTCCATTGTGGGCTTGAAAGCAGCTAAATATTTGTGACTGTGTTTCAGTAAAACTTTATTTATAAAAACAGTCTACAGCATAGATTTGGCATAAGGGCTTTAAATTGTTAAGCTTGTTGTAGGGCATAGTACGTATGCAATAAACATTAGCTGAATAAATATTTAAAATTGATTTTAAAATTCTACTGTTGTCAACATATTCTGTTCTCTTTTTCAGAGTGTGTGTGTATTTGGATGATACTCATGTGACAGCTGGCGACCAGGCCTGATGGATAACTTAGGTGACCTCTGGAGAGTACCTCCATTGTGACTGGAAAGTCTGTGCCCATGTGGAAAACACTGAGTCCTGGGGCAAATGATAAACTTCATTCTTGATAAAAAAAAAAAAAAAGCAACCAAAAGGTAAGACTTCTCTCTGGTGTGCTGCAGTCTTCAGTCTTCTTCTGTTTTTCATCCCCACTGGCAGCTCGAAGCTGTCCTTAATCCATCATATACCTCTTGAGTGTGTGCTCTGGGTTCACTGTCATGATGAAAAACTACTCCATGAACTCAACAGAGGAACTCCAGATTGAGTCTCAGCTATTTATATAGCTTCTGAAGAAAATGTCATCCAAATGTGGGGGGAAGCAATCCAAAAGGCACTTCAAGTATTTGTTTTAAAATAAGAATATTGACAGTGGTACATATTTTTTTTTTTCCCTGAAGGTGTTCTACAAGTCCACATAGGCAAATTTCACTAGCCAATTTGAGATTACCCAGTTTGATCATGCTACCTCCATTCTGTCACTCAAATCCGCCTTGGCATCTCTATCCCACTGCGACTAGCATAATTCAGCCCCTATACCTCTCTTCTGAATTGCTACCACCAACTCTTCATGTCTCTAATTTGTTTTACCTGTCTCAGCCAGATTAATCTTCCTGAAGCACAAATCCAATCATGTCACTGTTTTTCTCAGAAACCCCAAATGATTCCCCTATGCCTGGAGAGTGAAATCTAATCTTAGTCAGTTGACAGCCTTTGGCTCCATTTATCTCTACCACTCCCTACCTCTTCTGCTTACCCTCGACTACTTCTTTTCATGGAGGGTTGCTGGATAACAATATGCCCAGTTAATCTGAATTTCAAATAAAGAATTTATTAGTATAAATATATCCCAAACACTGCATGGGAAATGTTCATACCATAAAAATGATTCATTATTCATATGAAGTGTAAATTTAACTGCATATTTTTGTTTGCTAAATCTGGCAGTACTTCTTCCATCCTTGCTACATTACTGGATTCAAGTATATTTTGTTTTCTACATGTACCTCATGCTTTTCAGCTTTTCTGATTCTGTCAGAATTACCTCCTAACTACTTAGATATCATAAATAAAAGTATGGAGCACATAATTGTCCCCTCTCCTAAGTCAGCACGTTGTAGAAGAAAGGATACAAATGAGACCTACTCAGGTTAGCATTATGGCTTTAACTTTACCATCTCTGTGACCTTTGGGCAAACTGCTGAGCACTGTTTAAAATTTATTTTTAACTGGAAGATACTTAATTTACAGTATTGTTTGGTTTCTGCCATATATCAACATGAATCAGTCATAGGCATACATATGTCCCCTCCCTCTTGAAACACCTCCCCCCACCCCATCCCACTCCTCTAGGTTGTCACAGGGCACTGGGTTTGAGCTCCCTGTGTCATATAGCAAATTCTCACTGGCTTGCTTTTATAGACTTCAGTTTCACTATCTACAAGTGAGGATAATAATGCCAACTTCAAGTGATCATTTTAAGGTTAAGTGTGAAATTTAGTTCCTTGACCAGGATTGAACCCACACCCTTGTCAGTGAAAGCAGGGAGTGCTAACCACTGGACCACCAGGGAATTCTCCAATGCTCTTCTTGATAGTGGATCTGTATCACCCTCTTCTGGATAGAGAATGGGTTATATGACTTTGGCCATAGTTACTGGACATATAACCTGACTGGAATATGCTGAGTCAATCAGATTTTCTCTCACTGAATATGGAAATTGTTGTCAATCTCTGGTAGATGTTTAAAATAAAGTGCTTTCTGCCTTCCATGGGGAAATTTTATTCTACTGGGAAAAGAGAAAACTATTCTGCAGAGGGTGATAGTAATGGGGAAGCCACTGAATTGGGTCTTAGAAACATTGCAAAGTAATCTGTGACTTGGTTTTTCACTTCCTGATTTAGTCCCTTATGGAAGTAAAGTGGTCATAACTCCTATTTTTGTTAAAGAAAATTTGAGGCTATGTTTTGTTATTCACAATCAGTTAATCTCTAATGAAAGCACTCAGGTCAAAATATGAAATTGACTACACCTTTCTGGACCCCTGCATAGAGGAGCGAGGGTCACCTGTGGGTAGTGTGAATTTTAGAGCTGGCTGTGTGCATGTGCTGGTTCAAGGCAGAGGAAGCTAGAGGAAAGCCAGAGGGAGTGGCCAACAGGTGAAAGAAAAGACCACTGATTGGCTAAGTGGATATCCAAAAACTTGGGGAAATTGTCGAATGCAGTTCTTTACTAAGTCATAGTAAATAATCTGCAGCCTCGCCTTCATTTTCCCATGAAATGTTCAGAAAACCTATAATATCCATTAAACTTTGGATGAGTGTGCTTTTTTTTTTTTTTTTTTAAATAATCAGTGTGCAGGATGAATATATTGGGTGGTGAGATTGATATCTGGTTTGACTAAATGCAGCAGTTGGCCCAGACAGAGATTTCAATATGCTGGGCTATTGTTTCAATTTTCATTTGAAGAAAAGTTTTCATAAAAATTTCATAAAACAGGCATAGTAAAAAGAGCTTTGAATAAAGAATTGAAAGGTATGAGTTAACACTCAAGAACCCTCACCTCTTCACTATGTCTCATGTCATATTACTGATAGAGTAATTCTGAAAGATATTAGAAGATTTTATGAGTTCAAATATTATCAAGAGAATGAAAAGAGTTTATAAACCATAAAGAGCTACAAAGGCTAAAGGCAGTGTTTTGGTTCACAGTCTAGATTATGAGCTACTTTTCTTTGCTTTTGTTTCTTAATATCTAGCACAGTGATCATAATAACTTATGAGATACTCATAAATTGATTGTTGAAGGAATCAATGTAGGCTTCAGGATCACATATGTATTTTCAGTTCAGTTCAGTTCAGTCGCTCAGTCGTGTCCGACTCTTTGCGACCCCATGAATCGCAGCACGCCAGGCCTCCCTGTCCATCACCAACTCCCGGAGTTCACTCAGACTCACGTCCATTGAGTCCATGATGCCATCCAGCCATCTCATCCTCGGTCGTCCCCTTCTCCTCCTGCCCCCAATCCCTCCCAGCATCAGGGTCTTTTCCAATGAGTCAGCTCTTTGCATGAGGTGGCCAAAGTACTGGAGCTTCAGTTTTAGCATCATTCCTTCCAAAGAAATCCCAGGGTTGATCTCTTTCAGAATGGACTGGTTGGATCTCCTTGCAGTCCAAGGGACTCTCAAGAGTCTTCTCCAACACCACAGTTCAAAAGCATCAATTCTTCGGTTCTCAGCCTTCTTCATAGTCCAACTCTCACATCCATACATGACCACAGGAAAAACCATAGCCTTGACTAGACAGACCTTAGTCGGCAAAGTATGTATTTTATGTACATATAAATAAATCGGTCTCAAACCATTCATTGACAAAGAGAATACTAACTGTCCTTGTGCACTTGGGAACAAAGGGCAGGAAATAGTGACAGAATTGATTTAGGTTAAAGTCACATCCAATAGTGAGAATGGTAGCAGGGGAAGTTGAATATCCCTTCCCTGGAGAGTCTAAAGAGATTGAATTTTGTTCTCCTTGGAGCAATTTAAGTCTAATCTTGATGAACTTGAAGATCACTCAGCATCTTTTCTATCCGTTTAATCTTAGGATTAAAATGAATCTGAAATCTTCTTTACGGCTGGGATGGCAATTGATGTCTTCTGTGTGGGCTTAGATAACTGATTCGGTGGGAAGTGTCCAACAAATGCACTGCAGAATATATGCCAGTTGGTTGGTTTCTCAGTTGACTATTTTGAGCATATTTATCATAAGCATTTCTAATACATAATTCTAAAAGGCTTAATACAATCTGTAGGCCTTTTTACCATCAATGAATCACACTGAGCATGTTCCTTTGGCCTTTGATGTAAGTGACAGAGAGTGTAACTTGGTGCTTTTGTGACTAATTTTGTGTAGGTTGCTTTTATATATGGAACAATATGAATGAATTACTCCCTGTATTTCAGTGGCTTTACATAAATATGTAAACAATGCATCCTGGTTTCTGACTGTGATAGTTTTTAAAGTGATGGTAACATGTAGACCAGAATGTATAGCATCCACACAAGTTTACTTCATAGTTTTCCTCGCTCTTAGAACTGCTTTCAGGTTGAGATAAGGCCCTGAATTTTAGAGGGCCCCATGTATCATGGAAGCACACACAGAGTACATTTATCTAAAAACGTGAGGGGGGGGCGCCCAAAATGGTGGAGGAATAGGACCGAGAGACCACTTTCTCCCGCACAAATTCATCAAAAGAACATCTCAACGCTGAGTAAATTCTACAGGGCAACTTCTGAATGCGAGCAGAGGACATCAGGCATCCAGAAAAGCAGAACATTGTCTTCAAAAACAGGTAGGAAAAACACAAAAGACAAAAAAAGAAACAAAGGAGGTAGGGAGGGAGCTCTGTCCCGGGAAGGGAGTCCTGTCCCGGAAAAAGAGTTTTAAAAAGAGAGAAGTTTCCAAACGCTGGGAAACACCTCACTGCCGAATCTGTGGAAAGTCTTGGAAGCACGTAACAGGGAAGAAAAATAAATGGTGATTAAGACCAACAGGTTACGAGCCCAATGGTAATTCCCCCAGCAGAGAAGCAGAGCAGACGCCTGCATCTGCCACTAGCAAGTGGGGGCTGGGCAAGGAGGCGCGGGAGACGCGGGCGGCGGCGCTTCTTAAGAATCGGGCCAGAACGCCCACATGTAACCAGAGCAAACTAACTCAGGCTAGCACACCAGACTGTGGGACAGTAACCACGCGAAAAGCTCTAACATAAGACACCACCAGGACCGTGCACAGAACAAAGGATGGAACAGAAATAGCTGGCTGCCTGCCAGCCCCCTCAGGTGATAGGCAGCCAGAGCCGTAAGGGCTGGAACGTGGCAATCGCAGCTCCGGAGGGACTCTGCTGATCAAATTGCAAGCAGGCTTCTTTGCTAACTGAGACTTCCTGGGGTGCTGGACAGTTACAATTTGCCTGACAAGGAGTCCTGGGTTACACCTGGAAAACTGAGCAGCAGGAGAGGGCGATAAGCCGTGTGACTGCGCTCGCCAAACACCTGAGCTGCTTGGTCCTGGGAAGGGCACAAAGCGCGGGCCCAATCGAGTCTGCGACTACCTGGGCGCCGAGCCTGAGAGGCGTAGACCAGGGAGGTGTATGCAGCCTAGGGCCGGCCTCAGACGATCCCCGGCGGAGAAACGTAGAGCCTGAGAGTTGTGCGCCGGGTGTAGGGGCAGGCCCAGTGGGGCTGAGACACTGTGAATATATGCCAGAGCTATTTGGTAGCAGCATCCCTCCCTCCCCACAGCGCCACTGACCCAAGTGAGCCTAAAAAGAAAAAAAAAAAAAAAAGAGTGACTTCCACCGCCCCTCTGTGTTAGGGCAGAAATAGGACACTGAAGAAACCAGCAAACAGAGGAAGCTGAACAGGAGGAACCGCCTTGGAAGTGACCCCACACTGCCTACAACACCAAAAAAAGTCCCAGAAATATCGTTACTATTTTTTGACGTTCTCTTTTTTTAAAAAAAATTATTATTTTTTTTTAGTATTATTATTTTTTTGGTAGATGTTTTTGTTTGTTTTTTCTTCCTATTTTTTCTTCTTTTTTTCTTTAATTTTTAAGTTCTCTATTACTCTTTCAATTTTAATTTTTCTAACCTACTATCACTTTTCAAAAAAAAAGACCCTATTTTTAAAGCAAATGCATATGTACATATATACACAATTTTTTGTTTGTTTGTTTGTTTGTTTTTTTTTTTTGAGTGGCTGTTGGTGTTGGTCGTTAATAATTNTGCCCTTTGCAATGCATAACAGCTACTTCTTTAGGACAATATATAGCAGTTAAAAGTCTCTCAGTCTCTCTGAAATGCTTAATGAGTTCTCTTATTGTCATTTTAAAACGTCTTTCTTTCCATATTGCAGCATGAGCATGTAAAGTCAAATAAGCATACTTACAAATCAGGGTAGATATTCACTCGCTGCCCTTTCCTTAACTCTAGAGCTCGGGTCAGAGCCACAAGCTCCGCTAACTGAGCACTGGCTCCCTGGGGGAGAGAGTTTGCTTCTAAAACCTGTTCAGCTGTCACCAGGACATAACCTGCTTTACACTTCCCATCCAGAACAAAAGAGCTGCCATCTGTAAATATTTCCATGTCAGGATTGTCTAATGGGGTATCCATTAGATCTTCCCGAGCTGTATAGTTTAAAGTGAGAAATTGGGAACAATCACAATCAGGTGTTTCATTTTTCTTCTCAGGAAAGAAAGTGGCCAGATTTAAATTTCTACAAACTTTAAGCTTAGTTATTGGTTGTTCTAATAACAACGACTGATATTTAAGAAGCTACTGTCTGTCATCCAAGTATTAGCCTTAGAGTTTAAGATTCCATTCACATCATGAGAAGTCAGTACAGTAAGATTTTGTCCATTAATTATTTTTAAGGCTTCAGGTGTTAATAAAGCCATTGCCCCAATTACTCTTAGACAGTGTGGCCACGCACGTGAAATTACATCTAAATCTCTACTTAAATAAGCAATAGGTTGCTGGTGAGGCCCTTGGGGTTGTGTCAAAACTCCCAAGGATATACCTTTTCTTTCAGTGACAAACAAATTGAATTCTGACCCTGTGGGCAAGCTCAAAGCAGGAGCTTGCAGGAGAGCAGTCTGAGGAGCCTTAAAAGCCTTTTGAGTATCTGGAGATCAAACCAGTTTGTTGGTTTGGGCCTGCTGCGTCTCAGTTATAAGTTTATATAAAGGCCGGGCAAGTTCCCCATAATCTGGAATCCAAATACGGCGGTAGCCTGTGATTCCGAAAAATCCTCTCAACTGTCTTAAAGTCATAGGTAGGGGATGATTTAGTATAGGTTTAATTCTCTCAGGGCCTATGGCCCTAGTCCCTTCTGATATAATTAGGCCCAGATATCTAACAGATTGTTGAAAAAGCTGAGTCTTTTCTCTTGATGGCTTGTAACCACAGCCTGCCGAAAGTTTAAGAAATCTTCTGAGGCTTGTGAACAAGCTTCCTCTGTCTCAGCACAGAGCAAAATATCATCTACATATTGTAGCAACACTGCTTCAAAGCTATTAAAATTTTGTAGATTCCGTGACAAACTTTGCTCAAATAGGTGAGGGCTGTCATGAAATCCCTGGGGCAAAACTGTGCAGGTTAACTGAGAAGCTGGCTGCATAGAGTCTTCAAAGGCAAATAGAAATTGACTTTCCTCAGCCAAAGGCACCAAATAGAAGGCATCTTTTAAATCAGTTACTAAGAAATATTTGGCTAGTTCAGAAATTTCAGACAATAGAGTATAAGGATTAGGCACCAAGGGGTGTAAAGAAACTACAGCCTCATTTATTATTCATAAATCTTGAACTATTCTCCATTTACTATTTGATTTCTTTATACCCCAAAATAGGAAAGTTGCATGGACTGTTACAGGGAATTAATAGCTCCTACTCCTTTAAATTCTCAATGATGGGTTTTAACCTATCCTTAACCTCAGGTTTCAGTGGATACTGCTTCTTATGTGGAAATAAGTGTGGGTCTTTGAGCTTGACAACTACAGGAATAGCATTTTGTGCTCGACCCACAGATTTTCCATCAGTCCCCACTCTAGGATTTACATTTTGTTCAATTAAAGGGAGAGAAAGGGAGGGCTCCATATTCATGAAAACAGAGGCATGGACCATGCTCAGTATCAGTTCAGTTCAGTTCAGTCGCTCAGTCGTGTCCGACTCTTTGCAATCCCATGAAATGCAGCATGCCAGGCCTTCCTGTCCATCACCAACTCCCAGAGTTCACTCAAAAGTATATCCCTCCTCAAAAGGGGTGAGGGAAACTCTGGTTTGATCAGAAACTCATGTGAAGATAGCACAGAGTCCCAGTTACAGCTTAAAGAACAATTTTGAAGTAATACCTTTTGACTTGTCCAGACAGTCTCCCTACAGAAGTGGATCAGGAAGAAAGTAGGCCAAGGGCTTCAGTAAGCACAGAGTAAGTTGCCCTAGTATCTAAAAGGAAATTGATGGATTGCCCACCCCCTGACAGTTATTAATACCGGGGTTTCCTCAGATATAATTAGGATGGGAGCTTGTGTGGGGACCCCTGGGCACCTTCAGTCTTGATTGTCTTGAGAATCTGACTCCTGAAACCTACGCCTCTGGGGGCAGTTTCTTCTCCAGTGTGGTCCTTTGCAGACCGGACATGGAGCCAGGGGGCAGCTTAGATGCCTAAGGGCAATCTCGCTTGAGGTGCCCCTCCTTTCCACAATAAGAGCAAGCCCATCCTTTTTCACCTGGGTCCCTCTTGGCATTTTTCTCAGGCTGTTTAAGAATGGTTCTGACAGCCATTACAAGAGCTTCCACTTGTTCCTTTGTCTTTTTCTGCCTTTCTTTCTTTTCTTCATATTCCCTACCACAATAGACTGTTGGAGCCAGTTGCAGCATATTATCTAAAGACTAATTTGGTCCATACGTCTGTTTTAATAGCTTACAATGGATATCTGGAGCCAACTGAGTGAGAAACCTATCTTTTAAGATCACTCTTCCCTCTTCACTTTTGGGATCAATCTCAGTGAATCTGCAAAGGGCTTTTCTCAGTCTATCTAGGAATTTACCAGGAACTTCCTTCTCCTCCTGTTCTATGTTTGCCAATTTGGCATAGTTTAAAGTCTTAGCACACACTTGTCTGAGTCCTTCAAGAATACATCTGACAAAATGACGCTGATCCCGTCTTCCTTCAGCCGTGTTATAGTCCCAGTCTGGTTCTATATTTGGGAGCGCCTCATTCCCAGTGGGGAGGGCGGCTATCTCATCCTCCCTCTTCCCTACTGATTCATTACCAAGCCATTCATCTCCATAAGCAACGGCTTTCTCCAAAACTTGACTTTTTGAGCCAGGAGTCAGCGTTTGTCCCAAGATATACATCACATCCTTCCAAGTAAGGTCATAAAGCAGAGTAACACCTTTAAAAGCTCTAATATATCTTTCTGGATCCTCTGAATAGTTTCCCAGATCCTCCTTGATTCTTTGTATTTCTTGATAAGAAAAGGGCTTATTAACTCTCATAGACTGATTATTTCTCCCTGTGGGTGCTTCATATGGAGCCAATTGAGTGAGAAACCTATCTTTTAAGATCACTCTTTCCTCTTCACTTTTGGGATCAATCTCAGTGAATCTGCAAAGGGCTTTTCTCAGTCTATCTAGGAATTTACCAGGAACTTCCTTCTCCTCCTGTTCTATGTTTGCCAATTTGGCATAGTTTAAAGTCTTAGCACACACTTGTCTGAGTCCTTCAAGAATACATCTGACAAAATGACGCTGATCCCATCTCCCTTCAGCCGTGTTATAGTCCCAGTCTGGTTCTATATTTGGGAGCGCCTCATTCCCAGTGGGGAGGGCGGCTATCTCATCCTCCCTCTTCCCTACTGATTCATTACCAAGCCATTCATCTCCATAAGCAACGGCTTTCTCCAAAACTCGACTTTTTGAGCCAGGAGTCAGCGTTTGTCCCAAGATATACATCACATCCTTCCAAGTAAGGTCATAAAGCAGAGTAACACCTTTAAAAGCTCTAATATATCTTTCTGGATCCTCTGAATAGTTTCCCAGATCCTCCTTGATTCTTTGTATTTCTTGATAAGAAAAGGGCTTATTAACTCTCATAGACTGATTATTTCTCCCTGTGGGTGCTTCATGAAGAGGCAACAGCTTCTGTGGCTGTTCCTCAGCTTCTCTGGCCATTCTGTGCATATGATCCCAGGGATAGATCGGAGAAACCTGCTTTTCTGTATCTCTTTGTTTCCTGTCCTCCATCTCATCTCATCCCTTAGTTTTTGTTGTCTGAGCTTCTCTTACTTCGATTGTCTGAGTTTCTATTGAAACCAAGAATAGTCTGAGGTCGTATTGAGACAGGGGTTGTTTGGACCTCTACTTGGGTTGTTTGAATCTCAATTTGGGGTTTTACTGAGACTGAGGTAACCCTTCCTGGGCATGGGGGGCTGGGGTGGGGGGTCCCTGACTTTCAGTTTTCTCAGTTTGGAGCCCCAGGTACAGGGGGTCAAAGTAGGAGAACAGGGAGAAGCTGAAGGTTTCACACCCAAATCTATACCCTTAGGACATAAATCTGGCATATCTCCAACACATATGCTACTACTACCCATTTCCCTTGTTTTCTACAGAACCGATCTAATTGTAAAACAGTATTATAATTAAAAGACCCTCCAACCAGCCACTGTCCGCCATTCTCCAAAGGATATTGTGGCCATGCAGTATCACATAGGAAGATCAAGAGTGTCTTCTTTAAGCTCTGGGGACCAAATATATCCCAGTTTTTCAGGATACAGTTCAAAGGAGTGAGGCTGAAATTGTTAGCTCCCATCCGTAAGAGAAAAAAGAAGCGACCTGCACCTCTTTCTACCACAGGCGCCTCTCCCTGCTCTAGATAGGGGTCCCTGGTCGGACTTAGTCTGTCCTTTACCACACAGGTGCCATACTCGTCCCTCCCGGTTCTACCACAGAGGTGGGTGGAGATGCACCAAGGGTATACTTGATGGCATCCCAGACTAATGTCCAGTTTCTTACCCTTAAAATCTCACTTGCCTCTGATGCCACCTGGGGTGCAATGAGAAGAACCTTCTGGGATGCCTCCCAAGCTAAGATTGCTGGGGGAAAACATTCATCACCTGAGTGCCTGCACACAACCCTGGGTATATTCCTGACCACAATAAGACAGGTACGAACATAAAATTGAGATGTTCCTTCCAAGCGTCACCACACCAGGATAAGCAACAGCAAAAAAGATGGCGAAGGGCTGGCCAGTGAGGCAAAAGTGATTTTTGTCCTCGAGTTATTAGGGCCGGTCCTTCTGTTTCATTCCCACAGATTCCACAGAAAGAATATCCAAGGAGCTGGGACAAAAGCCACTGAAAAATCTTCTCTGGTCCACTAAGAGCTAGCGTTACCAAAGGAAGAAACTCATTGTATTTCCAATCTGAGTAAACTTTAACCTAAGAGATGCTCTTGAAACTAGAGCTCCATCTAGCTTCTGAACTTCGGACTTCTAGTGAAGCTAGGCACTTCCTGACTACCAATCCAAGTTTGGGACCTAAGTAACAGTATACAGTCAGAGAAGACAATGGCAACCTACTCCAGTACTCTTGCCTGGAAAATCCCATGGATGGAGGAGCCTGGTATGCTGCAGTCCATGGGGTTGCTAAGAGTCAGGCAGGCACGACTGAATGACTTCACTTTCATTTTTCACTTTCATGCATTGGAGAAGGAAATGGCAATCCATTCCAGTATTCTTGCCTGGAGAATCCCAGGGACAGAGGAGCCTAGTGAGCTGCCATCTATGGGGTCTCACAGAGTGGGACATGACTGAAGCAACTTAGCAGCAGCAGCAGCAGCAACAACAGTATACAGTAACAGCATAGATCAAAGGTCCTTTGAAAGTCTATGATCTGACAGATAGGTTAGTAGTTCTAATTCCCAAGAAGTTATGAAATAGTCAAAGAGACTGGAAAATTTGACCAAGAAAAGAGAGTTTGTCCACACGATTTGCCCATTTCTTGTCGGTCCCCAAAGGAGATATTGGGTGCCTCTTGGCATTGGCAGGTTGGTATAAACCCCCGACAGATTTCTGCCATAAGCCATATGAGATCTCCATGGAACTGAAGAGCAGGGCTCCTTACTTGCTTTTAGCAGGGTGTGTCATTCATTCACACAAGCACACTGTAGAGTTAGTAAAATACAGCAGAAAACGAGTTCGCTAGGAGAACAAAGAACTAGAGCTCCAAGCATCCTTACCTTGTACTGAAGAATCCCAGATGAACCTCCAAGATGAAAGGTTGTTGCTGAACAGCAAAAACTCCGGGATTCTTGGCCTCCAAAGGAGAAGAATTCAATCCAGGGCCAGAGAAGAGGTTTGATCTCTCAGAGCTTTTGTGTAATAAAGTTTTATTAAAGTATAAAAGATACAGAGAAAACTTCTGACATAGACATCAGAAGGGGGCAGAAAGAGTGCCCCCTTCCCTAGTGTTAGCAAGGGAGTTATGTACTTTTAAATTAGTTATTACAATGGATCAAAAGAATGTCTGGAGGTTGTAAAGATCTTATTAGACTCAATCCCATAATTTACATTTTAAGATAACAGGATTAGCCAAAAGGTTTTCAGGAAGAAGAAACTGTCCTCAAGCAGGATACATTGTTGCTATACAATCCTTAGTACAGAGTTTAAACTGAGTTGTTTGTTGTGTAATCATCAGTTTAAAGAGGTTTAAAAATGAAAACCTTTTATGTGACTAAAACTAAGGAATGTGGCGGGGTGGGGGTGGGGGTGGCAACGATTTGTCTTTTCCTCCTCCTTAAGAATTCCAGACCCCTCTCTCCTTGGGGACCCCTGGACTTCTTATCAACCTGCCTAGGAATTGACTCTCTCAAGCAGGGATATTAGAATAATATTTCTCTTCATTTAAAGCATGGTTTCCTCCTTGAGAAACGAGGCATATTTATAATACTGAGAAGTTTTTTTTTTTTTTTTTTTTGTCATTGTTGTTTTTAGGTAACACCTTTATTGAGATATAGTTCACACAATATTTCATTTAGACATGTAAAGTGTACAATTCAATAGTTTTTAGTAAATTTACCAAGTTACCTAATTATTACCACAGTCAACTTTAAAATACTTTCATCACCCTGCAAAGAAATTCTGTAACTCTTAGCCATTAAATCTCAACTGATTTCCTTTCAGTAGATTTTCATATTTTGGATATTTCATGTAGATGGACTCCTATGATTATGTAGGCTTTTGAACCAGCTTCTTTCACTTAGCATAATGTTTTCAAGGTTTATCCATGTTGTAGTGTTTGTATCTACATAAAAGAATGTTCTATTGCTTTTTGTGGCCAAATAGTATTCCATTCAATGGCCAAATTACCCATTTATCAATTGATAGGTATTTGCCTTTGTTCCACCTTTTGGTTATTGTGAATAATGTTGCTATTCATTACAAGTTTTTGTGTCATATGTTTTTACTTCTCGCTGCTAAGTCGCTTCAGTCATGACCGACTCTGTGCGACCCCATAGACAGCAGCCCACCAGGCTCCCCCGTCCCTGGGATTCTCCAGGCAAGAACACTGGCATGGGTTGTCATTTCCTTCTCCAATGCATGAAAGTAAAAAGTGAAAGTGAAGTCACTCAGTCGTGCCCGACTCTTCGCGACCCCATGGACTGCAGCCCACCAGGCTCCTCCGTCCACGGGGTTTTCCAGGCAAGAGTACTGAGTGGGGTGCCATTGCCTTCTCCATGACTTCTGTTAGATATGTAGCTAAGAGTGGAAATACTGGGTCAATTGGTACCTCTATAGTTATTTAGACAGTTATGAAGAACTGCCTTAATGCTTTCCAAAGCATTACATTCTTGTAGCTGTGTATGAGGGTTCTGATTTTCCACATCTTTGCCAACCTTTGCTACTTTCTGTATTTTTGCTTATAGCCATTCAAGTAGGTATGAAGTAATATGTCATAGTGGAGTTTTCCTTTTTTCCTTGATGACTAATGATGTTAAGCATCTTTTTAATGTGATTATTGGTCATTTGTATTTATTATTTGGAGAAATGTCTGTTCAGATTCTTCACTCATTTTCATATTGGGTTACTAGTCTTTTTATTATTGAGTGGTAAGAGTTCTTTATATGTTCTAAAATGAACCCTTTATCAGATGTGTGACTCTAAAATACGTTTTCCCATTCCTTGGTTTATGTTTTAACTTGATGGTATCCTTTGAATTATGAGAGTTTTTAATGTTGATAAAGTTTTTTTTTCCTTTTGTTACTTTTGCTTTTAGTGTAATATTTAAGAAACTGTCAAATCCAAAGTTATGAAGATTCACCTCTGTGTTTTCTTTGAAGACTCTTACAGTTTTTGCATTTAGGTTATTAATCTACTTTGAGTTAATTTTTCCATATACTGTGAGATAGGGATCTAACTTCATCCATTTGCCTGTGAATATCCAGTTATTCTGGGCTTTCCTGGTGCCTCACAAGGTAAAGAATCTGCCTGCAATGTGGGAGACCTGAGTTCAACCCTTGGGTTGGGAAGATCCCCTGGAGGAAGGCATGACAACCCACTCCAGTATTCTTGCCTAGAGAATCCCTATGGATAGAGAAACCTGGAGGGCTGTAGTCCATGGGGTTGCAAAGGGTTGCTTGAACATGACTGAGCACCTAAGCACAGCACAGCACAGCACATCCAGTTATTTCAGCTCAATTTTAGTACTGTGTAATTTTTATGGCTCCTTATCAGAATTCATTAATTATCTGGGTATCAGTTCATTTGAATTAATTGCCCAGATTAGTCAGTCTGGGATATATTTGCCAGATATTTTATAATTCAGCTGAACTTTCTAATTTTGCATAAGGCAAAGTTTGAGAATGGATGGAGATGATGCAAATTTTCTTTATTTATCAGATTTAAGTGAGTCCATCCTGAAAGGTTTTCTTCATTCTTCATTGTTTAGGGCAGATCTCTTCTGGGATGAGTTCCATTGAATGGATATCTTTCCACTGTGTGCATAAGCAACACAATCTCAGTGAGGTGATTTGAACCTGCTTTTTCAGGAAGTTTATATCACACTTTAGTTTCATTCATCTAGAATAAAGACTGATTTATTTACCATGGTTTGTATCTTAGAAATAAAGCGTAAGAGTTGGGGCAGGCATATATATGTGCTAAGTTATTAGTAGACATATATATTGTATATCCATGGGGCTCCACTGGGGATAATATTTCCACTGGGGTTACTCAATTTTTTTTCCCAAATAGGAGGCAGATTGTATACCTCATAGATACTATGATCGAGACAACAGTGATCCACAGGATTTCCTTGTGTAGTTTGACTTTAGAAGCACAATACCCTCAGTTTGGTATGACTGTGGAGCCTACTTTTCATAGGAAAATATATCAAATATTTTAAAAAATATTTCTTTGTTTATTTATGGCTGCATTTGGTCTTAGTTGCTGCACAGGAGATCTCTCTAGTTGTGGTGTGTGGCCTTAGCTGCCCCCCAGCATGTTCTCTTAGTTCTTAGCTCTCTGGCCAAGGATTGAACCCTGCATTGAAAGGTGGATTCTTCACCACTGGACCACCAGGGAAGTACCTTCAAGTAATTTATTATAGAATACCTTCCACATAGAATTAAGCATAACCTGGTCAGTAATGTGGTTCTCAGGCCATAGGGATTCTCTTAATCATGAAATGAAAAATAATCATATACCTACAATCATTATTTCTTTAGAGATTAATGAAAGAATGAGCCAGCTGTAATAAACAACATCTGAATAGCAAAGTGTGACTAAGGTTTAACTTACAGCTCCAAGCAAAATGATCATTAGGAATTCATCTGAATAGTGCCTGCATGCCTGCCAAGTTGCTTCAGTTGTGTCTGACTTTTTGTGACCCTATGCTTTTGAACTGTGGTGTTGGAGAAGACTCTTGAGAGTCCCTTGGACTGCAAGGAGATCCAACCAGTCCATTCTGAAGGAGATCAGCCCTGGGATTTCTTTGGAAGGAATGGTGCTAAAGCTGAAACTCCAGTACTTTGGCTACCTCATGCGAAGAGTTGACTCATTGGAAAAGACTGTGATAATGGGAGGGATTGGGGGCAGGAGGAGAAGGGGACAACAGAGGATGAGATGGCTGGATGGCATCACTGACTCGATGGACGTGAGTGGGAGTTGGTGATGGACAGGGAGGCCTGGTGTGCTGCGATTCATGGGGTCGCAAAGAGTCGGACACGACTGAGTGACTGAACTGAACTAAACTGATGGACCAAAACCTGCCAGGTTCATCTGTCTGTGGTATTCACTAAGCAAGAATACTGGAGTGGGTTGCCATTTCCTCCTCTAGGGTATCGTCCCGACCCAGGGATCAAACCAGAGTCTTAATTCCACCTGTACTGGTAGGTGGGATGTTTACCGCTAGCACCACCTGGGAAGTCCCATCTGAGCAGTAGATCATATCAAGCCAGTACAAAGTAAAGGACAACATAATCAGTGATAAGCAAAGGAGAAAAAACATCAGTACATGATTATCTATTCTCCCAGTCATGAAGTGTGACATAAAGAACTTGGAAAAAAGCTATCCATGTTAGAAAATTGTCTACTTGATCCAGTGATCTCAGTATAGTTGTCTACTCTTGTGGATCATCTGCCTCTGAATACTTTTAGTTAGCTTTCCATGAAATCCCTAGTGTAAACAGAGATTCATTGGAAGAATATTTTATTTGTATTGGGCTCAGTTTTGTGAGGTATAACAGCAGCAAGAGTAATTAAGAGTCCTAAATTCATACCCATAGCTAGGTTCTAATGTAGACATATGCTGATCTGTTTTCTAATAGGCTCACTCACTAAGTTAAAAATCACAGAAAGCATTTATTGGATTAGTTTTGGAAAGCAATCCTATATTCATGGTGCTAGGAACCTTTTACACTAATCATTACTCTGACTGTCTTCTCACTCCCTCTCTCCCCCAAGGAAAACAGGAGATATGTAAGGTCATAGTGTATGACAGAATTAAGTGTTTGCTTCTTCCTGTGATAAATTCTGGTTTTAGTGGACATTGAGAAAGTTTATGGAATGGGTTTATGGGTCTCTATCTGCATTTTGATTGTTTTGTTTAGAATATACAGCATGTATCTATAGATCTGTTCATTTATAGGCCAGAGGGAACTTGTTGATGCATGGGGCTGTTAGAAGGAGTGAAATGTGAAGACATAGACATTAAAACCTAGATTTATAGTGTTATTATATTTTTAAATTTATTTTTTATTGAAGGATAATTGCTTTACAGAATGTTGCTGTTTTCTGTCAAACCTCAACATGAATCAGCCAAAAGTATACATATATCCCCTCCCTTTTGAACCCCCCTCCTATCTCCCTCCCCATCCCGCCCCACTAGGTTGATACAGAGCCCCTGTTTGAGTTTCCTGAGCTATACAGAAAAATCCCATTGGCTATTTATTTAACATATGGTAATGCAAGTTTCCATGTTACTCTTTCCATACATCTCACCCTCTCCTCCTCTCTCCCCATGTCCATAAGTCTATTTTCTGTCTGTTTCTCCATTGTTGCCCTGTAAGTAAATTCTTGAGTACCATTTTTCTAGATTCTGTATATATGTGTTAGAATATGGTATTTATCTTTTTCTTTCTGACTCACTTCACTCTGTATAATAGGTTCTAGGTTCTCCACCTCATTAGAACTGACTCAAATATGTTCCTTTTTGTGGCTGAACAATATTCCATTGTGTATATATACCCCTACTTCTTTATCCATTCATCTGTTAATAGACATCTAGGTTTCTTCCATGTCCTGAAATTGTAAGTAGTGCTGCAATTAACAGTGGGATATGTGTGTTTCTTTCAATTTTTGTTTTCTCAGGGTATATGCCTAGGAGTGGGATTGCTGTGTCATATGGTGGTTTTATTCCTAGTTTTTTTTTTAGGGAATCTCCATACCATCTTCTATAGTGCCTCTATCAATTTACATTCCCACTAACAGTGCAAGAGCATTCCCTTTTCTCCACATCCTTTCTAGCATTCATTGCTTGTAGACTTTTTGATGATGATGACCATTCTGATTGGTGTGAGGTGATATCTCATTGTGGTTTTGATTTGCATTTCACTAATAATGAGTGATATTGAGCATCTTTTCATCCATTTGTTAGCCATCTGTAGGTCTTCTTTGGAGAAATGTCTGTTTAGGTCTTTTCCCCACTTTTTGGTGGCTTGTTTGTTTTTCTGGCTTTGAGTTGTGTGAGCTGCTTTTATATTTTGGAAATTAATCCTTTGTCAGTTATTTCATTTGCTATTATTTTTTCCCATTCTGAGGGTTGTCTTTTCACCTTGCTTAAAGTTTCCTTTGCTGTGCAAAAGCTTTTAAGTTTAATCAGGTCCCACTTGTTTACTTTTGTTTTTAATTCCAGTACTCTAGGAGGTGGGTCATAGAGGATCTTGCTTTAATTTATGTCATTGAATGTTCTGCCTGTTTTCCTCTAAGAATTTTATAGTTTCTGGTCTTACATTTAGGTCTTTAATCCATTTTGAGTTTATCTTACGAGGTGTTCTAATTCGTTCTTTTACATGTAGCTGTTCAGTTTTCCCAGCATCATTTGTTGAAGAGGCTGTCTTTGTCTCACTGTATATTCTTGACTCCTTTTTGTCAAAAATAAGGTACCCATAGGTGCATGGGTTTATTTCTGGGCTTTCTATCTTGTTCCACTGGTCTATATTTCTGTTTTTGTGCCAGTACCATACTGTTTTGATGACTGTAGCTTTGTATATAACCTGAAGTCAGAAAGCTTGATTCCTCCAGTTCCATTCTTCTTTCTTAAGACGCTTTGGCTATTGGGGTCTTTTGTGTTTCCATATGAATTGTGAAATTTTTTTGTTCTAGTTCTGTGAAAAATGCCATCAGTAGTTTGATAGGAATCACACTGAATTTGTAGATTGCATTTGGTAGTATAGCCATTTTCATAATATTGATTCTTCCTATGCAGGAATATGAAATATCTTTCCATCTGTTTATGTCATCTTTGATTTCTTTCATTGGTGTCTTATAATTTTCTCTGTACAGTTCTTTTTTCTCCTTAGGTAAGTTTATTCCTAAACTTTGGCTATTGGGGTCTTTTGTGTTTCCACATGAATTGTGAAATTTTTTGTTCTACTTCTGTGAAAAATGCCATTGGTAATTTGATAGGCATTGCATTAAATCTGTAGACTGCATTTGGTAGTATAGTCATTTCCACAATATTGATCCTTCCTACTCAGGAATATGGAATATCTCTCCATCTGTTTATGTCATCTTTGATTTCTTTCATTAATGTCTTATAATTTTCTATGTACAGTTCTTTTGTCTTGTTAGGTAAGTTTATTCCTAGATATTGAATTCTTTTTGTTGAAGTGGTGAACAGGTTTGATTCCTTAATTTCTCTTTCTGATTTTTCATTGTTAGTATATAGAAATGCAAGTGATTACTGTGTATTGACGGTGTGTTCTGCAACTTTTCTAAATTCACTAATTAGCTCTAGTAATTTTCTGATACTATCTTTAGGGTTTTCTATGTAATGTGTCATGTCATCTGCAAACAGTGAGAGCTTTACTTCTTTTTTTCTGATCTGGATTCCTTTTATTTCTTTTTCTTCTCTGATTGCTGTAGATAGGACTTCCAGAACTATGTTGAATAATAGTTGGGAAAGTGATCACCCTTGTCTTGTCCCTGATCTTAGGGGGAATGCTTTCAGTTTCTCACCATTGAGAATAATATTTGCTGTAGGCTTATCATATATGGCCTTTACTATGCTGAGGTAGGTTTATTCTATGCCCGTTTTTTGAAGAGTTTTAATCATAAACGGGTGCTGTATTTTGTCTAAGGCTTTTCCTGCAGCTATTGAGATGATCATATTGTTTTTATCTTTCAATTTGTTAATATGGTGTATCACATTGATTTCTATATGTTGAAGAAAACTTGCATCCCTGGAATAAAACCAACTTGATCATGGTGTATGAGCTTTTTGATGTGTTGATAAATTCTGTTTGCTAAAATTTTGTTGGACTTTTGCATCTGTTCATCAGTGATATTGGCCTGTAGTTTTCTTTTTTTGTGTTGTCTTTGTCTGGTTTTGGTATCCGGGTGATGGTAGCCTCATAGAATGAGTTTGGATGTGTTCATTATACCTAACTTTATCTAGTTCATTAGACTTTTAAAAGTAAATTCTTTCTTAAGTAAACTGAATTTCACAATTTCATTTACAAGAAAAAAAAAGTCCTTACCTGGTAATTTAATGCTGTAATACAGTAATTTAATACTCAGAATAGAGTCGTGTAGAAGGAAAACATACTTTTCAAGTTCTTTTAGTAAGAGTCTAATGGAGACAGATAAGGTTTCAGAGACAGAATCAGGCAAATTTGAAGGGGTCATGGAAATTCCGTTTCAATTATGCTCTAACTTACTCTGGGGGACCACTTGAGGGTAAAATGGAATGGTTTTGTGTGGAAAGAATGGAACTTAGATCAATAGAAATGTCAAAGTTTGCCTTAAACAATTATGCTAAGCTCATTTTGAGTGGCTAAAATAATCATGGGAAACAGCTATTTGTGACTGTATGCCCTATCACTGGGGTCCCAAGTAGGACATGTCATTAGCCTTTTAATCTTTTTTGAGCCTTTATAGACTTTCTTTTATCTAATGTCCAAATTATTTCTGGTTTCTTATTATGTGTTACAAATCTGAGTGCAAGAAGAATAATTTTGAAAACAGAATGTGTTGTTTCAAGTGCTCTTGGCCATCTTCACTGTCCTGTTTAATTTGCAATGTTGTAAGATTTTTCTTTCATATTATTCTTCTTTTTCAAGAGTCTTGGTAGTGCTCAACTATTTGTGGTAATTGCAGATGAGCCACTTTCCAATTTCAAATTCTTCCAATTATATTATTATTTCTCTTTATAATCCAGATATTGTACCAGAATATTATTTAGAAGTATGAGACTTTTCCTAAAGTACTTAGTTGATTCAAGAATCTTTTACCTTTTGTTTTATGTATTTATTTATTTAATTTATTTTAGAGACTGGGCTTTGCCACTCACAGCGACAGTGGTGGGTGTAGCCACCTGCCCCGTGTCTAGGATGCCTGGCTCCTGGCCAGTGGATTGGCTGCAGCTTACCATGCTCCCTGCATAACTGAATGTTTGTCCAGTTAGCCATAATAGGGAAGATTTCAGAAATGACCTACAATAATTTTCTTTTGAATTTCGTTATTTGTTTTTTCCATGTCCTCTGGTATGATGGTTCATTAGGCTTTCAGTCTACTTTGATTAGTCATTTTTTTTTCCCTCCCTCTGATATGATAACCAAGAACCTATTAAATTGATGCAAACCTGGAAAGTAGTGTATTAGACTATAACAGTATTCTAGATTTCCCTTTACATTTTTGCTTGTTACCTGTAAAATTCTGAAATTATTTAACTATACTGTGAAGCTTATCATAGGATTAGGTTTAGACACATGCAGAGGTGAACAAGTTCTTCCTGGGTACTAAAGAAAAATCTCTTTTTTGCTAAGGGTGTGCTCAGCTACTGGAAAGGATATGTGAGTGTAGAAGGAAATAATGGATGAATGTTCTTTGGAACTGCCATGGGTAAGGAAGCTGAAAACTTCAAGTCCTCTTCATAAGAGCCTTTACCCTCAATAAATGTCAAAGGAAGGGAAAGATATGAGTGTTTAAGTTTTTCCTGAATTTTGTTTTTTGTTAAGATAAACAAGGAATTTTGTAAAAAGAAAAAGAAAGCTACATGAGACTCATATTGATATAGAGAAGCTTTAGTGCACAAATTTAAAAAAAAGTCTCATTAGGCATTTGAGATTTTGTCTCCCTTGAGTTCAAAAGCATTCCATAAGTGAAGAATTATGTTAAAGGCACAATTAGTAACAGTAGGTCACAGAAAATTTGGGTTGTCTCAGATCTAAAGGAATATCTTAAATACAGAATTGTGATCATAATGAGAATGTATTAAGTGACGGAGTTCAGGAACCCTACCCCCAAATATGGCACTTTGGCATACTGCATATCTTAAGCTGAAAGAATCTGAGAAGTGGCATGGGCTTTCTGACCTTCCCCTGAATCAGGGCATAAAATTCTAATTTGAAAGGTAGCCTCATATCTCTTCATGACTTTCCACTCTTCATGCAACCTAACAGAAAAATGCTCAGGTTTAACCATTTCAGGTCTTCATTTTCTTACAAAGGCATCTGGGCCAAATAAAACTTACATTTAGCAAATTTCTATGGTTTTTCTGATTAATCCATCTTTCATTATAAGGATCCCAGATGAGAGTTTTAGTGAGTGAGTGAGAGTGAAGTTGCTCAGTTGTGTCTGACTCCTTGCGACCTGACGGACTGTAGCTTACCACACTCCTTTGCCCATGGGATTTTCCAGGTAAGAATACTGTAGTGGGTTGCTATTTCCTTCTCCAGAGGATCTTCCTGACCCAGAGATTGAACCTGGGTTTCCTGCATTGTAGGCATATGCTTTAAAGTCTGAGCCACCAGGGGAGTCCTAGATGAGACTTTAGAATGGGAAAAAGAGATATTTTCTCTCCTATTGTAAGCAAACTGAAGTTTCAAGGTAAAAATGGGGTGTTGAGGGGCATCTTAGAGTTAACTGTTTCCCCAAGTACATGAAAAGATAGACACAGTGAATACATGATAATTTAAAGGTTTCCTCATCAGCCAAAGCATAGTGAGGCAGTGGCATGATATAGGACATAAAACGCCTTCCTCAGTCATATATTTGAGGCTGGCCTGCAATCGTTTGACTGCAGGACCTGTGCATCCTACATTGCTTCAGTCGTGTCAACTCTTTGCAGCCCCATGGACTGTATCGCGACAGTCCAGGTGGGATTCTCCAGGTAAGAATACTGGAGTGGGTTGCCATGCCCTTCAGGGGATCTTCTCGAAGCAGGGATTGAACACAGCCTCTTATGTCTCCTGCCTTGGCAGGCTGTTTCTTTACCTCTGACACCTCCTGGGAAGCCCTATAACCTGATTGTTAAGAAGCTGAGTCACCAGAAATTTCCTGGAATCCTGACAGACATATAACCAGAAAGAAGACAGGTACCAGTTCTTAACACTTGCTTCCAGTGAAGAGAACCACATAGCCATGAGATTAAATAATTCAGGTCATCAGAGAGCCATGAACCAGAAAAGGATGCAAAGTTTTCTGGCATTTAGTTGAGGCTCACCCACAGGAGATCACGTAGAATGGCCTGGGTATAAAGGATGGTTTTACCCATCCTTCTTCTGTTTCCATCTAATTATTTATGTAAGTGTTTTCATTGCTTAACTATGAAAAACAAACAAAAATGAAGGAATATATTTGATGTTAAACCTTCTTGCATTCTAATAATAAGCATAGCTAGCCCATGGAAATGATATGTTCTTTAAAGCCTTTTCTGTCTTATTAAGAAATGTGTTTTTATTAAGATTTTATATTTAACAGCTATTCAATTTTGTGGCACACTTGCCACACTTTGACCAATTTATTTACTACCAATAATTATAAAATAACTAAATCTACAACAAATTTTAAGAAATTAATTCAGAAACATATTATTGTTTCAGGAATATAAATAGGATAATAACTTTCAAACATAAGAACATACATCACTGAGATAAAATTTTGTGGGAGGAATGGAATAAAAATGCAAATTCAAGATGGAAGAAAATGATGTAAAATACTTATCTCTTGAAATAGTCACATATTTTTAATATGTTTTGTGGTACATATCAAATTACTATAGTAAATATATTCTATGAATTACCTTATTAAAGTGAAATGACATTTTAAATTTAAAGTTCTAATATTTACAACATGCCACAAAATCACATTCTTTACCTCTCCTTGAACTTACAATGAGGAATTATGTATCAACCTAAAAGTTTTCATTATCAATAACTAAATCTTTTCTAAAACCTTACACATATACTTTTAACTTTGATATTTACTCCTTCAAAACCTTGGACCCTACAATATTTTCACATTATTAAGTCCTATAATCCATTGTTCATCCAACTTTTTCCTGCCCTTGAGCCTGCTTAACTTTTGTTCCATCCTTCTACATTTCTTCTGTATGTCCTTAGTATTTTTTTCCATTCTTCTTTCATCATACTTGAAAAACATTTCAAGTTGAACCTATTAGTAAAAATCATATTTCCAACTATACTGAGTCTGTGTTTCCCAGTTGACATAGCTCGTTAAAAAAAAGAAAGCAAGCAAATACTGACTGTCTTCTTTTATATTCAATTATTATATTAAATGTATAGGTACTAAATATTTTAAATAGAAGCATGGGTCCTCAGACTGGATAAAAATGTCAATACTTAATTATTGTGTTATATATTTGAAAGTTGCTAAGAGAATAGATCTTAAAAGTGCTAATTACAAGGGAAAAATTAGTGACTATATATGGTGATTAATGTTAACTAGACTTATTGCAAATATTGAATCATTATGTTATATATTTGAAACTAATATCATGTTATATGCAAATTATACCTTAATAATAATAATTTAAAAATACTTATGCTGTTTGGAAGTAAATCATTTTCAATATAAAACACAGATAGGTTACAAGGAAATGATGGAAAAAACATTTCATATAAACACTAATTCTAATTAAGTTAGAATGGCTATATTAATATCAGAGAAGTATAGAAATTTTATTAGGACTAGAAGGGGGACATTTCACAATGATAAAAGTTTCAATGAATCAATAATGTATAACAATTAGATGTTTATATACTCAATAGCTAAACATAAATCTTTATGAAAGAAAAACTGATGGGAGAATTGGGCAATTTCAGAATTACATTTGGAGATTTCAAGGTTCCTTTCTCAGTACTTGATATTGCAAGGAAACAGAAAGTCAGCCAATAGACATGAACAACACTACCAACTGAATTGAGCTAATTGCCACTCATGAAACGCTCCAGTGTTTCTATTACCAGTTACTATTTTTTGCCATTTAAAAAATGTACAGATAATGTTTTTAAGAAAGACCATAATATGGTCATAAAACAAGTCTCAGAAATTTGGAATTATTAAATAACACAAAACATATTCTTTGACTAAAACAGAATTAAACATCAATAACAAAGATATTTGGAGAATGTAAAAATATGTAAAAATTGTGCCATGTAGTTTTTAAAAAATCAATGAGTCAAAGAAGTATTGAAGATTGAAATGTGAAGTTAATAAATAGGAAGGCACAATGTAAAGCAATGCTTGGAAGGAAGTCTATGGCTTTAAATGCTTATATTAGAAAATAGGAAATGTCCAAAATCATTTATTTAAGTTTTCAACTTGAGAGGCTATAAAAAAAAAAAAGGTTAAATCAGAGATAGATAAAAGAAGGGAAATAATGAAGATAAGTGTGAAAATCAATCAAGAGTAATGAGAGAAATAAATGAAACTGGTACCTAGTTTCTTTAAAATATCAATAAAATTGATACACATTTAGTTAGGTTTAGCAAGAAAAAAGTACATGACATAAGATACAATATCAGGAATAAAAACAACAGCTGTATATTTTATACACATTTAGAGAATAATAATATTATTAATCTTATTATATAATATGTTAAATATTAAGAAACAGATAAAATAGTCAAATACCTTGACAGAAACAGGAACACAAAACTGACTCAAGAAGATATTGAATGACTATATATTCTAGAATGCACCTCCAGAGCCAAATGGCTTCACTGGTGAATGGTATCACACATATAAGGCAGAAATTATATTCATTCTATATGAAGTCTTTCAGAAAATTAATGAGAACAAGCTTCCTAATTCATCTTGTGAGACCAGTATTACCTTAATACAAAACCGGAAGATAAAGACATTAAGTAAAACTATATAATTATATCCCTCATGGACATTAATGTAATAATCCTTAATAAAACATTGGAGAAACATCTAGCAATACATAAAAATGGCAGGATAATACACCATAAGTGTGATCTATCCAAAGAATGGAAAATAGGGATACTCAAATTTCAATCAAGATTCCAATTTCAGCCAAGATTGAATAAAGAATTTATGCAAAGTGGGATTTATCCAAAGATGCAAGATAGGGATATTCAAAAATCAATCAAGATTCCAGTTTCAGCCAAGATTGAGTAAATCTGTTACAGTCTCTCTCTCCCACTGACACTTAAAATCTCTGGAGGCAACACACACATACAAACACCTATATTATAAATGCACACTGTATCCGAAAACTGAGAGGTAAACAATAGTAGGTATATTGGGGAGGGTGCAGTTACCAGTGAATGAAAAAGCAGTAGGGCGGAAGTGCATGACAATCCGTTCCGTTCAGTCGCTCAGTCATGTCAGACTCTTTGCGACCCCATGAATCACAGCACGCCAGGCCTCCGTGTCCATCACCAACTCCCGGAGTTCACTCAGACTCACATCCATTGAGTCCGTGATGCCATCCAGCCATCTCATCCTCTGTCGTCCCCTTCTCCTCCTGCCCCCAATCCCTCCCAGCATCAGGGTCTTTTCCAATGAGTCAACTCTTCGCATGAGGTGGCCAAAGTACTGGAGCTTCAGCTTCAGCATCATTCCTTCCAAAGAAATCCCAGGGTTGATCTCCTTCAGAATGGACTGGTTGTATCTCCTTGCAGTCCAAGACTCTGACTGACTCCTGTCTTTCTGGAAGTGCTATTAACAACTCAGTGTCCATCAATTTGACAACTTAGATTAAAGCATTTGCAAACTGTCACCTATGAGTCAGTTCAGCCACCGTCTGTTTTTGGAAATAGATTTTAGCTCAGTTGGTAAAGAATCCACCTGCAACACGGGAGACCCTGGTTCAAATCCTGGGTTGGGAAAATCCGCTGGAGAAGGGATAGGCTACCCACTCCAGTATTCCTGGGCTTCCCTTGCGGCTCAGCTGGTAAAGAATCTGCCTGCAATGTGGGAGACCTGGATCAATCCCTGGGTTAAGATGATCCCCTGGAGAAGGGAAAGGCTACCCACTCCAGTATTCTGCCCTGGAGAATTCCATGGACTATACAGTCCATGGGGTCTCAAAGTGGACATGACTGAGCAACTTTAATATCTTTTCAGATATCTATTTATATCTATTTCACTTTAATATCTATCCAGAACCCAATTATTTCTCACTATCCCCACAGCTACTCAGGTCCGGGCCATCAGTAATGCTCACCTGGCTTATTGCTATAGATTTCCCCATGTTCTCTGTGTTTCTTTTCTCTACTACCCCTCTCTCCTCCAGTAAGAGGATGGGGTTGGAGGGCAAGATTCTTCTGCTCAAAACACTTCTGTGTCTCTCTGTTTCACTCAGAGTAAATACTAAAGTCATTCCAATGACCAAAAGACTTAACATAGTCTGCCCACATAATTGGCATTTCTATGGCTACATCTGACATTTCTTATTTCCTGTTTTCACTCATTTCTTGATACTCTCCTCAGTTCACTTCATATCAGCTCTGTTGACCTTCCAGCACTGTCTTGAACGTGCTAGACACCCTTCTGCCCAGAGCTATAGCACTGCACTCTTAAATTTCTGCTCAAATGTCACATGATCAGTGACATCTTCTTTGAGAACTCTAGTTATTTCCCAAGTTTCCACTCTCTCCCTATCCGTCTTATCTTGCCATGTATTCTTTTTTGTAGTTTTCACTATCTTATAATAAATATTTGTTGATGAGTATATGAAAATATATAAAATCTTACTCAGCATTTAAACATTTAGTGTGAGAGGAAAGTTCTCAAGATACATTAAAAAAAATGCATATTATAATGCCATTCTCCTATCTATTCTCAATTTTGTCAGTAAATATTATGTATATATGTCTATATGTACAGAAAAGGATTTATATGCATTCAGCAAGATCTTATTTCTATGAGGAAGAAGGTAAGTGAATAGAATTTTCTTCAGCTTTCTATAGTGAATGTTTATTATATTATAAACAAAAGAAATAATTAAATATGAATGAATTGACTGAAGAAAAGTTATTGAGAGTACTTTTCAGCTTAGTCTCTCTCTAAAACATGGAGATATTACAGGGAATGAGCTCAGAGACTCGAAATAGCAGATATGTGTCCAGAGAAGGCATTCTAGAATATATACTGCTGACATTTATTTATTCCAAAGAGAATGAACATTTTGTTTAAGTAAATGGCTGGATTCTTTGCATGTCTTAACTTTGATTTATTATTCATTCCTCAAATCTACTTCTTCCTGTTTTGACCTGGGTTCCAAAAAACCCCAGGGCTTTAACACTAGGTGAATTGTTTTCTTGGTCTTCTGAGGAATCAGTGAACATTGTTCAAAATTGGAACATCATGTGTATCCTGAATAGATTGAAAATTTTTAAATCAAGTGAATTTATGTTAAAGAAATAAATTGGTTCACATAATTTAAAAATTCCTCAACCATTAAAATGTTTGCTGGACTTGACTATTTAGACTTAGTTCATTCTTAGTTGAGTTCTTTAAACCCCTCATTCATTTAATTCCATAATATCAATATGAAAAGTGCATCACTCATTCATGTGTGAATCAATACAAATGAGTATTTAATTACTACAACACAGGCCACAGAATTTGACACATCTGTAGTGTTCCAAGAAACAGAATTTCCATAGTTTTGTGGGGAAGATTGCTTGGTCTAGTTTTCCCAGAAACATACTTTCCTTTGAAATTTTGCTGACCGTTTCCTGTAACAAACTGATGTTTGCTGTTTAATTCCTTCTTTGCTCTGTAGCCTCATGGAGACTTCTATACTTGTTGTTTGTCTACAATTCCAATATTTTTTCCACAAAACTCACATGTCCCCACACTCCCTTCTTCATTGATTTTTGTGTCTGTGGTTGAGGGGAAGCTCCTGACTGAAAGTATAAATTAGTCAATTGTTAGAAGTAATGAAAATAAATAGATTGGATTTCTTGTCTAATGTTGACTAGGAACCTAATGAAGCTTTCAAAAAACTATGGGAAATAAGAGATGAGCTGTTGGCCAACAGACCTTGGAAGAGAGAAGTAACTTTCATTGGCAGTTGGAACAGATGGCATCTTAAGCATGACAGATTTCCCACCACTCCAAGTAGAATCGATATCCAGAAGCATGAAGTAAATTAGCTGGCAGTGGATGAAAAGTTTCCTATTAGTTTGATTTAAGTTTGGGTCAATTTGCATAGTTTTACCATGATACTTTGTTTCAGTTCATTGCTTTTAAACCAGATCCAATAGCAACCATCCCAAGGATACTGTGATGACTAGCTTACTGAAATAAATTTGAGACTAGAAAAGATTTTCAAAGAAAGAGCAAAATAATTGAAGTGGCCAAAATACATTTTCATGTTTACTTTTATCCTCAGTGGATATTCAGATAAAGTGATTTAATGGGCAGCATTCTTCTCAGAAAAAGTTACAATGTAGTTGGAGGATGATAGGGATTATATGGATAAAATAGAAATGTTTATCATCATTATTTGATGCTGAGTATTTTCCAACTGGAATTCTTTTAATTCTTATGACAGATCACCTGGGTAGTGACAAAGTCCAACTTCAAATCCATGTTTGGCTGAGTCCAAAACCCATGCTTTTTCGGTCTTTCAGCTACATGATGTTGATAGTTGGTCTTCCATTAGCGTTTAGGTCTTTTCTAAGCTTAACATGGTGCCAAGTCCTTTCTTAAAGGCTTTTTCCCATCAGGAAAGTCATTATGTGCTTGTTCTAGGATGCACAGACTAAATATAAGGGTCAATCACATTTTGATTGGCAAACCTAGTAACTTAATTTAAATAAATGGATTTCTAATAGTGAATAAACAGGCATTTACTCACTTACCATTCTAGTACAAGAACTGACTATTCACCAAGCATATTCCATATGACATATACACTGTGCTGGGTATGGGAAAAATAATAGTGAAAAAAAATGAAAGTTTTCATGGGGAAGAAAGATTTTAATCAGATAATCACATAATAAGCATGCAAATTTCAAATTTTTTAAGAGTGATATGAAAATTAAAGGATACCTATAATATTGAACCTACAAGACCTTCTAAAACTAACAGCAAAAAAAAGATGTCTTTTTAATCAGGGGGGACTGGAATACAAAAGTAGGAAGTCAAGAGATACCCGGAGTAACAGGCAAGTTTGGCTTTGGATCACATAAGAAGCAGGAAAAATGCTATCAGTTTTGCCAAGAGAATGCAGTGGTCATAGCAAACACTCTCTTCAACAAGATAAGAGAATAACTCTACATATGGATGTCACCAGATAGTCAACACTGAAATCAGATTGATTATATTCTTTGCAGCAAAATATGGAGTGGCTCTATACAGTCAGCAAAAATAAGACCAGGAGCTGACTATGGCTCAGATCATGAACTCCTTATTGCAAAATTCAAACTCAAATTGAAGAACATAGGGAAAACCACTAAGCTATTCAGGTATGACCTAAGTCAAATCCCTTATGATTATACAGTGGAAGTGACAAACAGATAGGATCACATAATGAAGCAGGAAAAAATGCTATCAGTTTTGCCAAGAGAATGCAGTGGTCATAGCAAACACTCTCTTCAACAAGATAAGAGAATAACTCTGCATATGGATGTCACCAGATAGTCAACACTGAAATCAGATTGATTATATTCTTTGCAGCAAAATATGGAGTGGCTCTATACAGTCAGCAAAAATAAGACCAGGAGCTGACTATGGCTCAGATCATGAACTCCTTATTGCAAAATTCAAACTCAAATTGAAGAACATAGGGAAAACCACTAAGCTATTCAGGTATGACCTAAGTCAAATCCCTTATGATTATACAGTGGAAGTGACAAACAGATTCAAGGGATTAGATCTGATAGACAGAGTGCCTGGAGAACTATGGATGCAAGTTCGTAACATTGTACAGGAGGCACAAATTGCTTATGTATTGTGCAGGTGATCAAAACTATTCCCGAGAAAAAGAAATGCAAAAAGGCAAAATGGTTGTCTGAGGAGGACTTACACATAGGTGAGAATAGAAGAGAAGTGAAAGGCAAAGGAAAAAGGAAAAAAGCAGTGTTCCAAAGAGTAGCAAGGAGAGATAAGAAAGCCTTCCTAAGCGATCAATGCAAAGAAACAGAGGAAAATAATAGAATGGGAAAGACTAGAGATCTCGTCAGGAAAATTATAGAGATACCAAGTGAGCATTTCATTCAGAGATGGGCACAATAAAGGACAGAAATGGTATGGACCTAACAGAAACAGAAGATATTAAGAAGAGGTGGCAAGAATACACAGAAGAACAATATGAGAAAGATCTTAATGACCCAGATAACCACAGTGGTGTGATCACTCACCTAGAACCAGACATCTTGGAGTGCAAAGTCAAGTGGGCCTTAGGAAGCATCATGACAAACAAAGCTAGTGGAAGTGATGGAATTCCAGTTGAGCTATTTCAAACCTGAAAGATAATGCTGTGAAAGTGCTGCACTCAATATGCCAGCAAATTTGAAAACACATCAGTGGCTACAGGACTGGGAAAAGTCAGTTTTCATTCCAATCCCAAAGAAGGGCAATACCAAAGAATGTTCAAACTACTGCACAATTGCACTCATTTCACATGCTAGCAAAGTAATACTCAAATTCCTCCAAGCTAAGCTTCAATAGTATGTGAACTGAAAACTTCCAGATGTGCAAGCTGGTTTTAGAAAAGTCAGAGGAACAAAAGATCAAATTGCCAACATCTGCTGGATCACAAAAAAAGCTAGTGAATTCCGGAGAAACATCTACTTCCCCTTCATTGACTTCTCTTTTGACTGTATGCTGCTGCTGCTGCTGCTAAGTTGCTTCAGTCATGTCCTATTCTCTGTGACCCCATAGACGGCAGCCCACCAGGCTCCCCCATCCCTGGGATTCTCCAGGCAAGAACACTGGAGTGGGTCACCATTTCCTTCTCCACTTTGACTGTATAGATGACAACAAACTGGAAAATTCTTAAAGAGATTGGAATACCAGACCACCTTACCTGCCTCTTGAGAAACCTGTATGCAGGTCAAGAAGCAGCTGTTAGAATTGGACATGGAACAATGGACTGGATAAAAATTTGGAAAGGACTATGTCAAGGCTGTCTATTCTCACCCTGCTTATATAACTTGCATGGAGAGTATATCGTGTGAAATGCCAGGCTGGATGAAACACAAGTCAGGATTGCCAGGAGAAATATTAATAACCTCAGATATGCAGATGACACCACACTCATGGGAGAAAATGAAGAGGAACTAAAGAGCCTCTTGATGAAGGTGAAAGAGGAGAGTGAAAAAGTTGTCTTAAAACTTAACATTTAAAAAACTAAGATCATGGCATCCAGTCCCATCACTTAATGGCAAATAGATGGGGAAGCAATGGAAACAGTGACAGACTTTCTTCTTTCTTCTTTTAGGCTCCAAAATCACTGCAGCCATGAAATTAAAAGACACTCACTCTTGGAAGAAAAGCTATGAGCAACCTAGATAGTATATTAAAAACCAGAGACATCACTTTGCCGACAATGGTCCATCTAGTCAAAGATACTAGTTTTTCCAGTAGTCATGTATGGATGTAAGGGTTGGAACATAAAGAAGGCTGAGTGTCAAAGAATTTATGCTTTTGAACTGTGGTGTTGGAGAAGACTCTTGAGAGGCCCTTGGACTGCAAGGAGATCAAACCAGTCAGTCCTAAAAGAAATAAGTCTTGAATATTCATTGGAAGGACTGATGCTGAATCTGAAACTCCAATACTTTGGCCACCTGATGTGAAGAGTCGACTCATTGGAAAAGACCCTTATGCTGAGAAGGATTGAAGGCAAGAGGAGAAGGGGACAACAGAGGATGAGATGGTTGGATGACATCACTGACTTGATAGACATGAATTTGAACACGCTCTGGTAGATGGTGAAGGACAGGGAAGCCTGGTGTTTTACCATCCATGGGGTTGTAAAGAATCAGATACGAGTGAGTGACTGAACAACAACATAATATTTAAGGCTTCTTTCAGGCTGGATTCATAAAGTGCAGTGAATGTATTAAAAATATTCTTGAGGTCAACTCCTGTAGAAGGAAAGGAAATGGACAGATAAATCAGAGGGAAAATTTAGGTTATGATGAAAGCCCACTGAATGCTTCACCTGATACACTGAGAATCCTGAAGCTAGGATGACCCTTCTGAGTTGCTTAAAGTTGGCATAAGTGATCTGGTCTTTATATCCTATATCAGTCAGTCATTGGATTTATGCTGCTTTGGAGAGGAAGTGTTTTGAGGACAAAGTATTACATTTGGAAATATCTTTAAATCTTTTTCTAAAAACTTGACTTTGGTGGGAAAGAGAGAGTGCCCTCTAGGAAGGGCAATGAGGGCTGAAATGAGAATTTTATTTTCAATAAAAGAAGCTCAGGACATGGTACTGGTGAGGAGAGGCTTTATGGGATATTATTGAGGAAGATGCCTGTGTGTAAGAGGTTTCATCAGAATTGAAGAAGGGTCATGTTGCTAAGGATTTAGTTGTGGGCATAACTTACCACAGAAATGATCTGTGTGTAAACCCTTCCTTGTTCCTTGGTTTGGGTATAAATAAAAATGGTCCATGTAGGTTTGAAACTTTAAAGTCTTTGCTTAGATTGCACTTCCAACCTTTTTCATCATATTTGCTGGGAGACCTACCTCAGCAAAGTGGAATGATGAAGGTCAAATGTAGAAGCCTGGGGATGAGAAAAAATAAAGAATGAGTTTGGCATAGGATATTAGACATAACCATTTTAGGGTCTGGAATGATTCCTCACAATAACAACAAAGGATATGACTATTGATTAATACATAAGTAGAATTTGTGCCTTTGCTCTAAGTATCAGGCGTTTACCTGGTATAATTAAAACTATTAAGTATAGCTATTTCCAAGAAGAGAAGGATTTAAGACATGATAGCCACTGGTGATGGCAACAGAAAATGGGATCAGATGTGAAGCTCTGTGGCTCAGGTTGTAAGCAATCTTCTTATATCTGGAGTTGAAATGTGGGAAAATATGAATCTCAAACTTTTTATGACATTAATATTCTAGTAGTTTTGCTGTTTCTGCTTTCAGTCTGAGTGGTTAATTCTGTTCTCACCAGAAAACAGTCATGGGGGAGAACTATGATCATTCATTCATTCATTCATTCAACAAATATTTTCTCAATATCTGTTGTGGGACTGGCATTTTGCTAGTGGTAGAGTACAAAGCGGTTGTAAAAAGTGATCAGAGCAGTCTTGCAGGGGAAAACTGACTTGGTACATGAAAATAATACTTAAATGGCTACATATTGTTTTAAAAAGGATTTGGAGCAATCTTGCAGGTATGTTATGGTGGAAAGAAAAATTAATGGATTATGTTATCTTTTGGAGAAAATTTTTAATGAATTGAATATGATATATTATGGAGAGAAATAAATCCTAAATTTTCCCAGATTTCTGAATTGAGCATCTAGGATGGACCATCATACCATTTACTAAGAAGGGAAGCCCTGAGGAAAAGAGATTGACAAAGGATTGGGCTATTAAGGGTTTAGGTGTGGGCATGCTACATTTGAGATACCTATGAGCCATCAAAGTGGATATATCGGATAGGTAATGGTATATGTGTATGTTTAAAGATGAGAGCAATGATCTGTGTATGAGAAATACATTTTGGAGTTGATGACACATAAATGATATATAGTCATAGTAAAGGATGAGATCATTTAGGAAAGAAAATAACCAAGCTAAAGAAGAGAAAACCCTTTACAGAGTCCTGAGGAACTCCAGAATTTAGATTTGAGGTGGATGATAAAGAGATCGTGGTGCTCAAAGGAGAATTCTCCTGCCATGGGGATATAATATCTGGGTGTGTCCTCACAATGGTACTTAGGAACATAAAATAAGAACGGTTTCCATTTATAAGGAACTTAATGTGGGAGCCACTCTTCCAAGTGCTCCATCTATGTTCGTATGTATAATTCTCACAATAAGCTTACATGGTAGGCCAGACATGTGTCACCCGAGTTTATAATTGAGGAACCTGAGGCTCAGAGGGAACAATTAACTTGTCTGGGGTCATATATGGAAACAAGCTTCAATGCCAAGCAATTAGGCTTCAAAGCCTGTATATAACTAAGGTGCTATTTTGCCCTTTAAAATGCCAATTCACTCTCTCCACAATATGGCAGTTTACTTCTCTAAGGCTAGCAAGAGAATCTCTTTCATTTCCAATCAATTCCTTTAGGAAGGATCCATTCCTTTTTAATGGGATCACAATGAGCTACCTTGGACAAGCCCTATTTTGATTAATTCAGTCATAACTTACTTAGGACCTTAATTCAGTCAGTTCAGTTGCTCAATCTTATCTGACTCTTTGTGACGCCACGAACTGCAACACGCCAGGCTTCCTTGTCCTTCACCAACTCCCAGAGCTTGCTCAAACTCATGTCCATCAAGTTGGTGATGCCATCCAACCATCTCATCCTCTGTCGTCCCCTTCTCTTCCTGCCTTCAATCTTTCCTAGATCAGGGTCTTTTCAAATGAGTCAGTTCTTCACATCAGATGGCCAAAGTATTGGAGTTTCAGCTTTAGCATCACTCATTCCAGTGAATATTCAGGACACATTTCCTTTAGGATGGACTGGTTTGATCTCCTAGCAATCCAAGGGACTATCAAGAGTCTTCTCCAACACAACAGTATAAAAGCATCAATTCTTTAGCACTCAGCTTTCTTTATAGTCCAACTCTCACATCCATACATGACTACTGGAAAAACCACAGCTTTGACCAAAAGGGCCTTTGTTGGCAAAGTAATGTCTCTACTTTTTAATGTGCTGTCTAGTTTGGTCATAGCTTTTCTTCCAGGGAGCAAGCATCTTTTAATTTCATGGCTGCAGTCACCAACTGCAGTGATTTTGGAGCCCAGGAAAAGAAAGTCTGTCACTGTTTCCATTGTTTCCCCACCTATTTGCCATGAAGTGATGGGACCAAATGACATGATATTAGTTTTCTGAATGTTGAGTTTTAAGCCAGCCTTTTCACTCTCCTTTCACTTTCATCAAGAGGCTCTTTAGTTCTTCACTTTCTGCCATCAGGGTGGTGTCATCTGCATATCTGAGATTATTGATATTTCTCCCAGCAATCTTATTCCAACTTGGGTTTCATCCAGCCCAGCATCTTGCATGATGTATTCTGCATTTAAGCAGAGTGACAATATACAGCCTTGATGTACTCCTTTCCCAATTTGGAACCAGATTTTGTTCCTTGTCCAGTTCTAACTGTTGTTTCTTTGCCTCCATACAGATTTCTCAGGAGGCAGGTAAGGTGATCTGATATTCTCATCTCTTTAAGAACCTTTCACAGTTTGTTGTGACCCACACAGTCAAAGGCTTTGGCATAGTCATTAAAGCAGAAGTAAACATGTTTCTGAAACTCTCTTTCTTTTTCAGTGATCCAGCGGGTGTTGGCAATTTAATCTCTGGTTCCTCTGCCTTTTGTAAACCTGGCTTGAACATCTGGAAGTTCATGGTTCATGTACTATTGAAGCTGGCTTGAAGAATTTGGAGCATTACTTTACTAGCGTGTGAGATGAGTGCAGTTGTGTGGTGGTTTGGGTACTCTTTGGCATTGCCTTTCTTAGGGATTGGAATGAAAACTGACCTTTTCCAGTCCTGTGGCCACTGCTGAGTTTTCCAAATTTGCTGGCATATTGAGTGCAGCAGTTTCACAGCATTATCTTTATGATTTGAAATAGCTCAACTGGAATTCCATCACCTCCACTAGCTTTATTTGTAGTGATGCTTCCTAAGGCTCACTTGACTTGCATTCCAGGATGTCTGGCTCTAGGTGGGTGATCACACTTTGTGGTTATCTGGGTCATGATGATCTTTCTTGTGTAGTTCTTCTGTGTGTTCTTGCCACCTCTTCTTAATATCTTCTGTTTCTGTTAGGTCCATACAATTTCTGTCCTTTATTGTGCCCATCTTTTCATGAAATGTTCCCTTGGTATCTCTAATATTCCTGAAGAGATCTCTAGTCTTTCCCATTCTTTTTCTTTTTAATTTCTTTGCCTTGATCATGGAGGAAGGCTTTTTTATCTCTCCTTGCTATTCTTTGGAACCCTGCATTTAAATGGGTATATCTTTCCTTTTCTCCTTTACCTTTAGCTTCTCTTCTTTTCTCAGCTAGGTATAAGACCTACTCAGACAACCATTTTGCCTTTTTGCGTCTCTTTCTTGGACCTTAATTACATCTGGAAAAATCCCTTCACCTATGTCATATGATATAACCTAATCATGGGCGTGAAATCAGTCATATTCAGACTCACCCATGACCAAAGGGAAGAGAATGTATAATGTGTGGACAGAGGGTAAGAATCTTGGAGACAACCTTGGAAATTCTGCCTGTCATGGGTTCCAGAGTCATCTATAGAGCTCAGATGGATTCAGCCTCCTGAGTATACTTGGGATCATCTGGGCATGGTTAATTTGAATGTCATCCAATTTAGTGTGTGGATTGGAAGCCACTCCATTCCAAATCACTTCCATTTTACCATTTATTCCAAAGTAGCCACAGCTGCTCTGGAACTGAACTGCAAGACCATGCACTAAGAGGTTGCTTTGGCAATGGACACATATTCTGTTCCATCTGAGCACTAGTTAAAATGGTATTTACAATGGCATTGCTAAGCAGAATTGAAACTAAAATGTTATATCATATCACAGCCCTAGGCATGGAAGAGACTCAAAGAGAGTGATTACCTGAAAGGCCAGAACAAGCTTTTGTTCAGTATATAAATTCCCAGTCTAGACTCATTATAGTTTGTTATTCAAAAGGATGCATGCCTTCTCTCAGCATTATTGGTTTACTAACCAGTGTGTGAGTTCAGTTACTCAGTCATGTCTGACTCTGTGTGACGCCCTGGACTGTAGCTTTCCAGGCTCATCTGTCCATGGAATTTTTCCAGGCAAGAATGCTGGAATGGGTTCCATTTCCTACTCTAGGGGATCTTCCTGACCCAGGGATGAAACCTGAGTCTCCTGTGTCTTCTGCATTGGCAGGTGGATTCTTACCACTGCTCCACCTGGGAAGCCCTTATTAACCAGTACCTTATACATGTGGGACTTTTCAGGTGGCTTGGTGGTAAAGAATCTGCCTGCCAGTGCAGGAGATGCTGGAGACGTGGGTTTGATCCCTGGGTCAGGAAGATCCCTGGAGGAGGAAATGGAAACCCACTCCAGTATTCTTGCCTGGACAGATCCTGACAAGGATCTAATGCTATGGACAAAGGAGCCTGGTGGGCTACAGTCCATGGGATCACAAAGAGTCAGACATGACTGAGTGACTGAACACGCACATGTACCTTATATATATAGGAGGTATGCAGCAGGTATTTGTTGAACCAAATGAAAGTTGCCTTTCCAGAATGACTATTTATTATGCATCTGAATCAGTGCATACAAAAATTGAATTTCTATGACCCTAAATTTCTGCAAACCTGCTTTTAAACAGTATGTTAAAAGTATGAAAAACATCGAATTCCTTTTTTGTCAAGTTAATTATATTTCTGACCAAAATGACCACTGTACCTTAGAAGTCATGTTTATTTGTCAAGCAGTAGATGCTTTAATTATACACAATATTGTTCACAAGATTGGACAGCTTACTTTCAGTTATCCATATGTAAAATAAAAAATTGCTCAGTAACTCAATAGCGAAAAATAACAAAACGCTCAGTAACTCTATAGTGAATTGCTTGCTGAAAGTGTTTCATCTTCATATTGCCTAAGAGTAATCCCATGCACAGAAAAAAATTGAAGGAAAGCATTGTTATCCTTTGAGGCAACTATGATTGCCTGCTGGTCTTATTAGTCTGGTTCTCAGGACCCATAGTTGCCACAATGTGTTCTACAGAATATTAGTTTCTTCATGTGTAAATAAGTGTTCCTGAAAAAGGTTACTGACCAAAATGTTGGGAAAAGTAGCACACATTGTGTTCCATTCAAGGAGCCACAGTGTACATTAGCAGTTGAACAGCTTCTAGTAGTCATGAAGACAGGTTTTAACCCAGCATTTTCCAAACTAATTTGACCACAGACCTTGCTTTTTTTTCTTCTTAGTGACTCTGTGAATCACCTAATAGTATCTCAAGAAAATAATGTTCCTGTTTAGAGGGATGCTTTCTGAATTAACAAGGCATTTGATTGGGCTTCCCTGGTGGCTCAGACAGTAAAGAATCTGCCTGCTATGCAGGAGACCCAGGTTTGATCCCTGAATTGGGGCGATCCTTGGGAGAAGGAAATGGCAACCCACTCCAGTATTCTTGCCTGGAGAATCCCATGGTCAGAGGAACCTGGTAGGCTGTAGAGTCCATGGGCTTGCAAAGAGTTGGACATGACTGAGTGACTAACTTTCACTTTTTCACTTTGATAACAAGGGTTGTGATCATTTCCTCTAGGGACAGTTCTAATCTCAGTGGGTAAATTGGGGATTTATTATTGACTGAGCACTTGTTATGTGTAGGGCATGGTGTGTCTCTTTTTAACCTTCAATTATTCCTGTAGGGCAGGTAATCTGAGTCCTCTTTTACAGGTGGAGATGTTGGAGTTCAAGGAGTAAAACACTGTCCACTATTAATATGCTCTCTTTTGCAGAGAAAAACAGAACTGCTGATGACACAGTTTACCTAAAAAGTACAGCTTTCATGAAAGGTTCTGCAGAGGTCCTTGAAGGAAAATTAAGATTCTGTTCATGTCTCCAAGTGAGATTTTGAATATCATATGGAGAGATGCATCAATGTTTTTATTAGTTAAGGGCACTGAGATTGGGAAAAATGGATGAGAGTTGAACTAAGATATCAGACCCAAGTACTCTCTAGCTTTCTGAAATGTATGGTCACCAGCTCCTGGAAAGAGCTGGATCCCTGGGTGCCAATGCTCTGAATCTGTCACTTAGATATTTACCGGATATGTGCCTGCTTCTGAGATTTTGATTGATATTGTGCCTATTTGATTATCTCTATAAAAAATAAGTTCTCAACCAGTCTTTGACACATGCATCAGCAATAGTTGAAAAGTTTTCAGGGGAAAAAAAAAAACCTTATTTCTAGCTGACTAAGGACTGCAATATATGATATTCTATATTTTGAGGACTGTCTTCTCAATACTATATTTTAGATGCTTTTTGGGAAAAAATTGTTTTTGTGCTATAACCTGCTGGAGTGATTTTGAATAATAGTGTTAATAAAAGATGGTTTGTTGAGATTCAGAGTTTTATTCATTTCGGTTAGTAAGGAGAGCAATATTAATATATCTTAAAATTGCACAATAAGAAAAACAGAGTGCATTTATTTTCTCCATGAGTATGATGTATTGAGTCATTCCACATCCTAAGTGTTTCTCAATTTCAACCATCGTGGAAGGCATTTAATCAAGATGGGCTTTTAAATAACACACTATGCTATTAACCAAATACCATTACTATAGAAAATGATGAAGAGTACTTTAGCTGAATTATTTGTAGCTAAAAATGCCCCAGATACAAGCTTTTTGCATATTTTCTTCAGTCACTGCAAATGCCTCAGTCACCTTGTCATTGAATAACTTTGCACCTGAATACCACACTTGGGCTTCCCTATGGCTAAGACTATAAAGAATCTGCCTGAAAAGTGGGAGACCTTGGTTTTGATGCCTGAGTTTGGAAGATCCCCTGGAGGAGACAATGGCTACCCACTCCAGTATTCTTGACTGGGAAATCCCATGGACTGAGCAGCCTGGCAGGCTACTCTAGGGGGTTGCAAAGACTTGGACACCATTGAATGATTAATACTTTCACCACACTAGTATATCCTTCTCTAAACAGCTTTGTAAACAACAAAGCACAGAAGGAAAACCCAATAGAACATATTTCAATGCATTCTAGCCATTCTTCTTATGGGCAGGATATATATTATTTTAGGATATTTGTATTTGTATATATACTGTATTTCTATACATGAAGACTCTATCAATTTTCTCATAAGATTTATGACTTCTGAAATCCATCAGTCATTTAGATGACAGCCTGTATGATTTTCTCCCATGTCATGATGAGGTATGAATATGTCTATGCGTGACTTCAATGAATGAATTCCTCTGTTCCCTGTATTTCCTGTAAATTGATATTTAGAGTTATGGATTTGAGATAATTTAGATTGGACCACTTTAGAAATTCTTCTTATGGGCAGGATATATATTATTTTAGGATATTTGTATTTGTATATATACTGTATTTCTATACATGAAGACTCTATCAATTTTCTCATAAGATTTATGACTTCTGAAATCCATCAGTCATTTAGATGACAGCCTGTATGATTTTCTCCCATGTCATGATGAGGTATGAATATGTCTATGCGTGACTTCAATGAATGAATTCCTCTGTTCCCTGTATTTCCTGTAAATTGATATTTAGAGTTATGGATTTGAGATAATTTAGATTGGACCACTTTAGAAAGACTATTTCATAGATGTTGTTAGTTACATCCATCATTAGGCAAAACATTTCTTGTTGTTCCTTTTTTGGAGATATTAGCAGCCTTTGATTATCAACACTTAAACTCATTTTTTAAAATTATGGTTTATGAAATGTCTTTATTTGACTACAGTTATTTATTCTTTAGTTACTAGCTGAAATATTTCTGTAATGAGAAGCTTTCCATCATCAACTATTTGTTTTCTGTGAGATATAATTTATACAGTAAAGAAAAAAAAGGCTTGATTCATTCTCTTTTATTTACCAGTTTTCAAATAATGAAGTGGTTTTCTAACATTGGTGTGTTTTTATAGTATTATTATAAATGTGTGAATTTAAAAATATTTGATATATTTTATTATTTTTTAATTATTTTTCTTATTTATTCTTACATTGTCTCAACAATGGCCAGAGTAGCCTCTTCATTTTAAATTCTGAGACCCTTGGACACTATCCTAGTAGTCACTGGTAGCATTCTTGCTTTCTGGTATGGAAGCTCATCTTTTTTTTTTTCTTCAAGTTTATTAAGATATAATTTACATACAGCACTAAGTTTAAGGTACAGCTAAAGGCTCATATTTAACAGTCCTGGAAAAAGCCATTTCTCAAAGGACTCCTAGATCGTTTTATGTAGAAATCACTTAGAGATACAAATCTGAATTCTAGGAATGCTTATTCTTAGTGAATTGCTCATTTTTAGTAGTAGTAGTAGTTTAGTTGCTAAGTCGTGTCTGACTCTTGCAAGCTGGGAAATATATAAATATTTTAAAATTCAGAAGTGTGCTTTTTTTCTTTAATAATCACTTTACATCTGAATCTTCTTTGTTTCATGCCATAAGCTCTCAGTTCCTAATTATATTAATATCAGTACTCATTTCTTTATCCCATTATGGCACATTGAATTTTCCAAAAAAATGGGCACAAACATGTTTCCAATGTCATGTGTGCTTCTAGAAACTTGTCACTTTCCATCAGGAGGCAGTCTATTTTCCTTCCATTGAAATTGGGCAGACCTTTGTGTGTCCTTTGTGTGTACCTCAGTAAATAGAATGAGGCAGAAGTGATACCATGTGACTTTTGGAAGTTAGGTCATGAAAAGCACTGCAGCTTCTGCTGAGCTTTCTCATGAATGTTCACACTTGGAACCAGCCACCTCTGAGGAAGTCCAGGTTCCAGGAAGAAGTTACCTGTAGGCTTTCTGATCAACAACCTCTGGTAGGGTCTCAGGTGATAGACAATATTAACCACCATACTTGTTAATGAGCCTTCAGATGGTTGCATTTCTCCAGCTGACAAAGATTGGAGTAGAGATAAGTTAATTTCAGTTCAGTTGAGTTCAGTTCAGTCGCTCAGTTGTGTCTAACTCTTTGCTACCTCATGAATTGCAGCATGCCAGGCCTCCCTGTCCATCACCAACTCCCGGAGTTCACTCAGACTCACGTCCATTGAGTCNATTGAGTCATGCATTCTGAGGCACTTTTGAAAACTGAGCCAGTTTTTCTGGCTTCTTGCCCTCAGTATTATTATTTTGAGATTCATCTGCTGTCGTGTCTATGAATAGTTCATTCCTTCTATTCTTCTATTTTTTATCTGTTCCCTACTACTAGAAATCAAGAACATTACTAGTAACTTCTTCCTTCCTCCCTTTCTCCCCATGGACAGCATGTATTTGAAATAATATAACTTCACTCCCAAATAGTATCAAAAGGCAATCAGTAAGCTCATTCTCCTTTTCATATATGGCCCTGTTTTTGTTCATCTATGTCCCATTTTATTATAGTCAGAAACTGTATCGTCACATATGATACTTTTCTCATTGTAATTATCACTTTATCTTAGTTCTACAGATAAATTTATATTTAATATCCACTGCCAGATCTTGCATCAAAGCTCCTCATCATTTTCGTTGTCTGAAGATTTCTTTAGTGGAGGAAGTGATATTCTTTGTTTTTGTGAGGCCTGTGGCAGCTGTTGTTTTCCTCTTTGTTTTGGCAGGTTAGTAATAGTGGTGCACTTTTTACCTGAAGTAATGTTTGCCTGACCAATACACACTGGTTCACATTTTCTATTCCATAAGTATGTTACATATTTTGCTTCATTTTCTTCTGACATAAAGTTGAAATGTCTGAGGGCAACCTGATTTTCTTTTTCTTACAAGTGATTTTGGGAAGTGAGGCACACTTCCTATGTGCAAGACTCCTTTTTTCTTTAAAGTACAATTATTTTACTAGAATACATCATGACTGTCCTGTGACGACTTTCCCATACATGTGGCACAACTTTTCAATCAAAATTTCAAGCATTTTTTAAAATTATTGTTTTAACTTCAGAGAAGTTTTCCTGATTTGTAGCTTTTTGTACTACTTTTTTTTTTCTTTGTTTTACTTTTCTTCAAGGACTCGTATAACAATATGTCAAATCTTCTTTGCTTATCTTCTATAGCTGTCTCTTTCTCAAGAATATTTTGAATCTTATTTGTATTTATTATTTTTAAAACTTCCCTGCTTTCCACTTTCTCTTTCTATTAAGACATATGCATTTTGTTCATTTACTTTAGAATCATTTCAATTTTAGTCTTTTCTAAAATGATATTTCTTCTATTCATGTTCATTTCTGAGTTATATCCCCTATTCTTGCATAGCTTCCATTTCCCAGTAAACTCATTTCTACATGTTTCTAATTCTCTTTTATGCTCTTCTTTCATAAAGTAAGTAAGTAAAGTCACTCAAGGCTCTTGCTGGTGGCTGTTTAGATTTGTTCTTTTGGATTTGGTTGGAGTGGGGAAAGGTTCTGGGATATTTAGTAAGTATCCCACTGCCGTTCTCCCCAAGTCCTTGATTTTTAAAATTAGTTTCTCTGGTGATTATAAAGAGGAGCCAGAGTTGAGAAGTCCAAAGATCTGAACTCTTGTTCTACCTCTATCACTTTCTGGCAATGTCACTTTTTAAAGTCACTTAAATTATGTGAATTTCAATTTCCTTTTCGATAAGATGGTCACAGTAGTACCTGTGCTATCTTCCTCATAAAAGATGTGTATTATTCATGATTAATATAAGTGAAAAGTCTGTGAAAGTATAAAGTTCTATTCAGTCTGTACACTAGTAGTTCATTCTTAAGTGCATACCAACAGCAGCAGCAACCATGCCTTTGATCCACATACAATGTATTATACAGATGTTGCAGATGAGAGGGAAATATTTACATTTCTTACTAAGAAATCTGAGCCCTTGTGTTGATTTAAGATACTGTTCCTTCTTCCTTCAGAACAGTGGTTTTGACGGTCTGCCTTGTATTTGGGGACCTCAGAGAGAGCTGGAGATCGGGATTCCTAGGTTCTGATTCAGGCAGAGCTGCTTTCCTCCTTTTATGTTTTATATTGTTCTACAGATGACCGTGTATGTAAAAGAGTTCTTCAACAGCAATGACTACAACAACAGCAACAATATATTGGTTTGGAAATCTTGGATTTGGTAATTCCTAATTTAGGTACACGCTATGAAGAAAAATTTTATTTCCCCTTCAGTTGCTTGGGACTCTGCATTTTCTACAAAATACAATATATGCTAGTTTATCTGTAACCTACCATTAAAAATATACTGAATTGCCAATTGACCCACACAAGAGACTTCCCAGGTGGTGCTAATGGTATAGAATCTACCTACCAATGCAGGAAACACAAGAGACAGGATTTAATACCTGGGTTGGAAAGATCCCCTACAGTAGGAAATGGCAACCCACTCCAATATTCTTGCTGGAAAATTCCATGGACAGAGGAGTCTGACAGGCTACAGTCCACGGAACCACAAAGAGTCANCACACAAGAGACTTCCCAGGTGGTGCTAATGGTATAGAATCTACCTACCAATGCAGGAAACACAAGAGACAGGATTTAATACCTGGGTTGGAAAGATCCCCTACAGTAGGAAATGGCAACCCACTCCAATATTCTTGCCTGGAAAATTCCATGGACAAAGGAGCCAAGTGAGCTATGGTCCATGGGGTCACAAAGAGTCAGACATGACTGAAAACAGCACCCGCGTGTGCGCGCGCACACACACACACACACACACACACACACACACACAAACACACACGTGTGCTTTTATATTAGCTGAGAACACTATGTCGTATACCCTGGTAACTAAGAGTATTATGTTACCAAATAAAGAAGGGGATTTTTTTTTCCTTACCAATTCCTGGTACCTGACAATTTCAGGCAAATTTTAGAAATAGTTAACTTTTAATTTTCCATCAATCTACCTTTCTCTCTGCACCCCACTCCAATACTGTCAAGCCCCTTTCCTTCTGGTCTCTAATAATTTTGAGGCTATGCCTTTTTACCATTTCAACTGAGAAACAGAACAATGGTTTGGTCCTCTAAAGTGATTTCCTTACCTCACTTAGCATGAGTTATAGTTTCCTTTCTACAAAGAAGCTGATGTTTGTCAGTCATTAGAAAATTAACATAATTAAGCCAGTTCACACTAAAGAATGACTGGTAGCCTATAACCACTCCATAGCTATTAATGTTTTAAAACTAGGATGCTTGAATTACTAATTGTGACTTTTAAACACTTGCTATAAAAGTGGGGGGAAAAAGCAAAACATCAGGCCAAATCAGAGATGGATTCTGCACAGGTGGGCTAATAAGTGGGTTACTGGGTTAGGACCACTGCAAAGCATGCAAGCTATGCTCTTTATATTTCCAGAAAGTGCCACCATGCAGAAGGTGCCTCTGGAAGGGCCCTTCCACATTTTCTTTTTTTTTCCCCATGATGCACCTCACAACTTTCTTCAAAGCATTAAATTTCACAATGTCTTCTCAAACAGTAGAGCAGGTCACTTGTAAATACAAGTTGTTTTACATGTCAGGTGTTTTGAATTGGAAGTTGCCTCTAGACATGCTTGGACTTAAAGCAGGTCTGTGGCAGAGACTGCTAATTGCCTGTCCCAACATCCATTCTCTCCTTCCTCCCTAATTAACAGAATCTCTGGAATATTGAGGATGGTAGTGTTTCCAGCCTGAAGCTTGCATTTCTCCCGTTCCTTGCCCATTGATTACAGGGATATATCTAAGATCTGGCCACTGAAATGGAAGCAAAATGTTGTGTGAATTTTTCATAAACACACTTTGAAAGGGAGGGCATGCCTTTTTGTCTTTGCTCCCTTTCTTTGGCCCACTTGCTGGAACTTGGATCTGATCACTGGAGATATAGAAACCATTTAGATGAGGAAAAAAGATAAGATCCAGGGTCATCCATGTCAGCATGAAGCTGAAATAACAACTCTGGTCTTCTAATGTGTGACTGCTTTTACTTGAGAGAGAAACTCCTGTCTCTGTTTTCCAACTCTCCATTACTTACAGCAAAGCCTATTATTGTTTCAAGTCCCTAATTCACGATTTAACTACAGTGAGGGCATTGTTTCCATGCCATGTATAGTTGAAGAAAATGACTTAAATTCTGTTCTAAAATATGTTTCAGTTTAAGAATATTTATTCTACCAGTAAGTTAAATTCATCAGGCTTTATAAATTCTTTCTAGTCCTTATGTGAATTATAACAGGGACTCCTATGTTTAAAACATTGGTGTTCAATCTTCAATATGTGTATGAATAATCTGGTAATCTTGATAAAATTTAGATTCTGACTCAAGGTCTGGGTTGGAGCTTGACATTCTACATTTCTAACAAGCTTTAAATGGTGCTGATGCTGCAGCTGACTAGCACTTTAGACACAGAGAGCATGAAGCTGAAATAACAACTCTGGTCTTCTAATGTGTGACTGCTTTTACTTGAGAGAGAAACTCCTGTCTCTGTTTTCCAACTCTCCATTACTTACAGCAAAGCCTATTATTGTTTCAAGTCCCTAATTCACGATTTAACTACAGTGAGGGCATTGTTTCCATGCCATGTATAGTTGAAGAAAATGACTTAAATTCTGTTCTAAAATATGTTTCAGTTTAAGAATATTTATTCTACCAATAAGTTAAATTCATCAGGCTTTATAAATTCTTTCTAGTCCTTATGTGAATTATAACAGGGACTCCTATGTTTAAAACATTGGTGTTCAATCTTCAATATGTGTATGAATAATCTGGTAATCTTGATAAAATTTAGATTCTGACTCAAGGTCTGGGTTGGAGCTTGACATTCTACATTTCTAACAAGCTTTAAATGGTGCTGATGCTGCAGCTGACTAGCACTTTAGACACAGAGGGTGTTATTAAATATGCAGCTCTCTTTCTTTGTCTCATTTCCCCTCATCAGAGTTTCTGGAGGTAGGCACCAGAAAGCTGTACAATGAAGAAATATCATATAAATTTTTATAAATACACAAGTTTGAAAGTCACAGATATGGCACATGCGTTGGCATTTGTAAATTTCAAACAGTATAGTAGATACGATGCAAGCTGGGAAATGAATTTCTTTTTTTTTTAAGAGCAATAGTAAATCTCCTTCCTTCTAATTTGGAAAAGATAACCTCTCTTTTTAACCCAGCGTGTACAGAAATAGTCATGTTTTAAAACACTCATCATATTTCTTGTCCAAGGAGAAATAGAAAAAAGTGCCAGAGCAGAGATTCTTTTTGTTTCTGAAATATTATTCAAGTGTATGATTGGGAATACAAGGGGGTTAAAAAACATTCTTTGTATCAAATTATACACTGTTACCCTGGAGAGCTATTTGGATTAAAACATAATCAAAGAGACCTATGCTACATTTGATCTTAGAATGAGTTAGATGTTTTACAGAATTACATTATTTATAGAAATTGTGGTCTTTGAGTCATCTCTATGATTAAATATCAAGCTCTTGAATAGAAGAAAGAATTCTGTACGTTCAAAGTAAAACATTTTAGCAATAATCTGTATTAACTGATTCAAAAATTTCTTTCTGGGAACATTCAGAAATTCTAATAGAAGTGTTTCTTTCTAAGTTTTTAGTAATTCATAGACTTTAACATGTTTTGTATGTAAACAGCCATGTATAATTATGAATTTCTATAATTTTTATTTTTGTATAATTTTTTTCTCTTTGTTCTTTCTCTGAAGGAATATAATTTCTAAAGATCTTCTTTGATCTTAGTTTTAAAATAGATTTTTGATTATGAGTTCCCTTTGATTTGATACTTTCTTTATATATGATACATTCTATTTCTTTTTTCACCTCTCCTTTCTCATCATTATTTCATTAATTGAGTTTCCTTGTTGTTTTCCCGTTAGTTTTCTCCTTCTGTTCATTTGGAAGTATATGTTCTGTTTTATTTTTTAAGTGATTACTCTAGCTGTTTTAACATGCCTTTATGAAAGTCTAAAGTTAACTGACATTTTACTTCCAGGTTAAGACTTCTAGAATTTTTAAGCTGCGATCTTCATCCTTACTCCTTATATGCAATTGTTGTTCAGTGTTTTTCTGTTTCCCTGTTATTATTTCTCTTGGATAATTACTGTTGCAGTTGTTGAGGTTGAATCAGTCACCAATGGCAACTGATTTAACAAATCATGCCTATGTAATGAAGCCTCCATAATAAGCAAAAAGAATAGAATTTCAATAGTTTCTTGACTGGTGAACATGTATTGGTGCTGGAGGCTTGGTAACATGCCTGGAGAGAGCATGAAACTCTGTGCACCTTCCTCCATCCTTTGCCCTGTGAACTACTTCCATAGCTGTTCCTGAGTCCTCGTTTATAGTAAACCACTAATCTAGTAAGTAAATTGTTTTGTTGATATCTGTGAACTGTTCTAGCAAATGATTGAATCCAAGGACAGGGTGATGGGAAGTCCAGGTTTATAGCTGAGGCATCAGAAGCACAGGTAGTAATGTGAAGTTGTGATTGGTGTCTGGAGTTGGGAGAGCAGTTTTATGGGGTTGAGCCCTTAACCTGTGGGATCTAATTCTGTCTCCAGGTACATAATGTCAGAATTGGGTTAACTTATAGGACACTCAGCTGATGTCCAGAGAATCAGAAAGTTGCTTCATGTGGAAATACCAGAACATATATTTGGTAACTAGATGTTAATTAGGCTTCCCTGGTAGTTCAGCTGGCAAGGAATCTGCCTGCAATGCAGGAGATCCTGGTTCGATTCCTAGGTAAGAAGATCCACTGGAGAAGGGATAGACTACCCACTCAAATTGGTTAATTGTGTGTGTTTGTGTAGAGATGAAGCACAGGAGTTTTCTTGTGTTCCGTTTAAATCTCAATCAGGATTGTAATTTAAAGGATAAGATTTATTATAGTCAAGAAACTATATATTAAAGTTATTTGTTGTTTAGAATGTGGACGTAGGCATATTTTAGATTTTAAAATTCAAAAATCTCTGGGAAAATGGAGGTTTATATATATGTGATCAGTTCAGTTCAGTTCAGTGGCTCAGTCGTGTCTGACTCTTTGCGACCCCATGAATCGCAATACGCTAAGCCTCCGTGTCCATCACCAACTCCCGGAATTCACTCAGACTCTTGTCCATTGAGTCTGTGATGCCATCCAGCCATCTCATCCTCGGTTGTCCCCTTCTCCTCCTGCCCCCAATCCCTCCCAGCATCAANTCGAGTAAACAAGATGATTTTACCTGGAAGTAGCTTGATTCTACCGGCCAGATTTGCCTAAGGTCAGTCTACCTATGTATCACTTTATGTCGATGTAATGCTCATCCCCTGTGTAAATCTGCATCTCTCCTGACTTATTTAATAAAGATTATCATTGTAAAAAATAAAAAAATCCCTTGGACTGCAAGGAGATCAAGCCAGTGAGTCCTAAAGGAAATCTGTCCTGAATATTCTTTGGAGGGACTGATGCTGAAGCTCCCATACTTTGGCCACCTGATGCAAAGAACTGACTCCTTAGAAAAGACCTTGATGCTGGGAAAGACTGAAGACAAGAGGAGAAGGGGTCAGTAGAGGATGAGATGGTTAGATAGCATCACTGACTCAATCAATGGACATGAATTTGAGCAACCTCTGGGAGATAGTGAAGTAGGAAGCCTGGAGTTCTGCAGTCCATGGAGTAACAGAGTCAGACAAGACTTAGTGACTAAACAAAAGCAACAAACCCAGAAATGTGGTATAGGAGAAAGGGAGGGTTTTAAAAGTTAAACTTTAAATTTGTACTAGTTCATAAACCCATATCTAGTTCAGTTCAGTTCAGTTGCTCAGTCATGTCCGACTCTTTGCGATCCCGTGAATCGCAGCACGCCAGGCCTCCCTGTCCACCACCAACTCCTGGAGTTCACTCAGACTCATGTCCATCAAGTCAGTGATGCCACTCAGCCATCTCATCCTCTGTCCTCCCCTTCTCCTCCTGCCCTCAATCCCTCCCAGCATCAGAGTCTTTTCCAATGAGTGAACTCTTCACTTGAGGTGGCCAAAGTACTGGAGTTTCAGCTTTAGCATCATTCCTTCCAAAGAAATCCCAGGGTTGGTCTCCTTTAGAATGGACTGGTTGGATCTCCTTGCAGTCCAAGGGTCTCTCAAGAGTCTTCTCCAACACCACAGTTAAAAAGCATCAATTCTTTGGCGCTCAGCCTTCTTCACAGTCAAACTCTCACATCCATACATGACCACAGGAAAAACAATAACCTTGACCAGACGGACCTTAGTCGGCAAAGTAATGTCTCTGCTTTCGAATATGCTATCTAGGTTGGTCATCACTTTTCTTCCAAGGAGTTAAGCATCTTTTAATTTCATGGCTGCAGTCACCATCTGCAGTGATTTGGGAGCCCAGAAAAATAAAGTCTGACACTGTTTCTACTGTTTCCCCATCTATTTCCCATGAAGTGATGGGACCAGATGCCATGATCTTCATTTTCTGAATGTTGAGCTTGAAGCCAAGTTTTTCACTCTCCACTTTCACTTTCCTCAAGAGGCTCTTTAGTTCCTCTTTACTTTCTGCCATAAGGGTGGTGTCATCTGCAATCTGAGATTATTGATATTTCTCCTGGCAATCTTGATTCCAGCTTATGTTTCTTCCAGGGAAAACTCAGACCACAATCAAAAGGATCATGTCTTCCTGTTCACCACAGCATCCATAGTACAGAGCACCTGTCTGCCATGTGACCCTCTGTAAAGACATGTTGATTCCTGGACTAATTGGAAGAGCACCTAAAACACTATAAGTGAAAGCAAACAGAGGGCAATCAGTGAATGCTGTGTGCCTTTCTCTGCTCTGCTGGTGTGTGCATGATAAAAATCATCTCTTTCTGTAAACAAGTGTCAGCCATACAGTGCCTATGCTCAGAAATGCCAGGGATCAATTCATTTAATAGATGAGTCCAAGATGACAAAATCCAATAGGAGTTGTGGAAGAGATAGCAAAGCCAGATCTTCTTTCCCTTTTATGTTCTCTTTGTGTGTGTGTGTGTGTGTGTGTGTGTGCACTCATGCACATGTGTGTACTAAGTTGCCTCAGTCTTGTCCGATTCTTTGCGACTCTATGGACTGTAGCCCGCTAGGCACTTTTGTCTATGGTATTTTCCAGGCAAGAATACTGGAGTGGGTTTCCATGTCCTCCAGGTGATCTTCCTGACACAGGGATTGAATCCATGCTCCGGCTCCTGCATTGCAGGTGGATTCTTTACTGCTGAGCCTTTGGGGAAGCCTCCTTTTCATGTGACACCTTTTCAATTCCATATTTTACCTTGATTTATAATGATATTTCCTGGGAGGATACAACTTTAAAGGAAAGCAGATAGATTATTTGCCTCTTTCTGCTTAAGTACCCTTTTATCATTTTTCTTTTTTCGTACTGACAGGGTTTCAATCTTTGCAAATCAAGTGGATTAAATGCTTAGCATCCTGACTGGCTAAACCCATAGTACTGTCTATAGTGGTTATGAGCTGTTCTGCTGTTACTAAGCAGTTATTGAAAAGTTATTGAGGATACAGGATGATGTTAATTAGTGCATTGTTATTGTTGTTTAGTCTCTAAGTCATGTCTGGCTGTTTTGTCACCCCATGGCCCTGCCAGGCTCCTCTGTCCATCGGATTTCCCAGGCAGTACTGGAGTGGGTTGCCATTTCCTTCTCTAGGGGATCTTCCTGACCCAAGATGGAATCCACATCTTCTGGACTGGCAGGCAGATTCTTTGCCACTAAGCCACCTGGGAAGTCCAATTAGTGCATAGAATACACAAATAAAAAGTGGCATTGTAGAAGCAATAAGCAATATTCTATAAAAGGTGTCACTAATATGGAGTTCTCCATTCTGGGACAAGAATCATATCTGCAATGATCTCCCTACCAAAATTTCAGAATTTCTTTGATTAAAACTTATAGGGAGACAGAAAAAACAATTAATTGGTAGAAAGTTAATGCATTAATTGTGAGTAAATGAAAATAGTGTGTAATGAACTTAAGATATCATCTGTATTCAGTACTGCTGATATTAATATATCAGGGTTTGATATAAACTTTGAATTTCTTTCTACCATCTTGGTGAAGCTTTAGTCTCTTTATCCTGCCCAGGATTGCAGAGAGGGTAGGCTTTAGATTTGATTCCTCAGATTTATGCTTGAGTGATTCTGGATTGAACACTCATTTCAAAGTCCTTGCTTTTACTTTTGTTTATGTATGGGCTCAAGTTTTATTTCCTTAACTTTATGACTTTAATTAAGCCCTGCTGCTGCTGAGTCACTTCAGTCATGTCCGACTCTGTGAGACCCCATAGATGGCAGCCCACCAGGCTCCCCCGTCCCTGGGATTCTCCAGGCAAGAACACTGGAGTGGGTTGCTGTTTCCTTCTCCAATGCAGGAAAGTGAAAAGTGAAAGTGAAGTTGCTCAGTCGTGTCCAACTCTGTGACCCCATGGAGTGCAGCCCACCAGGCTTCCCTGTCCATTGCCGACTCCTAAAGCTTGCTCAAACTCATGTCCATCAAGTCGGTGATGCCATCGAACCATCTCATCCTCTGTTGTCCCCTTTTCCTACTGTCTTCAATCTTTTCCAGCATGAGGGTCTTTTCATAGGAGTCAGTTCTTCGCATCAGGTGGCGAAAGTATTGGAGTTTCAGCTTCAGCATCAGTCCTTTCAATGCATATTCAGGACTCATTTCCTTTAGGATTGACTGGTTTGATCTCCTTGCTGTCTAAGAGACCCTCAAGAGGTTTCTCCAAAACCACAGTTCAAAAGTTCTTCGGTGCTCAGCTTTCTTAATAGTTCATCTCTCACATCCATATGTGACTACTGGATGTAACCTCATCTCCTCCCTTTTTTTCATTTTTGAGTCTTTACTGAAAATGTTTCTCATGAGTGGTTTGAAGGGCTTTTCTTGCCCAACTCTTCCTTCCCACACCTCCCACCCACAACTTAGCTACCTTCTTCTTGTACTTTAGCTTTCAACTTAAATATCACTTTTTCCCTTCCAGGCAGGCTTCAAAGTCTTTATTAACTCCCGTGGAGTATATATTGATTTGAGTGCTTAGTGTATTCTTCCCTGATTGGACAGTCAACTACAGTGCCTGAAACGATCTGTTGCCACGGCATAGGTAACTTTGTGACTAGCTGTATATCTAAGACCATAGACATTGATTCTTCTATGTCAGATATTGTTCTCTGGATCAGAGAACAAAACAGCCCAAAACCAGCATAGTATATAGAAATTCAGTTTTCCCAAATACATTTACAAGATAGGGAAAATGGGGTCTGATTTTAGATTGTCACTAGTACTCTTGCCGGAAAAACCCCACAGACGGAGGAGCCTGGTGGGCTGCAGTCCATGGGGTCGCTAAGAGTCAGACACGACTGAACGACTTCATTTTCACTTTTCACTTTCATGCATTGGAGAAGGAAATGGCAACCCACTCCAGTATTCTTGCCTGGAGAATCCCAGGGACAGGGGAGCCTGGTGGGCTGCCATCTGTGGGGTCGCACAGAGTCGGACACGACTGAAGCGACTTAGCAGCAGCAGAATGAGCAATCTTAACACAAGGGGATTAACAAGTATCAATTTTTAGGAAAAAGATCAAACTGACAACAAAGATGTTTCTTTAATTAAACCTTCAATTCAGTTCACTCACTCAGTCGTATCCAACTCTTTGCGACCCCATGAATTGCAGCATGTCAGGCAGGCCTCCCTGTCCATCACCAACTCCTGGAGTTTATCCAAACTCATGTCCATTGAGTCGGTGATGCCATCTAATAATCTCATCCTCTGCCGTCCCCTTCTCCTCCTGCCCCCAACCCCTTCCAACATCAGGGTCTTTTAAAATAAGTCAGCTCTTCGAATCAGGTGGCCAAAATATTGGAGTTTCAGTTTCAAAATCAGTCCTTCCAATGAACACCCAGGACTGATTTCTTTTAGGATGGACTGGTTGGATCTCCTTGCAGTTCAAGGAACACTCAAGAGTCTTCTCCAGTCAGTTAAGATCAGTTCAGCTGCTCAGTTGTGTCCAACTCTTTGCAACCTCATGAATCGCAGACTCCAGGCCTCCCTGTCCATCACCAACTCCCAGAGTTCAATCAAACTCATGTCCATTGAGTCGGTGATGCATCCAACCATCTCATCCTCTGCCATCCCCTTCTCCTCCTGCCCCCAATCCCTCCCAGCATCAGGGTCTTTTCCAATGAGTCAACTCTTTGCATGAGGTGGCCAAAGTACTGGAGTTTCAGCATCAGTCCTTCCAATGAACACCCAGGACTGATCTCCTTTAGAATGGACTGGTTGGATCTCTTTGCAGTCTAAGGGACTCTCAAGAGTCTTCTCCAACACCACAGTTCAAAAGCATCAATTCTTTGGCACTCAGCTTTCTTCACAGTCCAACTCTCACATCCATACATGACTACTGGGAAAACCATAGCCTTGACTAGACAGACTTTTGTTGGCAAAGGAATGTCTCTGCTTTTGAATATACTATCTAGGTTGGTCATAACTTTCCTTTCAAGGAGTAAGTGTCTTTTAATTTCATGGCTGCAGTCACCATCTGCAGTGATTTTGGAGCCCAAAAAAGTAAAGTCTGACACTGTTTCCACTGTTTCTCCATCTATTTCCCATGAAGTGGTGAGACCAGATGCCATGATCTTTGTTTTCTGAATGTTGAGCTTGAAGCCAACTTTTTCACTCTCCACTTTCACTTTCATCAAGAGGCTTTTGAGTTCCTCTTCACTTTCTGCCATAAGGGTGGCATCTGCATATCTGAGGTTATTGATATTTCTCCCAGCAATCTTGATTCTAGCTTGTGCTTCCTCCAGCCCATCGTTTCTCGTTATGTACTCTGCATAGAAGTTAAATAAGCAAGGTGACAATATACAGCTTTGACACACTCCTTTTCCTATTTGGAACCAGTCTGTTGTTCTGTATCCAGTTTTAACTGTTGCTTCCCGATCTGAACAGGTTTCTCAAGGGGAAGGTCAGGTAGTCTGGTATTCCCATCTCTTGAAGAATTTTCCACAGTTTATGTGATCCACACAGTCAAAGACTTTGGCATAGTCAATAAAGCAGAAATAGATGTTTTTCTGGAACTCTCTTGCTTTTTCCATGATCCAGTGGATGTTGGCAATTTGATCTCTGGTTCTCTGCCTTTTCTAAAACCAGCTTGAGCATCTGGAAGTTCACGGTTCATGTATTGCTGAAGCCTGGCTTGGAGAATTTTGAGCATTACTTTACTGGCGTGTGAGACGAGTGCAGTTGTGCGGTAGTTTGAGCATTCTTTGGCATTTCTTTCTTTGAGATTGCAATGAAAATTGACCTTCTCCATTCCTGTGACCACACCTTACTCTCCAAATATAAGGACTTTGTCTTATATAAATGTTTGCTCTTGTAGCTTTTGTACCTTATCATTAAGCTATCATTTATAAATAATTTATAGAATTGAGTATCTTAGAGTGTGAAGAAATACTAAGAAATGATTTTGTCTGGCCCTCTGATAGAAGTATATATCTTAATAATACTATTCATATATTTGACAACTAGGTCACCTGAAGTCCAGAAATTAGAGACTCACTCTATAGCATATGGAATAGACTCAAAACAGTCTTCTGTTCCCTACTATTACTCTATTTCTACCACTCCTTGTTGCCACCCAGTTGCATTTGTACATTTCTAGTATGCTAATTTGCCTACCCAGAGACTGGAGAAAAACTGGCTCTCATATCCTAATTACAGAGCACTCTTTGCTTGTTAAGTCTCGAGATTGAAAAGAAAGGTGGAAGTTAGATTAGAATGGGCCAAGAATATCTGTTTAGGGAGTTTGGGTTTTATCCTTTAGGATGATTTTCAAACTATACTCAGTGGTGCCCTTGTCAGAGACCCCAATGGCTTTGTGTGGACTTCCTACTTATATTTCAACCAAAGAAACTCCTTGTTTATTTATTTTCCTTGACTTTATGGAAAGTTTCTTTCAAAGAAAGGTGTGAATAAAAATACATTTGAAAACTATTGCTCCATGGAGTGTTGTAACATTTTCACTCATTACTGAAATAGCATCTTTGGCTGAGCTCTTCATGTAAAATTTGCTTTTTTTTGTTTGTTTGTTTTTGACCAGATTCTCTTAAAAGCTTGTGAAGAATCTAAGCTCCATTTTGTTAACAGAAAAATCCATTTTGTAAAGTTCCGGGAAAAAGAGCCTTTGGAAATCCAAGAGCCTTTGGAAATCCCCTGACCTCACCCCACTACCCACAAGCCAATCGGACCCCAGACCAGAATCTCCTGACTTAACGTTCAGGAACTCATGGTCTACCTAGGTAATAGGGACCAATCAAAAACCAACACACAACACTTCGAACGAAAGTGACCAATCAGACGTCCCCCTACCTAGAAATTCTTTTTTTTCGTGAACACTCCCTATATAAGCAATGTAACCCAAAACCCCGGGGCTTCTCCCTACAGCTGCTGCATAGGTATCAGTGGGAGCCCCAGCTCGAGCTTAGTAATAAAAACTCTCTTGCTTTTACATCAGATATCAGCTCCCTGGTGATCATTGGGAGATTTCGTGACTTGGGCACAACACTTGTAGTGTGGGGTTAATTTTAGATCTATATGTTTAAATAGCTAAATGCTATCAGTTATAAAATAAAATATATTAGAAACTAAAAGAATTTTATCTGCTAGATTAAGAAAAATAGCATACATTTTAAGTGTTTTCATTTCCTTTTTTAAAAAATATGCAGTTGTGGGGAATTTGGAAAAAAAAAGTCTGTTCCATGAATATTCTTATATTCTCTGTGCTAGTTTATTAATAATTGCAACTGTTGAGTTTAATGAGAATGGCTAGAAAAACTGCTGAAGCTTGACCAGTAATTGTGGATTAGTTAATGGGAATTTGCCTGAGGGTGGGTGCTAATGGTCATAATTATTTTTGGAAAGCATTGCAAAGGCTTTTGAAGAATCTTGTAAATCATTCAGTCTATTCTGTTACTTGTCAAATGTGGGATTTTATATATCAATAGATGAAGACAATACATATTTTATAGATTTGTGTGATACAGTTTCTAACTGCTTTCACATTTTCCTCTTCTGAGAGAAATGTAAGGCTTTTTGCAGCTCCAAATTCTATTACTTTATATTTTATTGGTTCTTTTGAATATTCTTTGAGATTTTCAAAATTTGAAACTGACAGTTTTAAAATTTGAAGGATTTTATTTTATCAGTGATATGACCTTCCAACTCCTTGCTTTCCTAAAAATTATTTGTATTATGGTCATGGACTCCACTAATGAATACTAATGAATAAATAATATAGAAATATTCATAAGGATGCATTTCAAAAAACTGTCTAATCCTAATACCTTGTGAGCAACCAAAGTACTAAATAGTTGAAGATTACCCCATTGTAGCACAAAGTTCCATTTATCTTTTTCATTTTCTTTAAAGAATTCCACAAAACTGGGAAAACTACCTAGTTCACATGGAAACTGACTTTTAGATGATCTTATCATGGGCAGTCCAATGAGGGTTGAATTATTAAGGTGAATTACACACACACACACACACACACACACACAAATGGAATACTACTCAGCAAAAAGAAGAATTAAATTTTGCCATTTGCAACAATGTGGATGGACTTGTAGGTTATTATGCACAGTGGAGTAAATCAGACAGAAAAAGACAAATATTGTATGTTATTACTTATATGTGGAATCTAAGAAAATAAATTAGTTAAATAACAAAAAAGAAACAGACTCACAGATATAAACAACAAACTAATGGTTACCTGCCAGGGTCCATCCCCGGTGGATCCAGGGTAATTTGAAGGGGAGACGGAATCAGCGAGGAAAAGCTTATTTATTTAGAAACTTAAAGAGAGATTAGGAAAGAATAGTGTAGTAGGAAAATTAGTGCAGAAAAGAGGCTGAATAACTTGGTTTACATGGAAAACCAATAAAGCTCCAGACAAGGAACTTGCACCATCTATGCTGGGCCAAAGGCACCTGCTTGAATAGCAAAGGGTGCCCCACCTTGGGCTCCCTCTTGCATGGGTCTCAGAAGCCTGGGCAAAAAAGTAGACTCAGTGAGCCTCCGCGTTCCAAGGGATCAGCCTGAAAAGGAGAGGGAGGGAGAAGGACAAAGAGAGTGAAAAAGAATCGACACAGGGAGGCCAACCTTGTGCAAAACCCCCATAACTTTATTATTTAAAAGTGCTTATATACCCTAAGTTTTACATAATGGAAGATACAGAGTCATGCAGGAGCAGCAGTCCTGACCCTTTTTGCATATCTTTCTGTATACAAAAGGTCTCAGGTGATTTATATTATCTTCTAGCCAAGTGGCCTGTTAACACTTTATGGCTCTCTTCTTTAATGAATGTTAATCTCGTTTCCCCTGAAGTGTTTATCTCTAACCTGCATCTCCCTTAAAGCACAGAACAAAGGTGCAGTGGGTTATAACAAAGAAGGTACTTAACTCAAAGATCTATGTTGCTACTGTTTTTTTCTATATACCAACTATATCTACAAATAAAAGATATGAAAATTTGGCAGCAATTATTGGCTCAACAAATGAAACTCCTAATCAGTTTTATTCTAATGATTTTGACTTTTCATAAGCCCCTGCATTCCTAGGATGTTTTAAGGTTCCTTTGCCTCTGGCAGGGTTGGGAGGCCGCAAACAATCACATGCACAGCTGTAAGAGTCCTGCAGGCAGGCTAGAAATCCATCAGAGGGGTTTTGGATTGAAACACTCGTGTTTTGTCCAGGAGACTTATCTAAAAGTTCTGAATTAACTTTTTCCAGAAAAAATGTGGTGGGGGGATAGCCCCCTGTTAATGTTAAAGAGTGGAAAGCACAGTACAATAAGGCAGGCAGACTCTGGTTTTGGGCGGTAGATGCTCGGGAAATTCCAGGGGGAACCCCTGAAGCCTGATCACGCCCTTGCGTTTTGTCAGGTTTCCTTCCTCACAGGCGGGGTTCCTCACGCTGGCTCCTGGCAGTTACCAGTAGGAAAAGGGAAGAAGGAAGGGGCAATATAGGGGTCGGGGATTAGTAGGAACAAATTACTATGTTTAAAATAAATAAACCACAAAAATATATTGTATATCATAGGAAACATAGCCAATATTTTATAATAACTATCAATAGAGTATAATCTTTAAAACTGAATCACTGTGAATACATCTGAAACTTATATAATATGGTGAACCAACTATACTTTAAAATACTCCTAATAATGGCCATTGGCAGAAGACAATCTAAATGTTTCTACGACTCAAATATTTTCTCATTTCTCTAGCTTTAGTTTGAAATTGTAGCCACTTAAAATGAGCCTCCCAAAGGAGATGAAACAATTTGATACAAGCTATTTTTAAATTAAAAGGAATGAACTATGGGGGGCTTTGCTTTTTGTTTAGTCTTTTTTTTTGGGTGAGCGTGGAGATAGGATAAGGCAAGAGACTGATTGGGAGTGATTCCAATCATTTCTTATATAGATTTTTATATAGAAAGAGAGATTGTCAAAGAAATACAGTAGCTTAATGCTAATACAGGTCCTTCTAGACATAACCCATGTTACTGTTCAGATTTTCATGCCTTTTCATGATAACACCTAGAGGAAGAAATATGTAGAATGACATTTATTGAATGTCTGCTATTTATTCTCTCTACACTAAGAATAAATAGACTAAGATGGAGACTGTAGATCTAGGTAGAGTCATACTCTTTTCTATGAGGTACTTCAATTCAGTTTAGTCACTCAGTCATGTCTAACTCTGTGACGAATGGACTGAAGCATACCAGGCCTCCCTGTCCATCACCAACTTCTAGAGCTTGCTCAAACTCATGTCCATCAAGTCAGTGATATCATCCAACCATCTTATCCTCTGTCGACTCCTTCTCCTCCTGTCTTCAATCTTTCGCAGCATCAGAGTCTTTTCTAATAAGTCAGTTCTTTCCATCAGGTGGTCAAAGTCTTGGAGCTTCAGCTTCAGCATCAGTCCTTCCATTGAATATTCCAATCAATAATGAGGTGCTTCAGTCAGTTCAGTTCAGGTGTTCAGTCGTGTCCAACTCTTTGTGACACCATGAGTTGCAGCACACCAGGCCTGCCCGTCCATCACCAACTCCCAGAGTTCAATCAAACTCATGTCCATTGAGTCGGTGATGCCACCCAGCCATCTCATCCTCTGTTATCCCCTTCTCCTCCTGCCTCCAGTCCCCAGCATCAGAGTCTTTTCCAATGAGTCAACTCTTGCATGAGGTGGCTAAAGTATTGGAGTTTCAGTTTCAGCATCAGTCCTTCCAATGAACACCCAGGACTGACCTCCTTTAGAATGGACTGGTTGGATCTCCTTGCAGTCTAAGGGACTCTCAAGAGTCTTCTCCAACACCACACTTCAAAAGCATCAATTCTTTGGCGCTCAGCTTTCTTCACAGTCCAACTCTCACATCCATACATGACTACTGGAAAAACCATAGCCTTGACTAGACAGACCTTTGTTGGCAAAGAAATGTCTCTGCTTTTCAATATGCTATCTAGGTTGGTCATAACTTTCCTTCCAAGGAGTAAGTGTCTTTTAATTTCATGGCTGCAGTCACCATCTGCAGTGATTTTGGAGCCCCAAAAAGTAAAGTCTGACACTGTTTCCACTGTTTCACCATCTATTTCCCATGAAGTGGTCAGACCAGATGCCATGTTCTTTGTTTTCTGAATGTTGAGCTTGAAGCCAACTTTTTCACTCTCCTCTTTCACTTTCATCAAGAGGCTCTTTAGTTCCTCTTCACTTTCTGCCATAAGGGTGATGTAATCTGCATATCTTAGGTTATTGCTATTTCTCCCGGCAACCTTGATTCCAGCTAGTGCTTCTTTCAGGCCAGCATTTCTCATGATGTACTCTGCATAGAAGTTAAATAAGCAGGGTGACAATATACAGCCTTGACGTACTCCTTTTCCTATTTGGAACCAGTCTGTTGTTCCATATTCAGTTTTAACTGTTGCTTCCTGATCTGCATACAGATTTCTCAAGAGGCAGCTCAGGTGGTCTGGTATTCCCATCTCTTGAAGAATTTTCCACAGTTTATGTGATCCACACAGTCAAAGACTTTGGCATAGTCAATAAAACAAAAATAGATATTTTTCTGGAACTCTCTTGCTTTTTTCATGATCCAGCAGATGTTGGCAATTTGATCTCTGGTTCCTCTGCCTTTTCTAAAACCAGCTTGAACATCTGGAATTTCATGGTTCACGTATTGCTGAAGCCTGGCTTGGAGAATTTGAGCATTACTTTACTAGCGTGTGAGATGAGTGCAATTGTGTGGTAGTTTGAGCATTCTTTGGCATTTCCTTTCTTTGGGATTGGAATGAAAGCTGACCTTTTCCAGTTCTATGGCCACTGCTGAGTTTTCCAGATTTGTTGGCATATTGAGGGCAGCAGTTTCACAGCATCATCTTTCAGCTCAACTGGAATTCCATCACCTCCACTAGCTTTGTTCATAGTGATGCTTTTTAAGGCCCACTTGACCTCACATTCCAGGATGTCTGGCTCTAGGTGAGTGAACACACCATCGTGATTATCTTGGTCATGAAGATCTTTTTTGTATAGTTCTTCTGTGTATTCTTGCCACCTCTTCTTAATATCTTCTGCTTCTGTTAGGTCCATACCATTTCTGTCCTTTATTGAGCCCATCTTTGCATGAAATGTTAATTTGTTGGCATATTGAGGGCAGCAGTTTCACAGCATCATCTTTCAGCTCAACTGGAATTCCATCACCTCCACTAGCTTTGTTCATAGTGATGCTTTTTAAGGCCCACTTGACCTCACATTCCAGGATGTCTGGCTCTAGGTGAGTGAACACACCATCGTGATTATCTTGGTCATGAAGATCTTTTTTGTATAGTTCTTCTGTGTATTCTTGCCATCTCTTCTTAATATATTCTGCTTTTGTTAGGTCCATACCATTTCTGTCCTTTATGGAGCCCATTTTTGCATGAAATGTTCCCTTGGTTTCTCTAATTTTCTTGAAAAGATCTCGTCTTTCCCATTCTATTGTTTTCCTCTATTTCTCTGCATTGATCACTGAGGAAGGCTTTCTTATCTCTCCTTGCTATTCTTTGGAACTCTGCATGCAAATGCTTATATCTTTCCTTTTCTCCTTTGCTTTAGATGATCCTAAATAGCTTTATAAATATCCATTGTCCATCTTCTATTTCTACACATAAATTTACAGAGGAAAAGATCTAAGATTCATGTCTTGAGATTCACACTTGTTGAAACTAGTCCAGTGAACTGGAGTGGCATTTACTAGTCTATCTTAAAGAAATGAGAACAAGTGTCTCAGTCAGACTTGACTTGCATCAAGGACCAGAGGCTGAGGACACTGAATAGAGCTAATAATCTGTGAAGCAGTAGACTCTGTAACCTGATCCAAACCAACAAACCTGGAAACTAAATTATGACCCAGGAATATGTCTGTGTAAGGACATGGGGCTTGCTTAGTACAGAAATTTATTGAACTCTCAAGTTCAATAGCATATATGGCAGAGACTAGAAAGTCAAAATTACAATTTAACTTTTTTGAACCTTTCTAGATTTGCTATCACTGAATTTCACACAGTAAAATGGGAGACTTCATCTTTTGTTTACTTTTTCAGATTTGTTTCTCATGTACCTCCCGTACTGTGAGCACCTCTCCACATGGATAGATAACTGACATTTAAAAGTTTCTCATTGACTCTAATTGTGATTTTTTTTAACTCTGATATTACATTCTAATTCCCATATATTACAGGACTCTGGTGTAATAATGGGATACAAGCTAAATTTGAAGTAGATTTTCCCTGACTAAGCAGAATGCTGTCAAGAAATGACATATTTGTCAATTTGAAGTTTCTGCTGTTGCCTTTGCAAAATGACTAGCTTCTGAAGTGGAAACCAGGCATCAAGAAGGACAACAGAGGGCACTGGTTACTCTGTTAAGTGTAGTCTGTTAAGTGTGTGCTGATTTTTGTCAAGAAGTGATACTGAGGTTCTGGTCTCAGGAATGGTGCAGACAAGACACTGGCATGAGCATGGACTAAGGAGTATGTGTCTACAGGAAGTCAGTCATGTTTACCTCAAGGAGCTCTGGTGGTGAAATCAAGAGTTTTTATCACACTAGGAAGTTGAAGTTTTGGGAACCCAAGTGCTACTGCTTTGTGGTCCTCCTTCCAACATACATTCCTTTCACTCTCTCTTTTAGTTAATACCTAAGGAATTATCTCTTTATCTTGGTTACTAATGTGCAAGTAGTGCAAGTAAAGATTAGTGTTTTTAAAAATCATTCACACTTATCAAAAAATACTCTGAAGACAGCAGTTACATGAACTTTTTTGTCAATATAAGTAAGTTAGGCCAAAAGAATTCTGGTAAAAGAAATACAGACTACCCAGTCATGGTAAATATTTTAGTTGCATTAATTATTTTTCCTGTGCCATGAAGAAAGCTCATAAATGATATATAGTGGTCATATCAACAAATATTTATAAAGTTCCTACTCAGTCACATTTTACAAAGAATTCCAAGTATGCTTTTTTCCCCCCATAATTAAGTTTTGTGCAGTTTTATTGAATGAGGAAAATGGCCCAATTTTGACTTTTCCTTTTTTATAACATCTAGAAATGACCATCATGCTGGAATGTTCTCCTAGAAATCAATTAATGCTATGAAACTTATTTTCTCATGTATAATAATGGAATTAGACATTGCTTACCAGATCTTAGTGAACTACAAATCATACCCATGATCCAAAACATATCACAGAATCAAACATAACTAGTCATCACTATGAATATTTGATAGATGACTTTTATTCTTAGAAACAATCTATTTAATTATATACTATAGCCAGCAGTGTACTTTCATTCTGCAGGTCTGTGATTGTCAAATAATGGCAACACCCTGTTTATTTGACTGATATGCAGAGTACATCATAAGTAACGCTGGGCTGAAAGAAGCACAAGCTGGAATCAAGATTGCCAGGAGAAATAGCAATAACCTCAGATATGCAGATGACACCACCCTTATGGCAGAAAGTGAAGAGAAGCTAAAAACCCTCTTGATGAAAGTGAAAGAGGAGACTGAAAAAGTTGGCTTTGAGCTCAACATTCAGAAAACGAAGATCATGGCATCTGGTCCCATCACTTCATGGGAAATAGATGGTGAAACAGCGGAAACAGGGTCAGACTTTATTTTGGGGGGCTCCAAAATCACTGCAGATGGTGATTGCAGCCATGAAATTAAAAGACACTTACTCCTTGGAAGGAAAGTTATGACCAACCTAGATAGCATATTGAAAAGCAGAGACATTCCTTTGCCAACAAAGGTCTGTCTAGTCAAGGCTATGATTTTTCCAGTGGTCATGTATGGATGTGAGAGTTGGACTGTGAAGAAAGCTGAATGCTGAAGAATTGATGCTTTTGAAGTGTGGTGTTGGAGAAGACTCTTGAGAGTCGCTTGGACTGCAAGGAGATCCAACCAGTCCGTCCTAAAGGAGATCAGTCCTAGGTGTTCATTGGAAGGACTGATGCTGAAACTGAAACTTCAATACTTTGGCCACCTCATGCAAGGAGGTGACTCATTGGAAAAGCCCCTGATGCTGGGAGGGATTGGGGGCCAGAGGAGAAGGGGATGACAGAGGATGAGATGGCTGGATGGCATCACCGACTCGATGGATGTGAGTTTGAGTGAACTCCGGGAGTTAGTGATGCACAGGGAGGCCTGGTATGCTGTGATCATGGGGTCGCAAAGAGTTAGACATGACTGAGCGATTGAACTGAACTGAACTGAATAGTTTAATCCGTTGTATGTAATATACATGAAATCCTCAAAAGCAGCTAGGTTATAAATTTGGCCATAACCAATATATTAGTTCAAACATGTATTTTTTTAAGTTTTTATTTAATGATAACTTTCCTTGCCTGATTTGGGAAAGTTCTTTTTAGGATAATTTGGATTACAGTCCTAGGAAGTTTACATGAATTTCTTTTTCCTTTAATTTTTTTTCCTGTGTTGAGCAGGGCATCCAAAATCATTCTGTTCACCTTAGTTTTGTGCATAAAATATCAGGGACACCTTTACTATTGTGGATCAAATTTTAGTGATTTCTTGTTGACAGTAATATCAAAGCATTATTTTTATAGTGAAAAAGTAGAAAAATATAAATGTCAAAATGAAATGATCAGCTAAATGAATTACATAACAGAGGAAAGTTCTATAGATATTAAAAATGATATTATAGAAGCATTTTTTGTTAATACTGAAAAATTTTCATGTGTTTTTAAGTAAAAAGCATAGATTGCAAAATAATATAGCATAAAATTATATAGGTTATATAATAAGAAGACTATTCAACAAGAGTATAACTAATATAGTGGTTTTTCTAATTGTATTATTTTAATTTAACTTTGCCAGTCTGAATAACAAAAGAAAATTTTTAAAGAATATGCTTTATCCCTGTAATAAGAAAAAAAAAAGAAAATTTAGAACTTCTTTACAAATCCCAAGATTTTTGTGACTTATTTTAAATTATACTATTAGAAACTCCTTGTATATGTATCTTTACATTCTTGAGGACATATTATTTATAGATTGAACTGCTGACAGCTGAGTTGTTGGAGGAAAGCATATTTGTAGTGTAATTTTTGATGTAAATCTCATCCAGTACAAGGGATATTATATGAAAAGAAAATTTATAGAAGGACAAATACAAATGGTGACCAATGATATGAAAATTAAGTCAAAGTAGCATGAATTTACACTTAACAGATATGTGTAAAGTTAATGAATCTGATCTATCAAGTTTTGGTAAGGGTGAGGGAAACAAGTGCTCTCATATATAGCTGAAGGGGATATCAATTGGTGCAGGGTGTTATTTTTAAAGGAAATGAATAGAACTGATCTTTCCTTAAATTATCTTGGGTTCTTCAAAACCACATTTTGAACCTACTAAGGCATCCCTCTGCAGTACTCTTGCCTGGAAAATCCCATGGACAGAGGAGCCTGTAGTGTGCAGTCCATGGGGTCGATAAGGGGCATGACTGAGCGACTTCACTTTCACTTTTCACTTTCATGCATTGGAGAAGGAAATGGCAGCCCACTCCAGTATTCTTGCCTGGAGAATCCCAGGGACAGAGGAGCCTAGTGGGCTGCCATCTATGGGGTCGCACAGAGTCGGACACAACCGAAGCGACTTAGCAGCAGCAGCAGCAGCAGCAGCAAGGCATCTCTACCTTTATCTCCAGAATAGACAAAGACTTGAGAGTTACTTTTATTTTCACATCCATTTTCCTTTCTCAAAATGCTCTTAATCTAACTGTGCAAAGAAGGTCTATATTCTATTTGTTCTATAGGGACCCTAGAATTTGGATAGGCTTTTACATGTCAGTTTTGCTGTCTAATAACCTTAAAGTGTCAGAGGATTACATCATGAACCTCATGGGCCCATGGGTCAGCTGGAGGGGATCTGTGTAAGCCTGCACTTCAAGTTGCAGTCTGCTGCACGTTTTTTCTTTCTTTCTTGACCTGGATACCCTGGACACATTATTCTTGTGGCTGATGGTGGGAAGGCAGAGGTAAGGGGCAAGCCAATCTATGCATGCACATTTAACCTCTGCTACCATCATGTCCACTAACATTCCACTGACCAAAGCAGAAAACATATCCCAGCCCAGAATTCATTTGGATGAGAAATAAACTCTGCCTAACAACAACTCTTAGTGGAAGGTACCCCGAATTTGTACAGCAAGGGTAAGGCATGTGTATTAACACCAGTCCATTTAATAGCTTGAGTGGTAAGAAGGCATTTCTCCTGCAGTAACAGAAGGATTTGCTTTAAAAAGAATTCCCTAGTGAGTCTCCAAATATACATTTTGAGATCATACTGGTTTCATTATTGTGGTGAATAAAATTATTTTTCATGTGAAATTTTTATTTTTTAATGGTCAAAATTATGAACATAAGGAACCATAGCTGCTCCTGTATATTTTACCAATCACCTTCTCATAAATTATTTTTCTATTTGATTCTCATAGTCACTCTAAGCTTTATTATTTTGAGTACACTGAATAGTTAAATGATTTGGTGGCATTCAATAGTTGGGATCTTTAGCAATGCATAGCATACCATGTAGTTACTCCTGCATGTGACTTTTTAAATTGTCTTTCCCAAGGTCACAGACTTAATATGTGGCAAAACCAGTGTTGGAACACTTGTGTTCTTTCTCCTTCTAATTGTGCCAATACACATCTTCTGTAATCAGTGTCCAACAAATGGTCTGATTTTTCTAAAGGCCTCTTCTAAAACCACATTAAAAAGAAATTAGCTTAAAGGTGTAATCAGGTTAAATACTGACCTTATGACTGAAGAGGCTTGTTCAGATGGCCAAACCCACATGGCTCAGGGAGTTTAGGCACCAGAAACATTTTCTGTGAGAGTGACAATGAATAAATATTTACCTCAAATTTGAGCCAGGCCATTACCTGACTGTTTCATTGCTTTTGCCATTATCTCTCCTTATTTGCATCTCTCCATATTTACTTTAGGAGAAATAAAATTAAGAAGCCTCAGTTTAACCTCACCCAGGGGCAAATATAGTTGTCCCATATACTACTTTGATTACTTTGAACTTCCTGTATCTAAGACTATAAAATAGGGAAGTTTATTTATCCATTGATGACTGGATTTGTGAAGTGACATAGATTATAAAGATCAGTGAGGTGGTTGTTTTTATTAAAACTACCTTAGAACAGCATTAATTTAAATAAGCCTAACCCAAGCATTATAACTGAAAAGTATAGGATTTAGGATTTCATTTTTAAGAATTAAATTTAGACTAGGATTTAAAAAAATAATCAAATGATCTTTCTGTGCCTTACAGTGCGTGTGTTAGGAAGCACTGATGTTTCAGTTCTTTTCAGGAGAAAGTTTTCTTCCCTCTTTTAATGAAGAACATTAAAATATATAATGGCTGAGACAGCTTATTTTGTTTTACTAAGTAAATGCTGCACATTTGAAATAAAAGGAAATAGAATATAAAAGCTATTCTTAATTCTATCTTTCATTGTTGAACAAAAACAGGAGAAAAGATGATTCTGATGTTATTAATGAAAAATTGGTTAAGAAAAAGAGACTATAAAAGTAAGATACATTTTTGGTTTCCTAAAACTCTTCTAAAGTAAATGAAAATGTTTTCTTTAGGGTAGAAAAATTATAATCTTCCACCTATAACTATTTCAAACTTTTAGGACTTGGAAAAAGTTAGTAAATTCTTTGTTGTACCAATGTCTAAAAGATATACAAAATAAGAGTGAGCCAGAATGTGCCTACCTCTAAATATTATATTTTAAAAGGGGAAATGTGAATCTTTAGGAAATCACATATTTCCATCTTTCATCTTGAATGACAACAATAGGAAAAGCCAGGCTTACAAAAAAATATTACCACTAATAGCGAAGGATATGTCTAATTAAGAGATCACTTCCATTATGGAAAATCCTCAGAAGTACATTTTGCTATTAAATACTCACTTTTCTTTCAATAATGGTTTTAAAAGCCCTGTAGAAGATGTATGAAGTCATCCTTAGAAACGACTGTATGCTCAGGAAAATTAGAAGCACACAGCGGTCATAATAGAACAGGGAGGCTTCCTGAAGGTAACAAAAGCAGCTCAGCAGGAAGTAGATTCTTGAAAACAGCAATTTAAAAGTTTACAGGCATAGGCTGAGGCTTTTAAGAGGCACTTCCACACTAGGTGTACCATTAATCCTTTATTAGGCAGTGGAAATGCATTACACTGAAGAGGCTGTTTCCCCAGTTAAGCAAAATATTTTTTTTCCTCACCCAGTCAGTTAAATAGACAGTTTTTCCTATGTAAATATTTTGGAGGAAGTAACTGGCCTTTTATTAAGGATTTTTACTAGAACTCTCTTCTTTTGTTTGTCCTGTAGGACCAACTGCAGATATATCAACTCAGCATGAGGGTATTGAGGAGAATAAAGAAGAAAGATCTTGGCCAGTAGTATTAAGAGGGACAAGAAATGAGAAAGAATCTAAAAATTAAAGGTTGGCTGCTGGAGAATAGGATGGAGAAGCATCTTTCAGGAGAGCGGGCAGCCATAAGAATGGAGAGAAAAGGCTCAGTGAGGTTCTGAGCTAGTAGGCTGAAAGGAAGTCATTCAGTCAAGAATGCATATTCCTGTGTTAGAGGACAACTTTGGAAGCCGGAGTGGCTGGATGCCTCATTGGCCAGATGTTACACCCTTGGTGGCTCCTGAGAGTGACCTAGAAATCTGAGAAAGGATAGAATGAGTCCAGAGGATTCCTTCCCAACCACGGTATCCTGCTTTAACTTAGTCTTTCTGAAACACTCTCTTCCAAATATTCTCTCTGACTATTCCTCAGGGACCTTACTATAGCATTATATGTGATGTGTGTTTTCTAAGAATAAGGATGAATTTATTAATGAATTTTAATTTTTCTAGGTTCTACTTACAATCAGCAATTAAAGGCATAAACTTTGAGAGCCAAGAAGACATTCTGAGATCATAAGACTAAGCACCACTGAATTTCACAGATATCAGCCTAGATTAAAAGATAGTGAACAGGGAATTTATACCTCATTGGCAGACTGGTCAAACTGATCTGGGTAGACATAAAGAAGATTTTTATTTTAAAGGCAAACATTGGTGCTTTTCTTTTCTAAGAGTTTTTGAGTGGACCCCCCTCCTGTAATATATGTTGTTTTGATTTTGCTTCTATATCAATACACTAGAAACAAAGGGAGTTCATGAATTAGATCTCTAATGGCAGAAAAATGAAACTTCAGTTAAAGGTCTCAGAACTTTATTTTATACCATGACTCTCCATACCTAGCTACAAAAACTCAGAAACTTTTAGATTACTTAACATTTGTACAGTTTTCTTACAATTTTTTTTATTAAAAGCCAAGGGCTTCCCAGGTGGCACTACTGTTAAAGAACCCACCTGCCAATGCAGGAGATGTAAGAGATGCAAGTTAAATCCCTGTGTCAGGAAGAGCCCCTGGAAGAGGTCACGGTAATCCATTCCAGTATTCTTGCCTGGAGAGTCCCATGGATAGAGGAGCCTGGTGGGCTACATAGAGTCACAAAGAACTGGACATGACTGAAGTGACTTAGCATGCACACATAGGCCAAAACATATTGTAGACATAGAATAGTCTCACCCCACTTGGGCCTAAGTTGATCTGTGAACACCTGCTGAAGCCGCACTGCCTGGTTTCTTTCCTGGCTCACCTCTCCTGTGAAGTTCTGGTATTAAAGATCTTGGTGGTAGTGGTGGAGGATGTCCTGGTATTTTACCAGATGTTTAGACTGCTGGGGACCTGCTTCATGAAAATGGATAAAAGGAGAAAAGTATGCAATTATAAGACAGAAATAGCTCTGCTGATAATCATTCTTTTGGTTCCTCACACCTCAGCAAGGCTACCTACACCCTGAATATGTACATATGGGCTTCCCTGGTGGCTCAAATGGTAAAGGATTTGCCTGCAATGCAGGAAAACTGGGTGTGATCCATGGGTTGGGAAGATCCCCTGGAGAAGACAATGGCTACCCACTCCGTATTCTTGCCTGGAGAATTCCATGGACAGAGGAGCCAGGCAGGCTATGTCCATGGGGTCACAAAGATCAGATATGACTGAATAACTAACACACACACACATATACACACAAACACATACATCCCCTTGAAAGCTGAATGATGTATTCACAGTGTGTACAAAAGGTATGGAAGTGAGAATCAGTTTGCCCCTCTGGGGAAGAATAGGTTATCCTTGACATTGTTTAGAATTTGTAGATGTGTGGTCATCATAAAAAGAAAACCAGTTTAGCTGATATTGTTTATATTTCTTTTCTCTAAAGACAGTGAATCCCCAGTTGGTATGTTACTGGTGATAACTTATACAAACATAGAGAAAATATATATCAGTTCTTTTTATGTGGCATATTTATTTAAAGCTTACATCCTGAGCACATTATATCTATAACATATTCCAATGTGCAGTGATTAAATGTGTATGTTTTTTAAAGTTTGCATAAATAAACATGTAGACCATAAGACTACCATAGACCATATTTGACATCAGTCTAATAAAGAAGATGTAAGAAAGGAACCATATCTTGCTAACAGAGCAAAGTTAGATATTTCTATAGGAGTCTTCATAACATTTCATGCAGCCAGCTGGAAGTTACCTCCTTCTAGATGATAGCTCAAGTACAAGGAAATGAGATTCATGTTGGATAAGTGCCAGAACCTCCCTTACTTAGATGTCTCATGTTCCAGATGAATCTAAATATTTCATTTTATCTCATGGGCATTGCTTCCAGGGGCAATTAAAGAACCATGTCTGGGCATAACAGTCATCATTCTTAGGGAAACCCAAATCATGTGTCTGCATGGGCTGTCCTCATCAGGAATGAGTAGTACTTCTTTGCAATTCCTCCCAGTCCAGATGAGGTCTATCAATTAAGGATCATTTTCCACAATCAGTATTGTCTTATGACAGAGTTGGCATTCTACCTTTATCTGGTCCTTAGAAAGTGAAGTCGCTCAGTCGTGTCCGACTCTTTGCGACCCATGGACTCTAGCCCACCAAGCTCCTCTGTCCATGGGATTCTCCAGGCAAGAATACTGGAGTGGCTTGCCATTTCCTTCTGGTCCTTAGAGAAACAAAATAGGGAGTAAATCAAAGGTCAAATTCTCATGAAGTAGGGAAAGAGGTTTTGTTAAATCATTGCTACACTGGGTCATAGACAATCAAATTTGGCCACTCAAGTCAGTGACTGTGTCTTATTAAAACAATAATTTATTTTCTCAGTTGGATTATTATCTGTTGATAGACTCAGCTTAGCATGATAGGCAAAAAACCATATTTTATTTATTCATCATTATCTTTTTTCTTATTTTCCAGCCTTATTTTTTGGCTGTACATAATTGGTTTTATCCTAAGTGCTTCCCAAATAATATTTTGTATGTACAAAAATAGTATTTTTCTTTTAGTGAATAAAACATATATTTCTCCTAATTTATTAGAATGACTTATTGGTTTTTTTTCCCTCTCCTGTAATATCATAAGAGTTGCTACATGATGATCAAAATGTAAGATTAGTCTGCAATAGAGAGTCTGAAATCAGTGTGCAAATGTTAAGTGCTTTAGGCATATGGACCTCTTAGGAATTTTTACGTTTGCATATAAATTTTCTGAAATGATGCTGCTTCTTATAAATATTGTTAAGGCAAATATTTTACTTTAGTCAGTTATGGAAGCAAAATGTGAAAATTTTTCATTGATCTTCCATCTTGCTAGAAGAAATAGAAATTCTTACATTCCTTTCATTTACAAGTGAACCTAACATTGGGATTCGTGGGCTCCAGAACAGTATGTAAGCCAAGTGTGATGATTCTCTTAGAAAAGGCAGCACTTATCAAACACCTGTTATTGGAGCTCTGTGCCCACTTTGACACCATAATGCTAAATATTTAAGAAATTTAGACATGATGCATTCTATGAAGGTGTTTCCCCAATGGCTCAAATGGTAAAGAATCTGCCTGCTATGCTGGAGATGTGGGTTTGATCCCTGGGTTGGGAAAATACCCTGAAGAAGGTGATGGCAATCCACTCAAGTATTCTTGCCTGAAGAATCCTCATGGACAGAGGAGCCTGGTAGGCTACAGTCCATGGGGTTGCAAAAAGTCAGACATGATTGAGCAATTAAGCACAGCAGACATGCTGAGAAAATTAAAATATAATGTTAGAAAAAGATGGAATGATAGGAATTATTTAGTCTGAGATGGATAAAAAGTGAAAAAGTAACCAATCTGACATATACAAATATGAACCTTCTAAGTTTTATAATTTACTAAAATTTGTAAGAAAAGTGCTGTGTTCTTTACACAGAGAACAATTATTTTATGTGCTCCTTATGTTATCAGAACTAGACATAGGCGCATTTGCTGAAAGTGATGTAAGTAATTGTAAACTTTTTCCACTACGCTTACTGAATATTGCCTTCTTTTAGGGTGAAGTGTATTCATGTTACACTTGTATTGACAAATAAAACTTAATGGAAAAAGATAAATTCAAATCAGAATGGAATTTTTTCTCCCTCACTGACCATTAGAGGATTATGTAAGATAGCATATAACTGATTGTGAATATGTGGTGAAGCTGCTCTAAAATATATGGCATCAAGAAGTATCTTAGGAAGGTTTGTTCTTCAAGTTGGTCTTTTCCATCTCCGGGAATAAGTTAATAGGGAAATTAAGATATGCATCACAAAATACAATGTACCACTGAAGTCTGTAATGGACATCTCCCTATCAGAAATTTGATGTTATAAATTGTGTTTGTAGGGAATGATAATGTCTCCATTACTCATGTAGAAAATGTTCCATTTGTACAAAATATGACAGCTTGCTAAGATCTTTTCATTTACTTGATTTTATCTGATTAATTACTTCTTGAATGGCCATTTTATTTTTGAATATTTTTCTATAATTAGATTTTAATTGAAGCTTAAAAGAAGCCAATGGCTACTAAAATATGAATTGAGAACCATGAAGTAAGATACTCTGTCTAGGATAAGGGAGATAATAGTCTCATTATGTTTTGTACTAATGAGAAACGTTCTTAAGAACTATGTATAATTGAGGTCAGTTAAATTACTTTGGGTTCAGAATATCGCTGTCACAATGATGAAGAATCTAGAAATTATCTAAATTTAGAGATGTTTGAGGCAGTTAACCTGAAGAATTAGAAGATAGAGTTCAAAGCGATCACTGTTGCTGAAAAGTGACAGGGGCATCCTGGAAAGGAGAGAGCCAGTAAGAAGATCCAAGTTTTGTATATAAACTCTGTCCACATCTGTGGCTGACTCTTGATATATGGATGGAAAGACTACAAGTGAGCTAGATAAGGACAAAAGGTCTGAACTAAGATTTGAGATGTTAAGCAAGAGACAGAGTTTTCTATTTAAGTATGCCAAGGAAATTACAAAGCAAAAACCAAATTAAAACACAAAGGCAATGTTCTCCAGAGGAATATAACAGAATCTAGTCTCTACAATTTACAAACCTGAAACTAACAGATCAACTCTGGAATGACCCAGATGTAACAATAAGCAAATATTTTAAAGAAGCTATGATAACTGTAGGGCTTCCCTGGGCTCAGTGGTAAAAAATACACCCTCATTGCAGGAACCACAGGAGACAAGGGTTTGATTCTTGGGTTAGAAATATTCCCTGGAGAAGAAAATGGCAACCTACTTCAATATTCTTGCCTGGAAAACCTCATGGACAGAGGAGCCTAGTGGCTACAGTCCGTGGAGTCACAAAGAATTGAACATAACTGAGCACACTATTTTATTTTTATTTTTGATAAGTGTACTAAAGGTTGTAAAGGAAAACATGCTCACACTAAATTAAAAATTAGGAAGTCTAAGTAGAGAAATATAAAGTATAAATAGAACCAAACTGAAATTCTAGAAATAAAAATGCCATATATTCTAATGAAATAGTATACTTTCAGAATCTCTAGTTGCTTATTACTCATTTTACTATTAGGAGTTTTGGTAATATTTTGACTGTGTTTGACTCGGAACCCTCAAATCTTGTAGGATATTCACAGATCTTAAGTCATCTAAATATGTTGCATAAATAATAATGCAAAACAGCAAATTAATACCTGGCTGATCCCTCTTAATCATGATTTCTTATTTCTTCTAGTCAGCTGTGGTAGAGCAAATAGCTTAGGCTCAAAGAGAAACAGAACCCTTCATTGCCTCCATAAATCTCAATTTTAATAATAGCTATCCTTTGAGTCTTGAGTGGTGATAATTTATTATATGTGGTTTCTGTTTATGAGGAGAATAAAAATAGCCATTTCTTAAGAGGGTACACTCATTCAAGTGGACAATCTAATTTATGGAGTGGAAGAGATTAAAACTTCGAAGTAGAATGAGTCTTCCTATCAGTAGAGATAATCAGATCATAATTCTGAATATGAACAATTAGTGCAGTGACTTTCCTCTTGTTGAATGGAAGTGAATATAGAGGGAAAAAAGTTTCCTTTCCCTCCTGCTAATGCTTGAAACTGAACTCTATATCTACTTATCAATTATAACTCTTCTCTCCAAAGACGACATTGTCCTCTTAATCTCTGAATCCATTGTGCTGTCAAAGTTCCCTACTGGGTTTGATGGAACGTTAGTATTTCGAATCTCCTTCTTCTTTTGATGTTGTTTTAATGTATCTCTTAGTAGCCTTGTGTTCCCTGCCTCCAAATGTAGACTATAGCCTTAGATTCGTATTTAATCTTCTGTATTTTTGGCTTATAGTTATTACCTAGGAAGACTTACACATTGTTTTCTCTCATACACTTTCAAGGTTCCAATGAAACTTTCTTAATGAATGGTCCTTAAAAATAGGAATCTCCCAGTTTCTCCTTTTCCTTGAGCCTCAATTTTGAATATATAACTATCTATTTTCTCTTGGCTCTCCTGATTTTCTTTAGATTTTGTCCCTTCTTGATCCTTTTGATTTCCATCTGAGTGGATCTCTCACTTATTTTTAGAGCATACTACTTACCTTCATGAAGCTTCACTCAATCTTAATACACATTATTTTTATATATTTGTTGTCTATCACCATCACTCCAACTAGATCATAAGCACCATGATGTCATAGACAATGTTTGTTCATTTTTACCCCATCTCCAGCACACTGCTAGATACTGTACTAGACACTAAGTTATTTGCTGTTAAGAAAATAAATAACTAAGGCACAGACTACTTTCATATGAATATATTTTCTATAGGATTATGTTTCTTGAGGCATGTATATGTGTTCTGTTCTTTTCTATTTTTATATACCTAGTGTCTATTATCATGCTGATACCTGTCACATACTAAACTTACTGTTAAATAAAGTAAAACTTATGAGTAAGAGTATGCGGGTGAAGAGGGAGGAAGGGAGTAATCTGACTGAGAAATTATAAAAAAAAAGATTAGGCAAAAAATATGCAGCTAATTAGAGGCAATTTTATATTATTCCTTATTTCTAATATGAGAGAGAGGAACATGGATTCAGGCATACTGATTAAGGTAAATTCACATGTTTACTTATCATAAATATGGAAAATCTCAGTTTTAACATAATGTTTTACATATTTTGCTCATAAAAAGTTAGAATTACTTACACTCAAAATTACATGGTAATGTGTACCTCATACTTATAATTAACAAAAGTAGGTGCAAATGTAACTTGTGAATTAAAGGGAAGCTGGGAGTGGTGGGGTGGTGATGGTATACATAAGTACTGTTTGATAAGACCATTGGCCAAATGGGCCTTGTGATTTTTCTTTTTAATTTAGACATTTAAAAAAACATTATTAAAAATATTAAACCTATCACACAATTCAATCATATTTACATGTAAAATCACAAATTTAAAATCATAAACTTGGTTATTGGTAAACAAAGGAGTATAAAAGTAGAATTTAATCATTTAGAAGCAGAGGATTCTTTTTCCCATTGCCTTAAACAATATTCTCAATCTTCTTACCATGAATGAATTTAAGTCAAACAAAGTATCATTTTTTTTCCTATTCACTATGAATCTTGAAACTTAAATGGAGCTAGATAGAAATGTTTAACCCTGTGTTTCAGGAGAATATACTGTCCATGAAGCCTGATCAGGCATTTCTTTTAGATATCACTTGCTATCAGTCCTCAGTTCTCAGGTCCTGCCTGGGATAACAGTTTCTCTGCTCTGGGTCAGCTGGACATAACGATTTTATCTACTATGGTTCTCTGTTCCCCGTGTGCATCTGTGATCAGGGTATTTCTAATTATTAAATACAATGACCAGATCTGCCACCTAATGTTATCAATGTTTGTGTCCCTGTGAAATTCATATCTTGAAGTCTTAACCCCTAAAGCAGTGATATTGGAAGGTGAGGCCTTGGTAAGCAATTATGTCATGAAGTTGGAGATTTCATGAGTGATTAATGCCATTATTAGAAGGGCTTGCTTTCTACTCTTTGCATGTGATGGTACAATAATAAGACAGCTACCTGCAAACTAGAAAGTGGGTTCTCACCAGATATTGGGTCTCACCACACTTGGACTTCTCAGTCCCTTGGACTGCAGAAAGTAAGTATTTGCCATTTAAGCCACCCAGTCTGTAGGTTATAGCAGTCTGAACTAATGACTAAGACACCCACTTCCCCATTATTGTCTCTTCTCTGATTTCTACTCTGAATTCTCTACATATCTTTTTCCATGCTGTCAGACTTAGGGGCTTAGATTTTCTTTCTGCATCCCTATTCAAACTTGATGAACTCTTAACACTTCATAACTTTGACATAAACAAAAGCCTTCTGGAACACCAGGCTATCTTGGATTGTCATCTTTGATGAAATTAGGATCATCTCAAGCAAGAAAACAGGCCTGACACAGTTGGTTTATCTATGGGGTTAGCTACGAGCCTCCCCTTACAGGTCATCAATGGGCAGGCATGCAGGGAGAGCTTCTGCTGAGAGCACATCTACCCCAAGAGACTGAATCTGGAGCTTTCTTTTTTGAAAGTTCAGAGCACCCCAGACTAAGACCATTCTACTCTCGGTCTTAAAGAATCAGGATCAGCAAAGGTGAATCTGTTTCTCTTGAGCCGGGATGGAACACCCTTAAGTCAGTGACCTACCTTTATGTCAAGTACGCCTGATATGTTCTCAGGCTGATTTTACCTTTTGTTAATGTTTATATTTTCTTTGATTGAGTCCTTAAAGTTAAATGCTTTATAAGGCCAGATATAACAATGTAGTAAGTGAAGGAGGGAGGCTGAGTGGAGCCAACAAAAGAACTATGTTTTTGGATATGTGGCTTTGAAATGCGACAGCCACTGTTTAGCCACAGCCAGTTTTGCTTGTTTGCTATTGCTTTTGTTTTCTACTATTTAGTCTTTTTTTTTTAAAAAAAGAAAAATGATATCTGAACTTTTGTGAGAGATTCTCCAAATTGTTTTTATTTTAATCTCCCTTGCCTTGTTTTTTTCTTCCAATTTTATTGGGATATAATTGACATACAGCATTGAAAAAGTTTTAGGTATACAGAGTAATGATTTGAATTACATGCATCATTACCACAGAGTTTTGTGAATATCCACCTCATGTAGATACAACTTTAAAAAACAGAAAAAGTGCTTTTTCCTTGTGAAGAGAACTCTTAGGATTACTCTTTAAATAACTTTAATATATAAGATAAAGTTGTTTTTATTTATCATATTGTGCCTTACATCCACAGTATTTATTTGTCTTTTAACTGGACATTTGTACCTTGTAACTGCCTTAGTCTAATTTCCCCCCTACTCCCCTCATCTCTAATAGCTACAAATCTGATCTCTTTTTCTATGAATTTGCTTTTGAAGTATAATTGACCTATAACACTATGTTAGTTCCAGGTACACAGCATAGTGATTCAATGTCTTTGTGGGTTTTCCTGGTGGCTCAGCTGGTAACGAATCTGTCTGCAATGTGGGAGACCTGGGTTTGATCCCTGGGTTTGGAAGATCACCTGGAGAAGGGAAAGGTTACCCACTCCAATATTTCACCTACAACACAATGTTAATTCCAGGTACACAGCATAGTGATTCAGTGTCTTTGTACATTTTAAAATGATCACCGTGATAAATCCTATTACCACATGTGATCATATAAAGATATAATTATTAACTATATTCCCCACAATGTACATTCCATACCAGTGAGTCATTTATTTTGTAATTGAAAGTCTGTACGTTTCAACTCCCTCACCTATTTCTCTCCGGCTTCACCTTCCTTCAGTCTGGCGACTGCCAGTTTATTCTGTGTATCTATGACTCTTTTCCTGTTTAGTTATGTTTATTCATTTATTTTGTTTTTTAGTTAGACATATAAGTGAAATCATACAGTATTTGCTTTTCTCTGACTTATTTCACTTACATAATACACTCTAAGTCTATCCATGTTGTACACAGATAGCAAGATTCCATTCTTTTTTATGGGTTTTATATATATATATGCAATGGGCATAAAGATGCACATGTCTTTAATTTTCTATTTTTACCTTTGCTTGTTTTTGGAAAATGCCCAAGAGTGGAATTGCTAGAGCATAGGTAGTTCTATTTTAATTTGCAGGGGAGCTTTCTTACTGTTTTCCTTAGAAGCTACACCAATTTACATTCCCACCAATAGAGCTCAAGGGTTCCCTTTTCTCTACATCCTCACTGGCACTTGTTATTGTTTTGATAATGGCCATTCTGACTGGTGTGAGGTGGTATTTCACTGTGGTTTTGATTTGTGTTTCCCTGACAATTACAGAATTGAGCATCCTTTCATGTGCTTGTTGGCTATATAGTCTATTCATGTCCTCTGCCCATTTTTTAAATTGAGTTGTTTGTTTTTTTGATGTTGAGTTGAATGAGTTTTTAAAATATTTTGGATATTAATTCCTTGTCAGATGTATCACTCACAAATATTTTTTTCCATCTAGTAGGTTGCCTTTTTGTTTTGTTGATATTTTCTTTTACAGTGCAAAAGCTTTTTAGTTTGATGTAGCTGTATTTATTTATCTTTGCTTTTGTTTCCCTTGCCTGAAGAGACATATCAAAAAATGTTGGTAAGACAGATGTCAAGTAGTGTACTGCTTATGTTTTCTTGAAGTTTTATGGCTTCAGGTCTTACATTTAAGTCTTTATCTATATTGTTTGTTTTTCTATATGTTGTAAGGAACTAGTCCAGTTTGATTCTTTTGTATGTCCAGTTTTCCCAACATGATTTATTGAAGAGTTTGTTTTTTCCTCATTGAGTATTTTTGCCTCCTTTGTTGTAGATAATTTTCCATAAAAGTGTGGGTTCCTTTCTAGGCTCTCTTGGTCTATGTGTCTGCTTTTGTGCTAGAAATTCTTTGATTTTAAAAAGTTCAGACTTCATCATGTTAAAAAATTCCAGGGTTAGGAAAGCTTGTGGGAAGGACATGTCTGGCCACTAGGATCCATGTGTCCTAGAAGTCTGATACATGGCACAGGGGGAATGTGGAGTACAGTGGTCTTCAATTTGAGCATGATACTGCTTTCATCTACTGGACCTCTCAATTGTGGTCCCAGGCAGTCCAAAGTCAGCATTCTATTTTAGCCTCAGAGAAGTGACTATGCTCTTTGGGGAGGTCACTACCCTTGAAACCTGGCATCTGAATGACAAGAAGGCCAGCAAATCAGGATGGCAGACTCCTTTTATAGCACATAGGTCACTGCTCTGACCTTAAGGGAGTTATATGTGAATTGTGTTTGGATGTCACCAGTGTGGTATGGCATCTATGTGGCTGTTAGAAAATGAAAGAATTTAACATCTGGTGCTATACAGAAAAACACGAAAAACAGGAAACAGCCTCTGGTAAAGTTAACCCAATGGATAAAACACAATATGGACTGATGGCTTACTTGGTAACTAGTTTCAGCTAAGAGTGGTTCAGTGACTAGTGACTGCGGATTGGTTACTGGTACAAGTAACCTGGTGAATGGAGACTATGGCTTGGTTATAGGTGACTGTAAATTGGTAACTCTGAGTTGGTGACTGGTGAAGGTGACCTGGTGACTGTGGCTTGGCCATGCAAAAGCTCACTCAGGAGCATCATGGGTACTGGGCTTCAGGCGGTAAAATTAATTCCTCACCCACTCCTACTCTTAAGATACTACCCCACTTGATGAGCTGAAGTTGAACATTGTAAACAGCTCAGTCAGGTAGGTCTTCAGTTGTATAGTTAGGAGAGGTTACAAGAATTGACTTTTAGTCATTTATAGGGAGAAAAAATTTTAAAGGAAATGAAATTTAAGTTTTGTAAAATGGTTTCTATATGGGAAAATCTCAATGGTTCTCTATTTTTTTTCTTCCTTTGCTAAATTGTATTTAAAGCACTATTCCATACCCATTGAGATTTTGACTGTATAGATTTATTTTCTTTGAATATTATAAATCCTGCCTTATAGTCTTCCTGTTTTTAAAGGCAGGTGTGCCCTTCCTCAGGATAGTGTTTTCATAGACGCTTATATCCCATGTGTGTGTGTTAGTTGCTCGGTCGTGTCCGACTCTTTGCAACCCCGTGATCTGTCCATGGAATACTGTAGCAAGAATACTAAAGTGGGTTGCCATTCCCTTCTCCAGAGGATCTTCCTGACCCAGGGATTGAACCCAGGTCTCCTGCATTGAAGGCAGATTCTTTGCTGTCTGAGCTACAATTAACTCATTTATATCCCATAAAGGACTGGATATTTGGGGCTGGTGCACTGAGACGACCCAGAGGGATGGTATGGGGAGGGAGGACGGAGGGGGGTTCAAGATGGGGAACACGTGTATACCTGTGGTGGATTCATGTTGATGTATGGCAAAACCAATACAATATTGTAAAGTAATTAACCTCCAATTAAAATAAATAAATTTATATTTAAAAAAAGGATCATTAAAACTTTTAGGATTGTGTTTCTAACAATATTAGTCAAGCTGACTATACATGTCTGCTTAGATTCATGTGAATTCTTAGATTCAGTATTTTTTTCATTATATTAATCATAAAACCCATATGTTCCTTTCTGTATATGAGCAGAATGAGAACGGGGAACAGATTGCTGTAATACGTGTAGAAGGAGAGGAAGTGCAGCTCTGTGGGCATAATGTTATTATGGATGCTAAACTTACACATGAAGGTCAGAGAAGTTCTTTTTTACAAGAATGTTGGATATAATGCATAAGTGATTGGAAGGGTGGTCAGTAGTTCTTCTGAATATATGTCATGGTCTGTGGAAGACAGTGAAGCTGGTTTTTGAAACCCTTTACCCATCAAGGTCAAGCCACATTTTCAAATTTAAAAGATGTTCCTGACAGGAGGGTGCTTTCAGCCACAAGAACTTTAGGTCCCTCTGACACTGAAATCTGTACTTTTTCCAGGGTACATATTCCTACTCCAATATGAACAGTTGTTTGAAGTCTTTTGTTTGTATCTAACTCATTCGATCCACTTTTACCCCGCTGTTGAATCTTTTTAACTTACTGTACATACAACTTCCATACATGTATGCTTTCTGAGCTTGTATAAACCACATCACCTCTCTGGAATTCTCATCTGTAAAATGAAGAGGTAAGCTCTGAAGTGGATTCTCGTTTGATAGCCTATGATGGAAAGACTCAGATAGCACCTATGTACAGTCAGCCAGCACCACTGATAGAGCAACTGAACTGCTTTCCTAAAAGGAGCTTTGAGTTACATCCAATCTTATACCATCCATGCTGCATCTTCTATGTAACCTGGAACTGATTATCTGCCTTAATGAAATAGCTCCCTGACAGATGACCTAACACAATTATATAGGCTTTACCATCTTGGTCTTATTTATTCTCTTAATTAATTTTCTAAGTTCATTAGATTTGTTGAACACTAAGCAGTGCCCTAAATTTCTATTTCTAAGTATGTAGCATCCTCCAGCAATAGAAGTGATTTAGTGCCTAAGAAGAATGAATATCTTCTGTGGTAGTGATTTTGTCTCCAGATATGATTCATCTGAGGGAGAAGAGAAGCCCTTTTATGCATGTTGTGTCCCTGTCCAGTTTCAAAGAGTGGGGTCTAGCTATTGTTCAATGAGAACTTAAAATAAAAGTCAACACTGTTGTTTAAAAATTGGCCATAGGAAGTGAGGATAATTTAGACAACCTATACAGTGTATATACTTGTCTTTAAAGAATGGGGATTCTTCCTTCTAAGCTGTCTGTTTTTAGAGAATGAAAAGCAGATAATGTACAAGTCAAAAGCAATGTGTTACTACCTCAACTCCATTAAAATGTGGAAAGTTAATTAAGCATCAAAGGGTTAACTTTTAATTAAAATAATGTTAAATTGATTTGAAGCAATAAGAACAATAATTAATATTCAGTTAATTAATACTGAATAATAGACTACATTTTCTTCTAGATACAGCCAGTTTTATCTAAGGTAACAGAAAGACACTGTTATTTCAATTCAATTTGTGACTTTTAAGAGATAAACCTCTGAAATTCTAGTGCTTCCACTCATGGACTGTCTTAATGAACAATACTGAAAATTAATAAGCCATAGATTTCTCCAAAGTCTGAATTCATCTGTTATCTTATCTAGTAAAAATGGGAAGAAATTGAGTGCTGTGTTTTTCTTAAATTTCTCTTATTCATAAGGTCTGAATTTTGGCATGGTGACTAACAAATGACTCTTGATTCCATCTTTCTCTGTTGTGTGTTTCAGCTTAGAATAAACAGAAGCATATTATTATCAATGTTGAAGCTAAATAATACCAATAAGTGTTGGTTGTAAAAGCACAAAGGAGAAATTTACTGTAGTCTTGTCAGCTGTTCTCTGAGAACTGCTAGTATATAGTAAATGCAAGGTCAGATATTTGCCTGAAAAGGAGGCTGAGTTTTAAAGGCTGAATAGCATGTCTTTTGTTGGTTGTTCAGTCGCCCAGTCGTGTCTGACTCTTTGCGACCTCATGGACTACAGCACACCAGGCCTCTCTGTCCCTCACCATCTCCCAAAGTTCACCAAGTTCATGTCCATTGCATCAGTGATGTCATCCAGCCATCTCATCCTCTGATGCCCTCTTAGCTTTCTGCCCTCAGTCTTTCCCAGCACCAGGGACTTTTGCAATGAGTGAGCATGTCTGTATCTTGTGTAATATCAGATGGTCCTCATCTTGATTGTCTGTGCTGCGTGCTGTGCTAAGTCACTTCAGTCCTGTCTGACTGTATGACCATATGGATTGTAGCCTGCCAGGCTCCTCTGCCTATGGGATTCCCCAGGCAAGAATCCTGGATCTTCCCCCTCCAGGGATCAAACCTGTGTCTCTTACATCCCTGCATTGGCAGGCAGATTCTTTACCACTAGTGCCACCTGGGAAGCCTCTTGATTGTCTATAATATTTAAAAAATTTCTTACTTCCTATTCCTTACTTTTCAAAGCAAGTAAATAATGATCTAATGGAAATGGAAATGGCCATGTTGAGTGTAGATGGTGAGTGGAGCTTAGTCTAAGAGCTTAGACTCTATCAGAAACATCTCTTATGGTTTATTTTTTATGGTAACCCTCTTGGGCAGATTTTATAGTCTCAAATTTACAGAGTAGACCATGAGACCCCAGGTCCATATGTGATAGACCCAGAATTAGAACCTGGCTTTGTGTTGTCTTGAGTTCTGCTTCTTAAGGATTTTGGTCACTGTTCTGTCTATACATGTTATTTTCTGAAATAGAAACATGACTTTAGCTGTGACGTTTCCACTAAGACTGTGTCTGATCTCATCTCGCATTTTTCTTGCTTGTGTAGAAATAGATTGTTGTCTCTATTGCCATCTGTTCTAGTTATATATAATTTTATATATTTTTATAAATATAAATGTATATATAATTGTATATGTTGCTATCTGTTCTCTTTATACCAGGCTTCCTTGGTGGCTTGGTTGGTAAAAAAAAATCTGCCTGCAGTATAGGAGACCCAGGTTTGATCCCTTTGTCAGGAAGATCCCCTGGAGAAGGAAATGACAACCCATTCTAGTATTCTTGCCTGGAGAATCCCATGGACAGAGAAGACTGGTGGGCTACAGTCCATGGGATTGCAAAGAGTCAGATATGACTGATTAACACATGCTGTCTTTATATCTACCTACCTTCAGCAAAAGTTAAAATAAATAAATAAATAAATAATCCATTTGCTGCTGCTGCTGCTGCTGCTAAGTCGCTTCAGTCGTGTCCGACTCTGTGCGACCCCATAGACAACAGCCCACCAGGCTCCCCCGTCCCTGGGATTTTCCAGGCAAGAACACTGGAGTGGGTTGCCATTTCCTTCTCCAGTGCATGGAAGTGAAAAGTAAAAGTGAAGTCGCTTAGTTGTGTCCAACTCTTGGCGACCTCATGGACTGCAGCCCACCAGGCTCCTCCATCCATGGGATTTGCCAGGCAAGAGTACTGGAGTGGGGTGCCATTGCCTTCTTCAATCCATTTGCATCAGTGTTCAAAAATGCAATACCACAAACTGTTCTTAATATCCGTTAAATCCAGTTATCTGGTAAAAATTATGTATGTGTATGTGCATTATGTTTGTGTGTGTGTGTGTGTGTGTGTTTGCAAGGATTGTAGATCAAAAATAGCTACCATGAAGTTTTTAGAATATTTTATTAACAAAGAAAAACAACTAAAGCAGATGTTATTTCAAAAGTAACAGTTGTTGAAAGATATCAGAATATACCAGAAAATAATCAGGACTTGGTTTCAAATAAAGTGATAATGAAATGTTTTCACACAATGAATCTATTCCTAGAACCTTAGTCATCAAATTAGAGCATAAAAAGAGAAACTCTAATAATATTACAAAAGAACCAAAAGAAGAAGCTAACAAGAATTCCACACGTGGAGATCAACTACAACAATGAAATTGTGCTATTAATAGAATTTATAACAACAATTAAACTCTAATATTTTGCCTAATGATAGCAAAGTTCATGGAGGGTTCAACCAGGAGCTAGACATCCAAAGGAATCATCACAGGGCCCTGGAATTATACATATAGTAACTCAATGAATAATTGCAAATTTTTTAGTTTCTCAAAAGAGAATATTTGAGAGAGTTTGAATACAACTTCATTGTCTGTTCATATTGAATTCAGAACCTTCGAGGCTCCAGAAAATGTCCTTAAGCCTTTGCTTTCTTTATCTGCTCTGAACTTGCTACTTCTCTTAGATCCATAGATGGTTTGAAATCCTGCCCCCATCATAGCCAGCCGCAAGGGTTGTATTGAGATTCTGAATAAAACTTTCAGAGCTGTGGAATCTTCAGTCTTCCAAGGATCTTCCACCTACTCAAGCTGAAGCAACTTCCATATGGCCACCATGATGGCCATCAGCACTATCTTACACCTAGTAGGTGTCTCTCATATTCTGCCCTGCACCTAAAAAGAACTTCTCTTTATGGTCCCCAAAGATTCTGCCCTAGCCTTCAGACACCTCTTTCTTGGCAATGCAGATGTTTTTCCGGACTTCACCAAAGGTTTTGCTAGTCTTTACTGAAGTCCTTTCATGACTTGTTCATTTTATACATTTTACTTAAGACTCAGGTAATTAAGAAGTGATCGTATTTATGTTTTCTCCTAACTTTTTTTACTTCTTTAAAATAATCATCTGAACAGATATTTCATATGTATGAAATTTAAAATTATTTCCCTTTGTCCTCTGTGCTCACAGTATTGGCTATAACATTAATCACTGCTTAGAAAGGCTATTAAATAATTGAGCATCACATTTCACTGATGCTCCAGTAGGTGAGGCATTGGAATCTGTCATAAATAATCTAATTTGTGTGCTCAGTTGCTTTAGTCCTGTCCAACTCTTTTCGCCTCTATGAACTGTAGAGTAGTCCCAGGCTCCTCTGTCAATGGGATTCTCCAGGCAAGAATACTGGAGTGGGTCGCCATGTTCTCTTCCAGGGAATCTTCCCAATCCAGGGATCAAACCCACATCTCCTGCAAGTAGTTTCTTCCTCTGAGCCACCAGGGAAGCCAAGCAGTCTAGTATAGGAAGGCATATTATTTTAGCCTAATGCAATAGAATATGTTGATACATTTGGAGAAATCACAGCATAATTTCTTAATGGTATCTGGAGGAATTCATCAAGGAAAGGAAAGTCAGAATTTCTCCACGTTCTCTTTTCTGGCTTGACATTTCTTACTTGATGTGTTGAATTTTGTGATTTAAAATGGTATAATTTTCATCACGCAGGCTTTTCCTACCCTTAAGGAGTATGTGCTTGATTAGCATTTTTCAGTAATGGGAAAGCTGGGAGATTATCAGATTCCTTTTTTTTTTTTTTTGTAAATTAAATTTTATAATGAAAAGGCACAGATTTGTATTCATTTGATTCAATCACTTTAAACAATGTGTATTGACATTTTGTCATGTTTTTCAACTGACAGAGACAGCTACTCAGTTTTTAGTGTCCTGTGCAGCATATTTGGGCTCCTAACCTAATGAGAATTTAATTTGTTGAATTAAATTGAATTAAATAGAAAATGATGTTCTTTCCTCTGAGATCAGAGATGAAAGATTTAGAAGTGAGAGAAAGCAGAAGAAAGAAATTTACTTTAAGAAGTTGTGAAATAGGCAACATCTGCCTTTGTTCATTCTCTGTTTCTATTTCCGTGCTCTTTCACTGCTTTGCACTGTAAAACTCTGAGGTCCGTTCTCCTCTGTCAGAGGTACCTACTTGGGATCTGTGCTGCTGGCATGTAGGACCATCTGAGATAGATATTTGGAGTCTATTCTATCCAGAAAAAATGGACCCACCCTTAATATTCTCTGTCCTTTGTTCATCTAGTTATGTTGCTGTTGGTTTAATGCATTAAGAAAACCAGAGTTTCTAAAAGTGAAACCAGTGTCTCTTGGGATGCTATTAAGTATTGTGTAATAAATTGGGGCTATAACCAAGCACATTTGAGAACTGTTTGATTAAACAAAGTTTCTTTAGTGTTAGGAAGAAATTAATCTCCAAGTAATACATGAAATGTTTACTATTACTCAAAGTTATTTTGCTGTGGAATCGTATTTTATGGAGGGAACTTTTATAGTCATTGTACCTGAAAATAAATTTGGAGAAGTGATACAACAGGGTGTAAGATATTGATAATGGCTGGATATATTGTAAATATCAGTGACAGTTGCATTTTCGTCTCAAAGTAGACATATGTATGCCTTTTTCCTTCACCAATTACAAGAGAAATTTTTGGTTTTTGTTTTTTTCTTCAAAAAGGTTTAATATGTCTGTGAACTGACATGCTATTTTATTTGAGTTGTCTTAGCCTTTAATTCCAATAAAGGTGAAAACCATATTTTAAACCTTTTACATGTAATTTAGTATTTGCCAAATGCTGGCCCAGCATGAAATTGATCATTAAATGTCAATTGATTAATTGATTGAGGCACTGTTTATCTGACGCAAAATAACCAATAAGTTATTTAAATTTACTAGTTAAAGTATTAAAATTGTTTCTTTGCTTAATAATTTGTTTCTAGGGCCAACGTTTCTCAGTAGTTAATTTAAGAAAATAAAATTACTCCTAGGGCTTGTATAAAGATACAAGAACTTCATCACTTTGAAATCATCACACTGAGCTATTTTCATTGATCAGTGCTTTTTAGGGACCTGCTTAGGATATTTTGAAGAGTATCATGTTCCCTTTTATAAAAAGTGGGAGCATGAAAAAGACTGGGGAAGAAAGAAGCCTTATGCAAACTCCTGCCAGGCAAACGTGGAGTTTCTGAAATGCAGACTAACTGCAGTGATTGATTTTTTTTCCACCTCAGCAACACACAGGTGATACAGTATTAGGCAAGGACATAAACCATATTCAGGAAGCCAGCACATCCTCTGGTAGTCTGTCAGTCAAAGATATATCAAGCTTCAGACTGAGAGGAAAGTCTTCCATGCAGGAGCACCGTCCAATTTTCTTTATGGATGTGAGACTGGATCTGTGACTAGTGTATGACTTTCAGCAAAACAACTGTCTTGCTATGTTTCACATTAGACAGCAGACTGTTTCCAAGTGCAAGGATCTAGGAAGCAGTGGATCATCAGGTGTTGACAATAGTAGTTCCACCAGGCTGGACATCTGTAGGAAGTGAATAACAGAACATCCCATTCTTGAGCAGGGAGGGCAGTATACCGCAGTGAGTGACACTAGTGTTTCTTGTATACGAAGACATTCCAAGTTGTTAGCTTTGGCTCACAGTGCCCAGAGAGCATTTTCATCATTTAATGCATATCCACAACTTATTAGGAGAATTGACATGTTTTAGGGATAGCAAGACAAGTAAGAGAGTGTTTAGTTGAATAAGTATTTGTTATTGAATTAAAATACTTTAAATAAAACTGTCATAAGTGCTAAAATAGTATATGCAATATGCCAGGGGAGGGCAAAAGAAGAATCTATTAAATTAGCCAATTAGTCACTCAACTCTGGAACTCCTCTGATGTGACTCTGGTCACCAGAAGGACCCTAATATCTGACTATGACTCAGGGCCTTCTGCTACCTAATACCTAAAGAGCTTCTCTTATTTTCCTCACCTAATTTCTCAGCTCCTTTTTTTATAATTACTTATTTGATGATCTGTCTTCTTAAAAACTTTAGAGAGCACCATCTACTAGAAATACAATGCAAGATGCCCATGCGAGCCACTTATGTGCTTTTCTAAATTTTCTAGCACCTATGTTAACAAAGGCAAAAAGGAATAGGTGAAATTAGTTTTAATATTCAGTTCAGTTCAGTTCAGTCGCTCAGTCATGTCCAGCTCTCTGAGACCCCATGGACTGCAGCATGCCAGGCCTCCCTGTCCATCGCCTACTCCCAGAATTTACTCAAACTCATGTCCATTGAGTATTATGTCATGTTTAAAACAACATATTCAAAATTTTATAATTTTAATATGTAATACATTAAATTTGTCCCATGTTGGACAGCACAGCTTTAGAGAAATTTCATGTAGGCAGGGGAGACTCTATACATCTGATTCACTCCTATGTCCTAAGTACCTATTTATTGACACTAGAGGTCAATAAATATTTGATGAAGAAACCAATTTTTAAAAAAGTCTCTTGACAACATTTTTAGCTAAAGAGAATTAAGCATCCTCCAAGAATGATTGCTCCAAGCAATGGATTCAGGCCTATATTTTTTAAAGTTGGAGCAGTAATCTTCATTAGCAGCACAACTGAGGTTTGAAAAGTATTTTAGAGAAATGCAACAACCCACTGAAACTCATTAGTGAACAGATTTAAAAGAGACGCTTTGACTGTGAAATACTACAGCATGTCTCTACAAAGGACTAGTGTGTACTAATGAGGAGGAAATGGTGGTATCTTGGTAGTGTTGTAATTGCATTTAGAGAGCGTCCCTCATGATCAAATTACAGCTACCTCTTATATATCTGGTGACTGATGATCTGTGATTTATTTGGATTTTTAAGTTTTTTCTTTTGTTATTTTATCATTTGCCTGTGTAATTGCTTGTTATAAACCTAGGAGATGAAATGGATTATAAGCCAGGGATGTGAAAACTAGGTCAGTAGAATTTAATTACTGAGAACCCTTTATTGGAAAGCATTTAAAACAAACAAACTAAAGCTATAATAATTACTAATCATCATTGGAAGACATATTCAGAAGAGAATCCTTTTGAGTACAGAAAAATACCAATTATATTCCACATAACTTTAGGAGAAAGCAGTGAAAGTAATACAAATAAAACCACCTATGTTATCTACATTGGAGAAGGCAATGGCACCCCACTCCAGTACTCTTGCCTGGAGAATCCCATGGACGGAGGAGCCTGGTGGGCTGCAGTCCATGGGGTCATGAACAGTTGGACACGACTGAGTGACTTTACTTTCACTTTTTACTTTCATGCATTGGAGAAGGAAATGGCAACCTACTCCAGTGTTCTTGCCTTGAGAATCCCAGGGATGGTGGAGCCTGGTGGGCTGCCATCTCTGGGGTCGCACAGAGTCGGACACGACTGAAGTGACTTAGCATGTTATCTACATTATCATCTGAACACTTCTGTACTGTAACTGAGCAATCCAGTTTCATTTATGGAACTAATGTGACAATGCTTACAAAGTTTGTCTGACAATATATAACTAGAAAATAATTGAATTCACTTTTGAAAGCAAATACTAAGAAATGCTATGCTGCTGCTGCTAAGTCACTTCAGTCGTGTCCAACTCCATGCGATCCCGTAGATGGCAGTCCATCAGGCTCCCCCATCCTGGGATTCTCCAGGCAAGAACACGAGAGTGGGTTGCCATTTCCTTCTCCAATGCATGAAAGTGAAAAGTGAAAGGGAAGTCGTTCAGTCATGTCCAACCTTCAGCGACCCCATGGACTGCAGCCTTTCAGGCTCCTCCATACATGGGATTTTCCAGGCAAGAGTACTGGAGTGGGGTGCCATTTTATAGGTCATTAATTTTATACTAAGAATGTGAAGTTTTCAAAAACTACCATTTAAGGTAAAATTTCTTTTCTTTTCTTCTTTTTTTTTTAATGAACAAATCAGTGTTTAGTCAGCCATCTTTTCTGATGGAAGATTCCAGAATCTGAGATATTGTGATGAAAAGGAAGGGGTATATTTCTAGTTAGTTCCCCTGGAAGAAACTGAATTTCAGATGAAAGCCTATTCATAGTTTAAGTAGGTAAAATATATTAAGCACTTAGTGTTTGTATTGTATTAAATGCTGTCACGTATTCAGAAGCAGTATAAAGCATGACTATGACCTAAGGAGAAGTATTAGACAGTGAACTATAAGGCATATTTCTTCATGAAAAAAGAGTCTTGAGTGAGGGGACATTAGCGAAGGTAGAAAAATGAGGAAGGGATTCATGGAAAGATGAGATTTGGATTTCAGTTTGACAGCTGAGGAGGTGGAAAAGGCAGAGAGCAAAGGTACAGAGGCATAACTGGAGTGGAGTGTCCCAGGAGATTGGATAGAGTTAGCAGTATGTCCTGAGAAGTGCAATGGGATTACAATGAGAGGTAAAACTGAAACCCAGTCCAGGACACTCTTGTAATGGGCAAAAGAAAGCTTCCTAAAAAAGCAAGTGCTACAGATAAAAGTTTTCTAAATTTTGAAAATGATTAAATTGTCTCTCATCTAGAGGCAGAATAAAAAGTCAGTTATTTATTTTCAAGATCTAGGAATTTATGAAAATCAAGAAACATTTCTAATTTGTAAATGATGGGATACAGCAAAACATGGAGCTAAGAAAAACACAAAAAGTGATTTAAAATTCACCTTTTAGTATAGTTGAAAGAAAATATGATTTTGGAAATGGTACTGTGCTTATGGTTAAAAAGATGTGCTTGTTTTGAGACATTGTGTTAGCTGAGATAGGTTAAGCTTATAATACATAATAAATGACCTGCATATCTCAGTGTTTCATAAAAATATATTTCTGCAGCACTTGGTCAATTTTGTTCTCAGCACCTTTCCACAGCAGCAACCTTCCATGTGGTGACTCAGCAGACCAGGAGGCTTTGATCCTGTGGACCCTGTATTATCAAGAAAAGGTCTCCTCCTGAGCACAATGGAAGGAGAAGACAGAGATTGGAAAATCATGCAGGTTTTTTTTTTTTTTTTTTTACCAACTCAGCCCAGAATTAATGTGTGTCACTTTTGCTCAGATATACAGTAGCCAGAATTATTTATCTCCCCAGTTAACTACATGTAGCTTAACAAGTGTAGACTGATATATCCAGAAAAGGAAAAACAAGCAAACAAACAAACAACTAGATATTAGTGAGTAGTCAAGCAAAAGATCAACAACAGACATATTGAGGGTGAAAATATCTACAATATAGTTAGTGATGTAGGATTTAGATTCAATTTAGAGTTGAATATAAGCTGAGTGCACATTATAGCTGTTCAGTTCAGTTCAGTTCAGTCNTGAGTGACTGAACTGAACTGAGGCCATTCAAGACACTCTGATGTGTGATAAAGTTTGAGAATCACTGATCTAATAGCATTGAGCAAATGCACTAATTTACTTTTATTCAGCGATAGGGAAAGTTTAAAGGAAGAGATTCTGACTTCATTGACCTGGTGTTTAGTAAGGATATGTTATATGTGTGAGGATATATGTATATATATTTTATTATTGTTATAAATTTATTTATTTTAACTGGAGGCTAATTACTTTACAATAGTGTATTGGTTTTGCCATACATCAATATGAATCCACCACGGGTGAACACATGTTCCCCATCCTGAACCCTCTTCCCACCTCCCTCCCCATACCAACCCTCTGGGTCATCCCAGTGAACCTGCCCCAAGCATCCTGTATCATGCATCGAACCTGGACTGGTGATTCGTTTCATATATGATATTATACATGTTTCAATGCCCTTCTCCCGAGGCACCAGGGATACAAAGTTGAGTAGGAGATCATACTCTACTCTAGAAGTTAACAATCCAGAAATGAAGAATCTAATCAAATAAGCGCTAAGTTGCCATCATGTGGTCTAGGATTAGGGCATAGAAAGGATGTTTTTAATATTGTCATTCGATGAACCAGTGGGGAAAACCAGAAGCACTAAGAAAGGAGCCTTTGGGCACCAAGTTTAAGCACTGTCTTCTTTCTGAAGCCTGAGCAGGGTCTTGAAATGTATTTATCCTGGTTGGTGAGAGGTCAGAGGGAAGGACATTTCAGGCAGAGGGAACTCCATTGCAGTGAAACATCTCTGGAATGCTTCATGGAGCTATTGGTGTGGAATATTTAAGGAATATTAACTAGTTGAGTATAAAACATTTAGAGGAATTAACTGGTTAGAGATAAAATGTTTCAGGAATCCTAACTAGATTACTTTGACAGGAGTGAAGGTTACTTGTTAAGGTGCGGCTGGAAGCAAGCTGATAGTCTCCAGGCACAGATTTTAACTGTTGGCTAGTGTTGAAACACTTTTATTTGTATTATAAATTACCACTGCCTCAAATCCTTTGTGTCTTCTTCCCACTGACAAACTGGCTGCCTTCCTCATTCCTTAAATCCACATCCAAATCTAAAGACTAAACAGGTAATTGCTCAACTCTGAAGGAGACCTCCAAGACCCTGCTCCAGGGATGCTCCTGTTTGTTTCCTGTTGGTTGGTGCCTCAGTCTTGCTGGTTTTTTTTTTTTTTTTGGTTTTGCCATACGTCTACATGAATCAGTCTTGCTGGTTTTTAATATACGCTTGAGTTGAAGTCACTGGAGTTAAAATGCAGGGAAGTCCAAATTGTGATGGCCTTCTCATACCATGATAAGGCATTTGGATTTTATATTATACATATTTGCAGGGAAGATAAAGAGGACCTATGATGCTTTTATGTAATTGCCTATTGTGACAGAGGGCAAAATGTATCCTAGAAGAATCCAGAATGTTCTATTTTTTTCCATGACATTCTTATCTTTTCTGGTAGGATAAACACCCTTCCATCTTATACTTAGTCAGAAATCTCTAAAACAATGAAATTTCTCACATGGTTAAAATTGATGTATACAACAGTGCAAGATATTTGAGGGCAGAAACCTGGCTAACTCATTTTTGTAGGCTTTCTAGCACACATATCTGAGCATTATATGTAATTAAGATTCAATACATATTTGTTGAGTGATGTTGATACATAGAAAGGGTATGAGAAATTATTCACCATCAAAAACAAATTATAGTTAGTAATATTTTAATGTCAAATACATTTGGGAAAGAGAATTTTAGCTTTTGAAAACTAGAAATCCTTTCATATTATACATTTAATAAAATTCTAGATTATATTTAAGTTAAATATTCTAGATTATAGAATTTTTTATTCTACCAGATTTTAATATAATTTTCAACAAAGACCGCATAGATTTCTTTGTGGTGATTGAAAGTGAAAATGAAATTTGCTCAGTCGTGTCTGAATCTTTGCAACATCTTGCACTATATAGTCCTTGGAATTCTCTAGGCCAGAATACTGGAGTGGGTAGCCTTTCCCTTCTCCGGGGGATCTTTCCAACCCAGGGACTGAACCCAGGTCTCCTGCACTGCAGGTGGATTCTTTACCAATATCTTACTAATTGTGTCTACCTCATCACCATTGTGTAATGTCAAGAATCCAGTCTATATTAACAGATAGATTGATAAAATAAGAAGTACAGTTACTCTCCTACATATGAATAAGTTCTTTTTCAAGAGCATGTGTTTTTATGTACAACAGTCAGCCTAGCTACCCAGCTAACACAGTTGGCTATATAGTTCTGTACTGTAATAAGTTTTTAATACTTTTCACACAAAAGAATACATAACAAAAATGAACAAACACAAAAAAGAGAAAGCACTTTTATGCTACAATACCTTGAAGGATACAATAGTACAGTATGATAACTGGCATACAGAAGCTGGCATTTTGTGAACAGACAAGATGATTTACTGACTGGAGGAGGGGGAGGAGATGGGAAGTGGTAGAGCTGATGGGTCCTCAGCAGTAGAAGATGGAGGGCAAGCTGCAATTTCACTCACATCTGACAGTGCTGGCACACGGTCTGGTTCCTTCCTTCTGTCTACCCTCTTGAAAAAACGATCCAGTGATGTTTGGGCAGTAACTCTTTTTTCTTGTCATAGATGACATGGTTGCACTGGATTGCATTTTGAACAGCTGCTGCAGCACTTGTGTACAGTTCTATATTTTGAGTTCTGTGCCTCAAAAACTAACAGTGCCTCCTCAAATAAGAAAATCCCTTTTCTGTCTCCTGTATCAAACATCTCCTCAGTTCTTCAGTTACTTCTTCCTCTGGTCTCTCCTCATCCTTTCTCTGGGCCTCCAATTCCATCAGGTTGTCATTATAAACACAGTGAGGAGTCCAGTGAAGTTGTTCTCTTGCAGATCTAGCTTGAAATAAAGATACTACTATATTCTATATAGTACTGTTCAGAAAAGCACACAAAAGCACAACCACTTGTAGAGGATGAATGCTCCTGAGGATGTATGCCAGACAAATGAACTAATTTATGTGATTGGACATGTGAACACAGGTTCTCATCTTTGAAAGCTCACAACTTGAAGGTTCGTACATAGGGAACTAACTGTATAGGCAACTGGCATAGGAATCAATGATAGTCTCCCTTCAAATACACATGGATAAGGAAGAAGTCTGACTCCACAATATAAAGAAATATGCCTCTTTGGTGATAGGGAAATATATAGATGAACAAAAAGGAATATTTCTATTTCCAGTAATTATCTCTGTAGATTTATCTAATTTATATAATTTCAATAAATTTCTGCCTAATAGTAATCTCTAGATAATCTGTCCTAAGGGAGATTTTATGAAATGTAGCAGTATTTTGTAAATATCAATGTGCTGACTCACTTCCTCTCTCCGATTATCTTCAGTTATAATTTGAAAAACTTGGCTCCATAAAGTCCAAGTGGCAGACATTTGGTCACAATGAATCAATTGCAGAGTAGTAATTCATACAATTATTCCATTCCTTAGGGCTGAGTGAGTTGAGGCAATGTGCTCAAGTATCTCATCAGAGGCCAAAATTACAAAGTCAGTTTGTGCAGCAAGTTACAAATGCATTTCTTCAAGAAAATCATGAAGAGTTCTGGAAGACTTGTGAAGATTAATGTCAAAAGCAGAACAAGTGAGCAAGATTTCCCTTCCAAATAAAAGGAAATCCAAACAAAACTATAAAGAAATGGTTTAAGGACTTGTGAAAAGGAAATGTTTTGTAATGGATATGTAAAAGAACTGGGGTGAGGGGAATTCTTGGATGGTATTCAATCAAGAAAGCATTTAGGCAAGACATTGAGACCTTAGGGAATATCTTGTTGCTTAATATATTCCTAGCTTTCCTTCCTGGTGGAAAGTAGTTGTATATCTAATTCAGCAGTCTTCTGAAGGAGCAGTAGTTGGAGGATTCATGCTTGCAGTGGCTTACAGAAGGAGTTTTCGTGACCTTAAGGAATCAATTTTACTCATTCTTCAGGGTGCAGTTTGTGAGCTTGTTTAGTCGCTGCGTTGTGTCCAGCTCTTTGTGATCCCATGGACTGTAGCCACCAGGCTTCTCTGACCGTGGGATTTCCCAGGCAAGAATACTGGAGTGGGTTGTCATTTCCTTCTCCAGGGACCTTCCTGACCCAGGGATCTAAACCATGCCTCCTACATTGGCAGGAGAATTATTTACTCCTGAGCCACTAGTTTGTTGGGACACTGAGTTAAACGCAGGAGACCAATAATCAACATGAAGGTCAATTATTTATGCCTAGAAATTGAATCCCTTCCAAAGTGCATTTCGTATAACAACCACGCACAAAGATTGAAGATCTGATCCCTGTTGAACAGAACTAGGTATCTGATTCAATTGATTAGCACATTCTCTTCCAATAGGGAAATCCAATTGCCAGTAAACTAAACCTAGGAGAATAGCAATAGTTTGAAAAACAAACTGACTTTAAGTAATAGTAGAATCAGTTATTAAAGTACAGTGTACTCATCTTTCTTTAGTGCTAATATAATGTTATGTTATAATTTCCAAAATGGTACACTTTCATTCAATCTTTATAGTTTAGGCTTCTATTTTGCTCTTTCCTGACCTTATCCTCAGGTTCTCGGTTCATGGCATTTGATGCACTGATATTTGATGATCCACTGGTATATCAAATTGGTACATTAAATGCCACTATATTTGTGACTCAAAAATGTAGCAATATAAAAGTTACAAGAAAGCATTTTGAAAGGTCTTGTGGAATGGCATTTAATTTAGTGGAAAACATAGCTGTTGGAGGCAAACAGATTTCAGGTTGGATCCCACTTCGGCTAACTAACTGTTATTCTGGGCAAATACTTCAACCACTGTAAGCTTTGATACACTCATTCTTACATGTAAATATTACAAGCTATTTTAAAGTTTATGATGTAAACATAGCATTATATGTACCTAGAACACACCTGATACTTAGTAAGAATTCAATAAAATATAGCTCTAATATTAATATTATGATGACAATGGTGATGATGATGATAGTGATTTGACAGTGGCTCTCTGGGTTGACAAGGTCATTACTGTATACAAAGGGAGGTGGGCAAAGGGTTTAACCTGAGCCAAGATACCTATATTTCTCACTAACATGAGAGAACAAAGATATGGTCAAGTTCAACTAAAAGAAGAATTGAAGCAGGAAGAGTAAGTTTCAGGGAAACCACAAGTTTAATACTCAAATATTTATTTTTCTTTAAGTGTATAACAGAAGATCAAAATAAACTGCCAAAGTGGATGAGGAATAAGATATTGACACAATACACATGTTTGTTTGGTAGCTAGATTCAGTTCAGTTCAGTTCAGTCACTCAGTCGTGTCTGACTCTTTGCGACCCCATGAATCGCAGCACACCAGGCTTCCCTGTCCATCACCAACTCCTGGAGTTCACTCAGACTCATGTCCAGTCCATCACGTCAGTGATGCCATCCAGCCATCTCATCCTCTGTCGTCCCCTTCTCCTCCTGCCCTCAATCCCTCCCAGCATCAGAGTCTTTTCCAATGAGTCAACTCTTAGCATGAGGTGGCCAAAGTACTGGAGTTTCAGCTTTAGCAGCATTCCTTCCAAAGAAATCCCAGGGCTGATCTCCTTCAGAATGGACTAGTTGGATCTCCTTGCAGTCCAAGGGACTCTCAAGAGTCTTCTCCAACACCACTGTTCAAAAGCATCAATTCTTCAGCGCTCAGCCTTCTTCACAGTCCAACCCTCACATCCATATATGACCACTGGAAAAACCATAGCCTTGACTAGATGGACCTTAGTCGACAAAGTAATGTCTCTGCTTTTGAATATGCTGTCTAGGTGGGTCATAGCTTTTCTTCTAAGGAGTAAGCATCTTTTAATTTCATGGGTGCAGTCACCATCTACAGTGATTTTGGAGCCCAAAACAATAAAGTCTGACACTATTTCCACTGTTTCTCCATCTATTTCCCATGAAGTGATGGGACCAGATGCCATGATCTTCATTTTCTGAATGTTGAGCTTTAAACCAACTTTTTCACTCTCTTCTTTCACTTTGATCATCATATTGAAGAAACCTGGGGCCTTAGGGTATAAAATTACATTTGTTGTTGCCTATTGTGTGTCATTTAGCTTGCTAGGCACTGTCTCATACTTATTTGTCTTAAACCTACCTGTGAAATGTGTATTTCTATTCCAGCATCTTTTAATTTCATGGGTGCATTCACCATCTACAGTGATTTTGGAGCCCAAAACAATAAAGTCTGACACTATTTCCACTGTTTCTCCATCTATTTCCCATGAAGTGATGGGACCAGATGCCATGATCTTCATTTTCTGAATGTTGAGCTTTAAACCAACTTTTTCACTCTCTTCTTTCACTTTGATCATCATATTGAAGAAACCTGGGGCCTTAGGGTATAAAATTACATTTGTTGTTGCCTATTGTGTGTCATTTAGCTTGCTAGGCACTGTCTCATACTTATTTGTCTTAAACCTACCTGTGAAATGTGTATTTCTATTCCCACTTTACATTTGGGAAAATGGAAAGTTGTTTGAACTGAGGAAAACAATAGAAAGTAGAGATAAAATGGCTTTTCAGATACCATGGAGAATCCCACATAGGGTAAAGATGGATCAGCAAAAACCCCAATTCAGGAAAGCAACCTGCATATAAGATTTCAGAGATTAGCAGTGATTTTTCTTGGGGAAGACTCCTCATAACTAGACCAGATTAAGTCTTCTGCGTTTGCTGCCAGAGCATTCTAGGTCTTCTGCTCTTATACTGACACTATTCCAGAATTATCTGAAGTAATAACATCACACTTAGTATACATTTTCTCATGCACTAGGTCTGTCCATAGGCATTAACAGGTGGATGGATAGATAGTGAGGAATCTGGCAGCTTGTTCTATTTCATTCCTCTTCACTCCCTTCCTGGAAGCAAGCTTTTGATAGGTGGAGAAAAAGGAATGATTTCATCAGCACAATTGGAGAGTTTCATTCTTTAAGAAGGAGCTAGTATTAGCAAGAGAATGGCTGGTTAGTCCTATAAATACTTCACTATAAGTAAACTCAGGGACTTAACAGTCCCCCACAATCAGCTGTGGTCCCCACATCAGATCTGAGAGTAAAAACATTCACTAGTTTGGGTGATAGTAGCTTGCAAATCTCATGGATGGAGGAGCCTAGTAGGCTGCAGTCCATGGGGTCGCGAAGAGTCAGACACGACTGAGCGACTTCATTTTCACTTTTCATTTTCATGCACTGGAGAAGGCAATAGCAACCCATTCCAGTAATTTTGCCTGGAGAATCCCAGGGACGGGGGAGCCTGGTGGGCTGCTGTATATGGGGTCGCACAAAGTCGAACACGACTGACAAGACAGCAGCAGCAGCAGCAGCACCAGCAGTAGTTGCTATGGCAGGAGGAAAATCTCAGTGAATTAAAATGCAGAGACTTACCTTTTCTCATTTAAAGATAAAATGGTGATGGGGAAGGAGGGCTCTCTGCTCCACATAGTCATTGAGGAATCCAGGTTAACAAGTGCTGTATGAAATGAAGTCTGCCTGTGAGCCCAGGAGGAAAGGGAAGAGTTCCAGAACAGCAAACTAGCTTTACCACATTAACCTAAATAGAAAGGCATTCAAGTGTTTAATGAATGCAATTTTTTGTGGTTCTCTCCCACTCCAGTACTCTTGCCTGGAAAATCCCATGGATGGAGAAGCCTGGTAGGCTGCAGTCCCTGGAGTCACAAAGAATCTGACACGATGAAGCAACTTAGCAGCAGCAGCAGCAATACTTTACAATTTGGCTTTTATTTTCTTTAAATAACTTTGCATTGGTAGAGTATTTTTTGCATTAACACATTTAAATGTAGGAAATTTATTTTCTGTATTTATACAATTACATATAAATTGGTGCCAGTGATAAATCCATTAGCTATTCAGTGAAAATATCTATATTGTTTAATATATTATGTAGCATGCACATATATGATGTGTGTATATATATATGATGTGTGTGTGTGTGTGTGTGTATATATATATATATATATATAAACACTATAGGCTACAAGGTAAAGATGTGTGCTGCAGACAGTAGGTTTTGAAGGAGGACCAAGAAAGAGAACTTCTGGATGAGTCAACCACATTTTACTATGTGCTGATCAGTCTGATTTCTGCAGAGAACACAGAGAGAAGGGACCCAATATAGTGGGTTTATGTATCTTCATTTTCCTTCGTTAAAACTTTTTAAAAAAGTTTCACAGTTTTACTAAAAATATGTATTTTGAAATAATCATAAATTTACAGGAAAGTTTCAAGTCCAGTATACATGTCTTTTTTTTCACTTGAACCTTTTGAGTTCAAGCTGGTGACTTGCTGCCCAGTCACCTCGGAATATTTTAACGTAGTGTATGGAGTGATTTTTCACAACATTGAAAAATGTTGTGACAACAACATTTTCTAATCATCAGATGCATTCACGTTTCAGCAATTGTCTCCATATATTCTTTACAGTAGGATGATCAAATTCAAAATCATTGTTATATTTCATTGTCATTTCTCTTTATTCTCATTAGGTCTTAGGACAATCTGGCCTTGACTTTCATGACCTTAGTACTTTTGAGTACAGTCTACTTTTTTTTGTCAGTTAAATGCTTCTCAATTTAGGTTTTTCATTATGACCAGATTCAGGTTATGCATTTTTGGCAAGAATATCACAGAAGTGATATATTAAAATGCAGAGACATATATATATATATTTATATCCTATCACAGGATGCACAGTTTGGCTTGTTCAAAATTAGTGATGCTAGCTTTGATCACTTGATTCTGGAGATGTCTGTCAGGCTTTTCCACTTCCCTTTCCCTTTTTCAGGGAACAAGAAAACCATGAGAAAGCACTTTGAACTATGTAAATATAATATTCCTCATTAAACTTTCAAATTGGTCATTTGTTATTTATTTTTATCTCTGTTTCATTTATTTGAGCTATTTAGTCATTGTTGTCATTATTTATTTTGATGTTTGATTTTTCCCCAATTTGGTCAGGTAGAGTCCCTTTTTATCCAGTTTCTCTGTCTTTCTGACATATCTCTAACCTCCTTGAGTACTTTCTTACTTCCTTATACAATATGTTCTCAATTTATGCTTGCCCTGCTTCAGCTTGCCCTGAAATCAGCTATTTCTTCAAGCGACTCCAATTCCTTGCAGTGGAGAATGGTATTTAGAAGCCAAGATTTGAGTGCTGGATGTGTTTATGACTGCGGAGGTGCCAGTGCTCCCAAGCCCACGCAGTAGACAGACTGCATATGTACACATCACATCTAAATTTCTTTATTTACGTCTGTTTTAAAACCCATGAGTTTACATTCAGTTCAGTTCAGTTCAGTCGCTCAGTCGTGTCTGACTCCCTGTGACCCCATGAATTGCAGCACGCCAGGCCTCCCTGTCCACCACCAACTCCTCTTCCCCATTCTTGCCATGACTTCTACCATCCTAAGGAAGCTGGAGGCACTGGGGGACAACCTTGAGCCACTCAAACCAGCAGTCTAGTGGACAGTGGAAAGTGATCTTTCCTGGACTGAGGCTGCCTTTTCTGGTCTGCTGGGATCAGGATTGGCCTATGACTCTGATGGATTAACCGACAAAAGGGGAAATTTTTGCTATCTGAAATAAAATTTATGGGCCTCTATTGCCAAGGAGAGATCCACTGCTAAAGGAGATAAATCCTTTCCTAGCTTCCTGGTGATTTCTCACTTTTTAATTAGGGGTATTAAAAAATTAAATTTAACTGTACCTTTTTTGGTGAGTTATTTGTAAGGAAATTAGAAGAGTAAGGAAACAATTTGCATTGAGTTGTTTCAAAGAAGTTTTCTAAATTTTCTGCTCAACTCTTAAGAAATAAAACCAACTATACTTGTTTTACCGTTCATATCTAGATCTACACCTAAGTTTCCCTTAAGATACTATAAAATCCAACAATGTCACTCTCAGTTTAAAAGTTTGTACATCTTGGGATATGGATCAATAAAATGGCTATATAGATTTATTTTGTCACCCAGAGGATATATAGTTTGCAGGGGCCTCACTGGCTCATGCTAAGGAAACTATAAATTTGTTTTTATGAAGTGATTAAAAAATTATTGTGAGGAAATAGCTGAATCTCCCTTTCCTTCAAATTTGGCAGAAAACTACCAAATTTAATCAAATACTTTTAAGCCAATCTTCAGACAGCTCCAACTTTTGCTTTTTTGCCTCCAAAATGCATTTATGAGAAAATAATTGCCTTAATAATCTTACAAGTCATTTTTAAACTGCAAAATATAATTACAATTAACACAGACATGCTTGAACTCACAGTTGGACTTAAAATGCAACAAATGGACATAATTTCCTTATTCAGTGATTTTATATTTTTCACATCTGTACTTTATCTATACTTGTTTGATTTGCAAAGTACTTAGAGTTAAAATATTCACATTTTAAATACTTATATTTTATAAATATTTAAAGTATATAAGTAAAATAAGTATATTATACTTTTACTTATAAGTAAAATACTTATATTTTACCTGCAACTTTAAAAACTTTTAAAATGTATTAGAGACCTCTGCTTCTTATGTGACTGACAAAGCTCCTACCAGATTGACTCTTCCATAGATAGCAACTATAAATTCTGGGTAAAATTACAGAACAAAAATGAAAACCATGCACTAGAAAGTGAAACAAAAGCAAGTGTATATAGAGGAGTTGTATGGAAGAAGGAAAAACACACTGATCTGACTTTTCCACTTTTATAGATTTTAACCTGTGTATAAGCTGTGGCCAGTGATTGAGAGGCTGATAGAGAGGGTAGAAACAGAAAAAAATTTCGATTTTGAAGAGCCAGAGAACATAGTTTGGAACCACCATCCATTCAGTTCAGTTCAGTTGCTCAGTCCTGTCTGACTCTTTGCAACCCCATGAATTGCAGCCCGCCAGGCCTCCCTGTCCATCACCGACTTCCAGAGTTCACTCAGACTCACATCTATCGAGTCGGTGATGCCATCCAGCCATCTCATCCTCTGTCTTCCCCTTCTCCTCTAGCCCCCAATCCCTCCCAACATCAGAGTCTTTTCCAATGAGTTAACTCTTCGCATGAGGTGGCCAAAGTACTGGAGCTTCAGTTTTAGCTTTCCCTCCAAAGAAATCCCAGGGTTGATCTCTTTCAGAATGGACTGGTTGGATCTCCTTGCAGTCCAAGGGACTCTCAAGAGTCTTCTCCAACACCACAGTTCAAAAGCATGAATTCTTCGGTGCTCAGCTTTCTCATAGCTGCCAGAAAATGGAAAAAGGAATCTCCAGAAAAAAAAAGTAACAAACAGGAAGCTCTAAATTTTGAGTAGAGAAACTTTGCCTAAATATCTGACTGATCCCTCAACCATGTGTGAATAGAAAAACTTCCAAGTTCTCAAGCAGAGGTCAAAAGAACTGAATTGAAATTTGAATTATCTCTTAAATACAGAATTTACCAGTTGAGTTCAAACATATTACTTATTGAAACAAACAAGGAAACAAGTCTCCACAATAGTGTTTATGACATAATTAAAAATTATTTAACATTGAAGAACCGGGAAGATGTGATCAATTCTGAAGAGAGAAGACAGGCAAAGGAGGCAATGAAGACTGACTTGCAAGGAGACCCAAATGTTGGAACTAAAGAAGTATTTTAAGGAAATTTTTATGACTATCCTCAATAATGTAAAAGAAAATTTACTCATAATGCATGAAAAATTGCAACATCTTAGTAGATAAATAGGAATTTTTAAGAGAGAACCAATACGGATAGCTCTTAACCTAGTGTAGGTTACAGGGAGATATATCTTTAGATGTCTGTTAAATAAAAAATTAACATTTTTCATTGTTTTCTTTTGACTTAATTATCTTGAGTTGTATTCTTTATTCTTTTCACCTACTTAATTTGTTTAAAATTTTATTATATATTTTAAAATAATATTTAGCCCTAAGATATTGGTTTCTTTATCTGAACATTTATAGAGCAGGTGTTATGTGTCAGATCCTATGCTAGGAAGGGTTTATTAATGAAAGAAGAAAGAGAACAAGAAGAGAAGGAAGAAAGATAATTGCTTCATGAAGTCAAGAGTATTTTCTGTATCCCTAGTAGCTATTACAAGGCCTGAAATATAGTGAATTGGCCTAATGGGTAATTACTAATTGAGAGAATAAGTATATGATAATGTAAATATATCATAATAAGATTTATACTTTATTTTATCTTTTACCTGTATTGTGGTCTTTTAAAGTCTCCTAATCCTGAGCTACCAATTTCTCTTGTGCATTTTGTTTCTCACTCTTTTTCTTAATTTTCTTGGGTGCTCAACATTTTCTTTTCATAGTAGGAGTTTCATTAGGTCTATTCTGAAGCTCTTCTTGCTCATCTGTCTTTTACAATACAGAGATGGAATTGAAAAATTGTCCATCATTTTTCTCCTTCTACCTTCATAGAGTAAAACAAAAACATTAAATTGTATGATGATTCAATTTTGATCACAGCTGTTCATCTTGCCCATGAAGCCCACCCATCTGCCCTAGAGCCTATGCTCTGTGACAAAGCAAGCCTCCACAATGAGAAGACCATGCTCCATACTGAAGAGCAGTCTCCACTCACCACAATTGGAGAAAGCCTGGGAGCAGCAGTAAGACCCAGTGCAGCAAAAATAAATAGAAAAGTGAAAACTAATTAATTATATATAATTACAAATTTTTCATTACGACAAAGATAACATAAATGAAGTGAATAAACCAACAGTAAATTTGAAGAAGACTTGTAAACTAGAGGGAAAAGCTACTCTCTGTAAAAAGACTTACATATTGATAGAAAGATGTGATAGAAAAGTAGCAATAAGTAGGAAAAAAAATGTTTTACACACTGAAATTTTGTATCATCAAAGATACATGAAAATATGCATATACACATTAGTAGTCAAGAAAAGATAAAGTAATAGATTTCACATTTTGCTGTTCAGACTGACAAATATTGAGATGAATATAAAATCTTTTGCTACCAGGAGTGGGAAAAACAGCATGCCTATAAAATACTAAAGTAAATACAAAAACAATCCCCTTGGCAGCTATAAAATTGTACACATATGCTTATGGCCCAGGAATCCCTTTCCTGATAATATATTCTACATAAAGAAAACTTTAAGTTCATATAGTATATCTACAAGTTTGTTTACATCGGCATTATTCAGAGTGGGGAAAAATCCATCAGTAATAAAAAGGATAGATAAATTATTGTGCTTCCTAATCACTGAAAACAATGAATGAGAATTATACTAGGTACCTTGAAAGATTTCTGTGAAATTACACAGAAGAACAATAGCTAAAATACCATAATCTTCCAATTTTTATAATGTATTACTGGAGCTTAGATATGGGTGTGTATGTATATACGTATGCATATGTATATGTGAATATATACATGTCTACATGAGGATGGAACACAACTGTTAAAGGATACACTTAGACTGTTAACTTGGGGAGGAAGCAGAAAGGAAGGTATGTGAGTGGAGTGTGAAACAAAGAGAAGCAAACAAGTATACATTGATGTATGTACTCTACTGTATATAAAGTAGATGGCTGATGAAGATATACTATATAACGCAGGAGAAAAAAGAAGGTACAATTTGTTTGTAAGACATATATTAAGTTAATTCCAAAAATGCATTCCAATATATTAATACATTAGGTGAAGAAGAATACTGTTTGAGTATACTCATACGAAGTACCTAGAACAGACAAATTCATAGTCAGAAAGTACATCAGTGGACGAGGAAGGAGGGGATACCGGGAGTAACAATTTAATGGGCACAGAGTTTCAGTTTGAAGCTGAAACCCAATACTTTGGCCACCTGATGGAAAGAGCTGACTCATTTGAAAAGACCCTGAGGATGGGAAAGATTGAGGGCGGGAGGAGGAGGGGATGACAGAGGTTGAGATGGTTGGATGGCATCACCAACTCAATGGACATGGGTTTGGGTAAACTCTGGGAGTTGGTGATGGACAGGGAGGCCTGGTATGGTGCAGTTCATGGGGTCACTAAGAGTCAGACACAATTGAGCAACTGAACTGAACTGAGTTTCAGTTTAGGAAGGTAAAAATTTCAGGAGATAGATGATGGTGAGAGTTACACAGCACAACAATATAAATGTATTTAATGCCACTGAACTGTTAAAATAATATATTTTATATGACTTTTTTCAACAATAAAGCATTTAAAAAGAATGCACAATATGATTTATTTACTCAGGTATGTAAAAATGAGAATTATATGATGATGTATTAAAAAAAAGTTTTAGAACTGTTCATTGGAAAAGACTCTGATGCTGGGAGGGGTTGGGGGGCAGGAGGAGAAGGGGACGACAGAAGATGAGATGGCTGGATAGCATCATTGACTCAATGGATATGAGTTTGAGTGAACTCCAGGAGTTGGTGATGGACAGGGAGGCCTGGTGTGCTGTGATTCATGGGGTCACAGAGTAGGACATGACTGAGCGACTGAACTGAACTGAACTGAGCCTAACTTTTGGCTGGTCCTGAGAGGAAGAATCTCTTCTGGACCTTACCTTTGTTTTGCCAGACTTTTCTAGGGCTGAGGGGGTCACTAGGCTGGGGACTGTTAAAGATATAAATGAACTCCAGGGTATTTATATTTTGAGTGCATTTTCCATTGACATACTTAAAAGGAGGCGAATCACATACTATTTCTTCTTGGAAAATATGCAGAATAAATGTGTGTGAGGTGCTGCTGATAAACAGAATTTAGGAGTTGGAAGGCTGCAAGAATGGACGTGTCATTTGTAGAAATAGGAAACACAGAAGGAGATAAAGCTTGAGAGACAAAGTCACAGGTTTAGTAGAACAAGATGCTCTTGGGATGCTGGTTTCTACATTAAGACTGCTCTATAAATATACAAGCAGCTCATGCAGCTCAATACCAGAAAAAAAAAAATTAAAAATGGGTCAAAAAACTAAACAAACATTTCTCCAAAGAAGACATACAGATGGTGGCTAACAAACACATGAAATGTTGCACAACATCACTCATTTCAGAGAAATGCAAATCAAAACCACAATGAGGTACCATCTCACACTGGTCAGAATGGCTGCCATCAAAAAGTACAAACAATAAATGCTGAAGAGGGTGTAGAGAAATGGGAATCCTCTTACACTATTGTGGGAATGCAAACTAGTACAGGCATTGTGGAGAACAGTGTGGAGATTCTTTAACTGGAAATATAACTGACCTATGACTCAGCAATCCCACCGCTGGGCATACACACCAAGGAAATCAGAATTGAAAGACACACGTGTACCCCAGTGTGCATCGCAGCTCTGTTTACAATAGCTAGGAAATGGAAGCAATCTGGATATCCATTGGCAGATGGATAAGAAAGTTGTCAGTCAGTCAGTTCAGTTGCACAGTTGTGTCTGGCTCTTTTCGACCCCATGAATCACAGCACACCAGGCTACTGTCCATCACCAACTCCCATAGTTTACTCAAACTCATGTCCATCGAATCAGTGATGCCATCCAGCCATCTCATCCTCTGTCATCCCCTTCTCCTCCTGCCCCCAATCCCTCCCAGCATCAGAGTCTTTTCCAGTGAGTCAACTCAAGTTGTACATATACACAATGGAATATTACTCAGCTATTAAAAAGAACACATTTGAGTCCGTTCTAATGAGGTAGATAAAACTGGAGCCTATTAATACAGAGTGAAGTAAGTCAGAAAGAAAAACACCTATACAATATACTAATGCATATATTGAATGGTTTGCCTTAGAAATGAACAGAGATAATTCTGTCGTTTTTGAGACTGCATCCAAGTACTGCATTTCGGACTCTTTTGTTGACCATAATGGCTACTCCATTTCTTCTNAAGCAGAGACATTACTTTGCCGACTAAGGTCCATCTAGTCAAGGCTATGGTTTTTCCTGTGGTCATGTATGGATGTGAGAGTTGGACTGTGAAGAAGGCTGAGCACTGAAGAATTGATGCTTTTGAACTGTGGTGTTGGAGAAGACTCTTGAGAGTCCCTTGGACCGCAAGGAGATCCAACCAGTCCATTCTGAAGGAGATCGGCCCTGGGATTTCTTTGGAAGGAATGATGCTAAAGCTGAAGCTCCAGTACTTTGGCCACCTCATGTGAAGAGTTGACTCATTGACAAAGACTCTGATCCTGGGAGGGATTGTGGGCAAGAGGAGAAGGGGACGACCGAGGATGAGATTGCTGGATGGCATCACGGACTCAATGGACGTGAGTCTGAGTGAACTCCGGGAGTTGGTGACGGACAGGGAGGCCTGGCGTTCTGTGATTCATGGGGTCGCAAAGAGTCGGACACAACTGAGCAACTGAACTGAACCTAACTGTGCTTATGCTATGAGGGCCAATGTCTCATGAAACACAAACAGTAGAAGAGATAAATCTCCTATGTAGAAGAATCCCCAATAATTTATGTGAGCTACATTGCCTTTAAGGAGGGGGAAACAGAATTCCCTACCCTTTGAGTGTGTACTGTGCATAGTGACTTCCTTCCAAAAAGCAAACTTTGGAAAGGGGAAATGGGAGTAACTTGGTGTTGCACTGGTGTTGCTAGTGAGAAGACTGTTGATATTCTGATTTAGTTTTTTTATATATGATCTATTTTTATGCTTTGACTTTTAAAAATCTTACCATGATCCCTGCCATACTGAAATGTGATATTGCACTTCCCTGTTTGTGTGTGTGTGGATGTGTTCCATTCATGTGCTGGGTACTTCAAGTAGATGAAGATGTGCTTAGTTGCTCAGTCATGTCTGATTCTTTGCAACCACATGGACTGTAGCCTGCCAGACTTCTCTGTCCATGGGATTTCTTAAGCAAGAATACTGGAGTGGGTTGCCATTTCCTATTCCAGGGGTCTTCCTAACCCAGGGGTTGAACCTGCATGTCCTGCTTCAGCAGGTGAATTCTTCACCACTGAGCCACCTGGGATAAGAAAATGAGTGTTCTTCAATTTGGGATCTTACTGGTTTCTTTCATTGTTAATATTTATGTGGGCAACACCCTTGTGTCCTGTATCCTTACTGCCTAACACAGAACTTTCCATATATTCAACACTTAATTAAATCACTGAATGAAGGAAGAAATGAAGAGGGGAAAAGTTGTGATGGACTTTGAATTGGTTCTTCAAAGATCTCTATAAGTTGAAAGAAAAATTTACATCCATTAAAAGGAAAGAGGGCTGACTTATTGTCACTTTCTTCTAAAATTAGCATTATCTCATATGACAGTTGAAAAAGCTAGGGCTCAGGTTCTTTAAAATAGTGAAACTGGAACTTGAGTCCCCTTGTTTTTCTGCTTCTATTTACCAAGTACTGTCGAGGCTCCATGCTATTGCAGGTATGCTCCAAGGCTGTTTTAAGTCTCAGAATCATGCCTTTTCCCCCACTTGTATTGTCTGCAAATACTGCAAGCAATGAGAAACTGTATACTCTAAAATTCTATAGCATGGGATATGTATGAGGAGATAAAAATGCTATCAGATATTGGCATTTATTGTAAAACTAAGGAGTAACCCTTGAGCTGCAACTAAGCAGGACCTATGGAGCCTTCCTGGAGCAGACTCCTTCCCCCATACTGTCTGCATGAACTCTTCTCTGAAGTGCCTAGATAAGAGTGCAAGACACACATTGCCTGAGTTGTTTTATAGATGTGAAAACCTTCACCAAATGGAAGAAGTTAACTACTCGATGACCGTGAGCACATAGCTCCAGGCCTTCCAGGCCTATCCAGGAGCTTAAGAATAAATAATGTTAACCCCTATGACCCTGCCCTGTTCTCTCTCCATTAACGAATCAGACTTGTGCACGAATTGAGCAGATCACCTACCCCGGGACAGCGCCCTCTTCGTCATTCTGCATTTAAAAATGCTTTGCTGAATCTTTGGGAGAGGGGAGGGATCTGCTCACAAGCCGCCTATTCTCCTCGTATTGGCACCTCTACAATGAACAATGCACTTTCCTTCACCACCACCCAGTGTCGGTAGATCGGCTTCACGAGTAGATTCACGTCACTGAAGCTGGCAGTGGACCCACTGGTTTGGTGACAGAACTGAAACGCAGTGATGGTGGGAGAAATCGAGAAGGCTGATGGAGAAGTCTGGCTCCTCTACTTATGGCCTTCCCCAAACCCTGCTACATCCATCCTTCTCTGATGCACTCAGTAGTGTTTGGGGACATATGAAAGATGTTAAGAAATATTAGGAAATGGACGAGAAGGCAGCAACAGAGGATGAGATAGTTGGATGGCATCACCAACTCAATGGACATGAGTTTGAGCAAACTCCTGGAGACAAGGAAAGACAGGGAAGCCTGGTGTGCTGCAGTCCATGGGGTGGCAGAGTCAGACCTGACTTAGTGACTCAACAACAACAACATTGTATCAGTGGTATTTAGTTCCCAGGTGGTGCTGATGATAAGGAACTTGTCTGCCAGTGCAGGAGATGTAAGAGTCAGGGGTTCAGTCCTTCAGTCAGGAAGATCTCCTGGGGGAGGGCACAGCAACCCACCTCAATATTCTTACCTGGAGAAGCCCATGGACAGAGGAGCCTGACAGCCTACAGTCCACAGGGTCTTAAAGAGTGGGACACGACTGAAGTGACTTAGCACATGCAAACAACGGTATTTAACTCCATGTTTCCCAAGTGTATTTGCTCACAGAATTCCCTACCTTGTTTACCGATTGCAATTTATAGTCCATAGTAACTCTTTGGGAAGTATTCTTTTAGCAAGGAGTTGTGTATTACAGTTACAGTGTAAACTTGTGAGAGCAGGGACTGTTTCCAGGGCCCAGCACAGTGTCCTGTGAGCTATCAGAACTCAGTAAGGAAAGAATGAATGGATTTAAGAAGTGTTAACACATGGGCAGCATTAAGAGTTATATGCAGTTTTTGTTTGCTTATGTAAAGGGCAGGAAGCTCTCATATAGCCCTGAAAATGACAATTTTGCTGCTGTCATTTTAGTTGCTAAGTCATGTCCAACTCTTTGCAACTCCGTGGACTCTAGCCCATCAGGCCCTTCTGTTCATGGGATTTCCCAGTCAAGAATACTGGGATGAGTTGCCATTTACTTCCCCAGGGGATCTTCCCAACCCAAGGATCAAACCCCTGTCTCCTCTTTGGCAGGCAGTTTCTTTACCACTGACCCACAAGAGTAGCCCTTTAAAAGGACAATTAGGTAGGAAGCTGCTTACTTTTCTTAGCACCAGTACTTAGAAGGAGGTTAAATACTCCTTTGTTTAGTAACTTTTCACTCAGGCCTCAGAGGTGATTTCGGTTACCAAAATAAACAGGGGCTTCTCTTTCTCTACCAAAAGATATTATGGTTATCTGATTCTCGAAACACTGCTTTTAAAAAAAGCTATCCAAAACGGATCAAGTTTGGAAGGTGTTCTGTTTATCTGGCACATGGCGCAGTGGCAGTCAGCAAGCCCATATAAAAGAAGATGAAGATGCTTATCTGGATGGAATTTAATTAAAAATAAACAAGAAGATGGCTACTATTTTAGGATAATTTCTTTTCAAGAAGGAAGATTATATGAAGTCTTTACAGATTCCAGTGTATTAAAGCATATTCTACATCACATTATTATTCCCAAGTGTAGTTCACCCCATCAACTTTCAATTCTTTTCTGTCAAGTAATTTTTCTTCAACACATGAGTTCCATTAGCAGATTCAGTTACATGCTGCCCAGTATCTCTATCTAGTTAATTTTGACAACACCAAGAGCTGAAAGGCTAAGCCAACAATTCCAAAAATAGTTTCTTTGAAAACAAAGATGCAATCACAATTAGATTGGACTGAAACGTTCCCTGGATAATGTCTTATGAAGTTCTTTTAAAAAAACAAACATAATGAGCCAACTCGTGATACCAGAGGTCTCAAGAAATAAACCACAAAAATGCATTTATCTCTTTTGTTGTACTAATGTACATTCTTAGCTTGGAGACTTCATTTGGGTCTGTCTTAATGTGCATCTTGCCTGTCTTGGTAACACTGAACTTAAAGGCAGACTCCCAAGGGACACTTTTCTTATCTCTTATCACCATGTGAGTGATAAGTAACAGCACTCTTTGAGATAAGACTGTCCAATTAGAGAAGGTTCTGTATAAATCTGAGAAAGGGTATGGATTCTTCACGGTAATCTTACAGGCACTTTGAGGCACCCTCTTTTTGTTCCCTCTGAGCAAATAATAGTAGACATTTAGACATCTTTGGAGTTTTCACTAGAGTCAGGTAATGTGCTATTCATCTAATTGGAGTAGGTTATTTAGCTTTGGTTATAATCCTGTGAGGTATGTACTATTGTTTTCACTGTTTTACAAATATAGTATGGTAGTATAGAGGGATTATTGCAAAAAGTCATGGAATTTGAGTTAGTTAGATTAAAAACTCTCAAATGAAACACAGAATTTGACTTCAGAACCCACACCCATAGCACTACACACAATACTGATGTTTGCCCTAGAATTTGAGGAAAGATCACTCCCTTCACTTTTTCTCTCTTTGCTTCACACCATCCACTGTCTGTACCTATTATGCCTGAACAAACTTTAATTGTAGAAAGCAAGAAATTCTTTAGTATTAAACCAACCAGAAACTTCAAATTAGATATCACTTTTTAAAGTGCCACTAGCTGATTCATGTCAGTGTATAGCAAAATGAATACAGTATTGTAAAGCAAAACAAACTAAAAAAAAAAAATTAATTAGAATAAAAAAATAAATAAATAAAGTGCCACTAAACTCCCCAAGGGCGTCTCTGGTGGCTGAGTGGTAAAGAATCCTCCTGCAAATGCGAGAGACGAGAGTTCTATCTCTGAACTGGGAAGATTCCCTGGGAAAGGAAATGGCAACCCACTCCGGTATTCTTGTCTGGGAAATCTCATTGACAGAGGAGCCTGGCAGGCTAAGTCCATGGAGTCTCAAAGAATTGGACATGACTTGGAAGTAAACAATCACAAAAACAAAAACTCCCCAGTCTCTCAAAGCATACACATTTCATGCAGAACCACAACAAAAATCTCATCTATTTCCTAAACTTAAACTAGATTTTCATGAATAACTAACATACAAGAAAAAAAACCTATTTATTATTTAGTTTTTCTCTAGGGTTTCCTAGTAACAGAACAGTAATACTGCTTAATTTTCCAGTAAAGATGCAAGTAATGGGGAGAGGGGGAAGGAAAACCAGAAAAGTAGATTGGGATCACAGTGTGTAGAGCCTAAATCTTGAGGCTCAGTCTAGGCTAGCTGTCTAGGATGCAATAGTCAATCTGACATACCTCGTTAACTCTCAACATCAAAGAGAACACCTGAGTATAGTTTCCTCCATATTTTCAAAGACATTCCTCTTTAGCAAACTCCAAGATAATAACATGCCCATGGTTATGTGGAAGTGATAAAAAGACTCTACCTGCATAAAATGTTTCTCTTCCCCAGAACAGTTTCTCTCCCCCAGAATTTCATGTGGCCATAAAATTAAAAGAAATTTGCTCCTTGGAAGAAAGGCTATGACCAACCTAGACAGCTTATTAAAAAGCAGAGACATTACTTTGCCAACAAAGGTCCACCTAGTCAAAGCTAAGGTTTTTCCAGTAGTCATGTATGGATGTGAGAGTTGGACCATAAAGAAAGTTGAGTGCTGAGATTGATGATTTTGAACCGTGGTGTTGGAGAAGACTCTTGAGAATCTCTTGGGCTGCAAGGAGATCCAACCAGTCCATCCATCCTAAAGGAGATCACTCCTGAGTATTCCTTGGAAGGACTGATGTTAAAACTAAAACTCTAATACTTTGGCCACCTGATGGGAAGAATTGACATTTGAAAAGACCCTGATGCTGGGAAATATTGAAGGCAGGAGGAGAAGGTGACAAGAAAGGATGAGATGGTTGAATGGCATCACAGAATCAATGGACATGAATTTGAGCAAGCTCTGGGAGTTGGTGATGAACTGACTGGCTGAAGCACTGCCATATGATATTCATTCTTTCAGTAGTTTTGACACAATTAATGAAGCCAGCTCCAGAGGTGAATCTCTTTCTATAGATATGAACATGAGTATTTTTAAATTAACACTTTCATAAATAAAACTAAACACAACTCTCATATCTACACAGCAACTAGCTACACTAATGCATATGCTGCTGCTGCTGCTAAGTCGCTTCAGTCATGTTTGACTCTGTGCGACCCCATGGATGGCAGCCCACCAGGCTCCCCTGTCCCTGGGATTCTCCAGGCAAGAACACTGGAGTGGGTTGCCGTTTCCTTCTCCAATGAAGGAACGTGAAAAGTGAAAGTGAAGTCGCTCAGTCGTGGCCAACTGTTTGGGACCCCATGGACTGCAGCCTACCAGGCTCCTCCTCCATCCATGGGATTTTCCAGGCAAGAGTACTAATACACATACAAACTCATTTAGATTTCATGTTTATTGTTTACTTATTACTTCTAATTTATTGCTAAATTATACCTCTTGTTTACTGAGCCCTAACTGTACCCCAGTTAATGTTATGATATTTTACATTTAGGGTCTCCAATCTTTATTATAACACCCTGTAGCTGACACCATTAGGTGCTTACTCAATAGCCACTTTCCAGCCTGATGCTTCCTGCCAATAGAACCTCAGATTTGTTTGCAGAGAAAATGTGGCCAAATGCAGACAATAAATCACCATTTCTCTGAATGATCATAAGGATCTAGTCGGTTTCTTATTTTCCTAGCCTCCAGAGGTGGCTGTACAACACATTTCTGTCTGATAAGACAACATCGGAAATCTATAAGCATTTGAAAAAAATTTTGATTTGCTGATAAAAGAAGACAGACATTTGCTGCCTGATTTTTTTTTCTTTTTGATTGCCTTGCATGTTTAGAACCCTCTATACATTCTACACCCAGACTTAGTTGTATTTGAGATGCTTCCTTAAGCTAAGATCATTTAGGTTTTTTGTAGCTGAACACACTCCCCACTGATCTGCTTTGTAAAATGAATGTCTTTCCCCTTTCACTGATGAGAAAACAAGGGGTCAAAGAGTGCTGTGTAATAATAAATGCAAGTTTTTTTTTTTCATTTAAGATAGACATACATATCTACTATGTTCTTGGCATTGAACTCCCTGCTAGGAATAAACATAAGGCACAATCTTTACAAGCATAGATTAAACAATCTAGGTTGAGCACAGAATTTCATCATAAATTTCTTAAACTTGTTTTAAATTTCATTTTCCTTCTTCTTTGCATCTTGCCAAACTAAAAATATCAGAACGGTCATTTCAGCTTGATTATAGAAGAGCAGAATCTCTGAGGAAAAAGAGACCTTGAGTATTTCTAAAGGTGAGGAGAGCCTGGTGAGAAACAAAGTCATTGAGTGTGTTTATTAATAGTTGCTAAACTTAATGCAATTAGTGACACAGTCTTCTCAGAATTAAAGAGAGCAGGAGGGTTGTTTTACTTTTTTGAATACATACCCAAACTATAGAGATGAACTTGCTTCAAATCTCAAGAGATGTATTTTTCTAGATATTAGTGCCAAGTAAAATGGCTCAAAGTTCGTCTCAGTTTCAAAGCTTTTCTTTCTTGAATCAGGAACAAGTTATTGCTTTAATTTTTAGTAAATGAAAGTCAGTTAAGAGTTGCCTGGCCCCAAAGCAGAGAAGATGGTTTACATAATAACCGATTTCCCCTTTAGAAAGTGGACTTCTGCCTGATATCTAAATGCGCTATGACCTTTTAAAGAAACAGAGTTCTCAAATCTCAAACCTGTTGGGTTGCAGCTGGCACCTGAATCCAGAAGCACTCACAGAGCTGGTTAATATTAGCAACCGCAGGACTGTCAGGAAAAATAGGCAAAGGACACCATTTTACAATATTAAAGGTGGACCTCGAGATATTGCAATGTTCAGCTCCTTGACCCAATGGGCTAAATACCTCTGACTACCTCACATGTGGCCTTGCGCTTCCATTCTCAGGGCTTATTAGAAAGGATTGAAGCAAGAGGCCTATAATGACGAAGGGATCGGGCAGCCTCTGAACCTCCTCAGAGGCACCGTAATGAACTGGTCTCAGAAGGTCTTTGATGCTGCTGGCTCTGCAGCCTGTATATGAGCTTTCCACTCACTCATTTCCTCTGCACTTTGGTAGCACAGCATGAAGCCTACTATTAGAAACAAGGTTTATTGCTGCCTTGCAAACATTTATTGGGTAATATCTAAAACATGGTGTCAAGTTATAGTAATGTGCTGTTCCGGGAACCTTTTTGAGAATTTTAGTGTTTCAGAAAATGGTCCTTTGAGAATTCCTCTGTTTCAGAAATGAAAAGCAGAAGAGACTGTCTATCTATCTATATATATATAGACAAACACACTCACATAACCTTTGCTTATTTGGTAGAGATATATCATTTTTCTTTCAAGAGGAACATCTGTTCCTAAGATAGATCATTCTTAGAATTTTCAAGTAGTGTGCCTCAGAGAGCAAACATTCATATTTGCCATTTGCCTGTGGATATTATTTGCCTGCATTTAAACAGGGTCAACGACATGACATACATTTTAATTAATCCCCATGAGAATTTATTTGGCATTGCTATCTACTCAATCTAGCTCAAGCTTCTCTGCTGCTGCTGCTGCTGCTAAGTTGCTTCAGTTGTGTCCGACACTCTGTGACCCCATAGATGGCAGCCCACCAAGCTCCTCTGTCCCTGGGATTCTCCAGGCAAGAACACTGGAGTGGGTTGCCATTTCCTTCTCCAATGCAGGAAAGTGAAAAGTGAAAGTGAAGTCACTCAGTCATGTCCAACTCTTAGCGACCCCCTGGTCTGCAGTGCACCAGGCTCCTCTGTGCATGGGATTTTCCAGGCAAGAATACTGGAGTGGGGTGCCATTGCCTCCTCTGCAAGCTTCTCTAGTTCACAAGAAAATAGCACAGTATACACTCCATGCACATTTTTTTTCATGTTGCTAGAAAAGAATCATTGTGATGGAAATGTATATTGTGAAATCTAATTATGATTGTGCAAGTTCTCTTTTCCTCCTCATGACTCTGCAGTATACTTCATATACAGAGGTGCTCCGGCAATGTCTGTTGATTGAGTAGATGATGATTAAACAGATGTATGAAAGGTGAAAAATACTATTACTCTATGTATTTGTTTCCTGTTTGATATTAACAGATTTTTACCAATTGACATGTAGCTGTTTTTCACAAATAGTGAAGCACCATACAGAATGGAGTGATGAAAAATACATAAAGAAATTATTCCTCCATGTCAAGGAAGAGTCAGTTGAGTTAGGTTGAACAAACAAATGAATTGAATATCTCCCTAGTACTTTTGGGCTTACCTGCTGGCTCAGATGGTAATGAATCCACCTGCAATGCAGGAGACCTGGGTTCAATTCCTGGGTTGGGAAGATCCCCTGGAGAAGGGCATGGTAACCCACGTTAGTATTCTTGCCTGGAGAATTCCATGGAAAAAGAAGCCTGGTGGACTACAGTCCATAGGCTAACATGGAATCAGACATGGCTGAACAACTAAGAACAGCACTAGTTTTTTTTTTTTTTTTTATGATGTGCTCAGCCCTCTTCAACTTTCAATTTTTACTGCTCAGTTTCTCAAAGGAAAACTGTTTCCTGGTCTCCCTGCTCTGCTTACTGCTGCCTCCTCTTGCCATGCTCTCCTGCATCATCAGACTAGAGCTGCCTTAGCCCCATCCGCTTCTCCTCTTCTCTCTCTTTCTTCTTGGCCCCTTGCACTTTCCTAATTCCAGATTCTCAACTCTCCTTTAGATTCTGACTCCCAGTGGTGGGCTGCCATCTATGGGGTCGCACAGAGTCGGACACGACTGAAGTGACTTAGCAGTAGCAGTAGCAGTGTGTGTTTTTCCATAATATCCTATGTGCGTTTGCGCTCAGTAAGGCCAAGTCATGCCCAACTCTTTACAATCCATGGACTGGAGCCCACCAAGCTCCTCCGTCCATGGGATTTTCCAGGCAAGAATACTGGAGTGGGTTGCCAATTCCTCCTCCAGGGGATCTTCCTGACCCAGGAATTAAACCCACGTCTCTGTGTTTCCTGCTTTGGCAGACAGATTCTTTATCACTGAGCCACCTGGGAAGCCCAGTGCTCATCTCTCTTTGGGATAGGTATATTGCAAAAATCCAGGGAGATTTGCTGATAATGACGATGTACATTATTATCCTATATTCTAAGAAAAAAATAGTCACCTGAAAAGACCATCTTCTAGCACCAAAATATTTAAAGATTATAAGGAACAGACAACATTCTATTCTTCATTCATAAAATGACTTGGTTGAAAGGCCTATGTTACTTGTGACTCCCCTAAAAGGGGATTACTTGTTAGGACACTGGTTATAAAATTAACATCTCTACTACATTGCTATGGAATGAATTGTGTTCACGCAGGATTCATATGAGGAAGTCCTAGTTCCCAAAGTGATGGTATTTGGAGATGAGACCTTTGTTAGATGATTAGGATTAGATGAGCTCAAGAGGATGGAACCTTCATGATGGTCCCATAAGAGAAGAAACGTCACAGAGCTTTCTCTCCTTCTCTACACTGTGTGGACTCAGAGATAAGATGGCTGTCTACAAGCCAAGAAAAGAGCCTGCACCATAGACCTACCATGTTGGTACCTTCATAGTGAACTTCCAGCCTCTAGAACTGAGAGGAAATATGTTTTTGTTGTTTAATACCACCAAGATGACTAAGACATACAACTAAATGGAATCTATTATAGGTAGTTTCTAGTGGGCAGGAAGATTATATTTTTAAATGGGGGACTGAAAGCTCTAATTTCATACAAGAGCAACCCCAGATTGAGGTTCTTAAATTTCAGACAATAGAAACAAAGGGATTAATGCAACTGCTTCCTAACATTTTTCTGCTGCAGTCTTGCTCCCTTCAATGATTCTCCATGAACTATCTTCAGAGTTACATATTGAAAGGTACATTTGGACCATATATGCATTACTATTTTATTTAAATTCTCTCACTGATGCTCTATTGCCCTAAAGCATAGTCTGCTGTTGTAGCTGATTCACTTGAAATAATTTGCCTTTCCTCTGGCCTTTGCTTCATCCAGCCCAGCGTTTCTCATGATGTACTCTGCATGTAAGTTAAACAAGCAGAGTGACAATATACAGCCTTGACATCCTCCTTTTCCTATTTGGAACCAGTCTGTTGTTCCATGTCCAGTTCTAACTGTTGCTTCCTGACCTGCATATAGGTTTCTCAAGAGGCAGGACAGGTGGTCTGGTATTCTCATCTCTTTAAGAATTTTCCACAGTTTGTTGTGATCCACACAATCAAAGGCTTTGGTGTAGTCAGTAAAGCAGAAATAGATGTTTTTCTGGAATTCTCTTGCTGGATGAAGCACAAGGTGGAATCAAGATTTCCGGGAGAAATATCAATAACCTCAGATATGCAGATGACCCCACCCTTATGGCAGAAAGCAAAGAAGAACTAAAGAGCCTCTTGATAAAAGTGAAAGAGGAGAGTGGAAAAGTTGGCTTAAATCTCAACATTGAGAAAACTAAGATCAAGGGACTCTTGAGAGTCCCTTGGACTGCAAGGAGATCCAACCAGTCCATTCTGAGGGAGATCAACCCTGGGATTTCTTTCAAAGGAATGATGCTAAAACTGAAGCTCCAGTACTTTGGCCACATTATGCGAAGAGTTGACTCATTGGAAAAGACCCTGATGCTGGGAGGGATTGGGGGCAGGAGGAGAAAGGGATGACCGAGGATGAGATGGCTGGATGGCATCATGGACTCAATGGACGTGAGTCTGAGTGAACTCCGGGAGTTGGTGATGGACAGGGAGGCCTGGTGTACTGCGATTCATGGGGTCGCAAAGAGTCGGACACGACTGCGTGACTGAACTGAACTGAACTGAAGATCATGGCATCTGGTCCCATCACTTCATGGCAAATAGATGGGAAACAGTGGAAATAGTGACAGACTATTTTGGGGGCTCCAAAATCACTGCAGATGGTGACTACAGACATGAAATTAAAAACCACTTGCTCCTTGGAAGAAAAGTTATGACAAACCTAGACAGCACATTAAAAAGCAGAGACATTATTTTCCAACAAAGGTCTGTCTAGTCAAAGCTATGGTTTTTCCAGTAGTCATGTATGGATGTGAGAGTTGGACTGAAAAGAAAGCTGAGCACTGAAAAATTGATGCTTTTGAACTGTGGTGCTGGAAGACTCTTGAGAGTCCCTTGGACAGCAAGGAGATCCAATCAGTCCATCCTAAAGGAAATTAGTCTTGAATATTCATTGGAAGGACTGATGTTGAAGCTGAAACTCCAATACTTTGGCCACCTGATGGGAAGAACTGACTCATTTGAAAAGACCCTGATGCTGGGAAAGATTAAAGGTGGGAGGAGAAGGGGACGAGAGAGGATAAGATGGTTGGATGGCATCACTGACTCAATGGACATGAGTTTGAGTAAGCTCCAGGAGTTGGTGATGGACAGGGAGGCGTGGTGTGCTGCAGTCCATGGGGTCACAAAGAGCTGAACACATCTGAGCGATTGAACTGACTGACTGGGTCTTTGAATAGCTTGTTTATTCTTCTTGTAATCTACAATTCCCTCTCCTTTACTTTTAATAATTAAATTCTACCCAGTGTTCAGAATCCAATCAATACATCACATCTTCTTTGAAAAAATTCCCTTGGTTTTCTCAAAGCTGGGAAGATGTTTGTCCCCTGTGATCTTAATTCATTGTAAACATCCCCTTTAGGCCCCTATGTTGTAAGTGATTATTTGCTTGTCTACCTGTGTCACTAGATTGAATTTTTTTAGAAAGCAAGGGGTATTTCTTCTCTTAACTGTCATACACATGCACTTAAGTGTTCATAGAGAAAATGATTAAATGAGTCATTTACTTTCTGGATCTTTCTGTCTATTTTTATTATTAATGACTCATGGTCACAAACCCAAGATGGTCCCTACACTTGAGATTGTACCTCTCTGGTTTGCATGACCCTTAGATATCAATCTCCCTCTGCTCTCCCCTGATCCTTGCGTTCCGATTATTGTCTGGCTTTTAGATATAAGGGCAGTATGGGCAATGAACTGGGAGACTGAGATTGACATATTACACTAAGTTCACCAAACTGTTTGTCACTCAGTCATGTCTGACTCTCTGCGACCCCATGGACTGTAGACTGCTAGGCTCCTCTGTCCATGGGATTTCCCAGGCAAGAATATTGGAGTGGGGTGCTGTTTCCTTCTCCAGGGGATATTTCTGACCCAGGGATCAAACCTGCGTCTCCTGCATTGCAGACAGACTCTTTACCATCTAAGCAACCAGGGAAATCCAAGCGCACTATGAGGAGCTATTAATTCTGACATAAAAGTTTGAGGCAGAAATGTGGTAGATTCCAGGGAATGTCTCTGGTCCTTCTGATGCTATCCTTAATTCCCAGAACAGAAGAAGCCTTTTCTTAAGTTTTATTTTCTCTCCATTTTTCTTTCTCCTTATCATAATTAGATGAGATTAACATGAATTAATTCCTTATATTAATTTATATTCAGACAACAGAACACATCTCTTTCAGCATTTGTTAATCTTAGTAATCTATACAACAGAAAGTGGCATGTATTTCTACATCAGCCTTTTCTATTGGCTCCTGAGGGAATTTTCCTTTAGTTGGTACTGTGATAATAACAACCCAGCTTTTTTCAAAACCATATTAGTAGAAACTCACTAGAAGTCAACCTACTTGGCCAAGATTGATTGACTCATCGACTTTAATGTTTATGAAACATTATAATGTTATGTTTGATGTGAAGGCTTATTTTAGGAAAAAATGTACTTTTCAAAAAACTGATCATGTTTAGACATGCTAGTTCTAGTTTTAAATATGATACTGAAAAGCAAAACAAAATAAGACTTTCAATTTTTATTTATTATAATGTTATGTTTGATGTGAAGGCTTATTTTAGGAAAAAATGTACTTTTCAAAAAACTGATCATGTTTAGACATGCTAGTTCTAGTTTTAAATATGATACTGAAAAGCAAAACAAAATAAGACTTTCAATTTTTATTTAAGATTGTGGGCAATTTGCTTTTTTTTTTTTTTTTTAGTCTGGGATCTGATTCAAATGCCTCTATTCTGCTTATTGCAGAACTAACTAAACTAAAACTCAAAGGAAAAATTTTTTAAATTATTTTTATAGCAATGACATCATTATATAAAATGCTGGCATTTCATATTTTCCAAACAGAAACTTGGAAACAACAAAATACAAGTTAAACTTTAAAAGTTGAAACTAATCCAATTCTCTGTTTTTCTTTCCACTTTTTTTTTTTCTAACCAAGATTTTTATTGCAGCTTTTACTTTGCATAATAATATATGATGAATAGCCTAGGAAAGACCCAGTGGGTACATTTCTCTTAGAAATAAGCCTCACTGCAATAGGAGGCCAAGTTGTAGGGCAGCATGTTTATATAATCATGTAAGATTTTCCTTACTGCTGAACAATTGACCATGCTGGGCATTTGTCGACTATGTAAATCATGGAGACACTGATCACCAGAAGACTGAAAATAGAAATCAAACGCATCTCTATTTCTAGAGAAACAATATAAACTCAAAACACATCTCCCACTAACAATAGTAGTAGTAACATTATCCTAATATACCAAAACTATATGCTAAACATTTTAGTATTCATCTGTTTAATTATTCTGAATTGCTATACACTAAGATTGCTGGGAGAAATATCAATAACCTCAGATATGCAGATGACACCATCCTTATAGCAGAAAGTCAAGAGGAACTAAAAAGCTTCTTGATGAAAGTGAAAGTGGAGAGTGAAAAAGTTGGCTTATAGCTCCACATTCAGAAAACGAAGATCATGGCATCCAGTCCCGTCACTTCATGGGAAATAGATGCGGAAACAGTGTCAGACTTTTTTTGGGGGGGGGGCTCAAAAATCACTGCAGATGGTGATTGCAGCCATGAAATTAAAAGACGCTTACTCCTTGGAAGAAAAGTTATGACCAACCTAGATAGCATATTCAAAAGCAGTGACTTTGCCGACTAAGGTCCGTCTAGTCAAGGCTATGGTTTTCCCTGTGATCATGTATAGATGTGAGAGTTGGACTGTGAAGAAAGTTGAGCACCAAAGAATTGATGCTTTTGAACTGTAGTGTTGGAGAAGACTCTTGAGAGTCCTTCCACTGCAAGGAGATCCAACTAGCCCATTCTGAAGGAGATCAGCTCTGGGATTTCTTTGGAAGGAATGATGCTAAAGCTGAAGCTCCAGTACTTTGACCATCTCATGCAAAGAGTTGACTCATTGGAAAAGACTCTGATGCTGGGACAGATTGGGGGCAGGAGGAGAAGCGGACGACAGAGGATGAGATGGCTGGATGGCATCACGGACTCGATGTGCGTGAGTCTGAGTGAACTCTGGGAGTTGGTGATGGACAGGGAGGCCTGGCNACCATCTCATGCAAAGAGTTGACTCATTGGAAAAGACTCTGATGCTGGGACAGATTGGGGGCAGGAGGAGAAGCGGACGACAGAGGATGAGATGGCTGGATGGCATCACGGACTCGATGTGCGTGAGTCTGAGTGAACTCTGGGAGTTGGTGATGGACAGGGAGGCCTGGCATGCTGTGATTCATGGGGTCACAAAGAGTTGGACACGACTGAGCGACTGAACTGAGCTGAACTGAACTGAGGGCTAGCAATACCTGAACCATGAACTTCCAGATGTTCAAGCTGGTTTTAGAAAAGGCAGAGGAACCAGAGATCCCAACTTCCACTGGATCATTGAAAAAGCAAGAGTTCCAGGAAAACATCTATTCCTGCTTTATTGACTATGTCAAAGCCTTTGACTGTGTGGATCACAATAAATTGTGGAAAATTCTGAAAGAGATGGGAATACCAGACCATCTGACCTGCCCCTTGAGAAACCTGTATGCAGGTCAGGAAGCAACAGTTAGAACTGGACATGGAACAACAGACTGGTTCCAAATAGGAAAAGGAGTACGTCAAGGCTGTATATTGTCACCCTGCTTGTTTAATTTTTATGCAGAGTACATCATGAGAAACGTGGGCTGGAGGAAGCACCAGCTGGAATCAAGATCTCAGGGAGAAACATCAATAATCTCAGATATG